>WOXC01012488.1:187268-361707 GCA_011680675.1 Gymnobelideus leadbeateri | reverse complement strand
GACGTGGCACCAAGGGCCCCCCAAGACTGAAACCACCCCCCAACCCATTGCCAGAAAGTCAATATAGGCTGAACTGGGGACCAATCAAAGTGAACTCTTGTCCCATTGACCCTAGAAACCATTCGGCGTAAGCTCGCCAACTTATCCTCAAATGTATGATCCCCGTGTCTACTCAGGTAAACTGAGATATTCCGGGCAGCGGCCGCAGCCATGGAAGTATTATAATACTGGGTCCCAGTAACACAGACATTTGAAAAGGAATGCGCACATCCCCCCGTGCCATGCTGAAACATCAAATCCAACTGTTCCTGCATGAGATAAACCCTCCCCTCATATGTGCAAAAAGTTCCCCTGTCTGGGACAGGGCTTCCGCTGTACTTGCAGACAAATTGTTCAATGCTGCGACAGTCACAGTCCCTCCTTGAAGGGCCATTGCTGCCAAGACAACCGATCTTACTGAGGCAGCAAGGGATGTTAGGCAAGGTCCCCAACACTGTCACTGGCAATATTCCCTGTGTATTGACAGGCGAATTTTGTCGTAATTCCAAGGTTCCCGCATACCCGAGAAAGGCAAGGGCATTGATCGACATGCATTCCCCCCCCCCCCGGCCACAGAGGACCCACTGTTTGAAGGGGACCCCTCTCTTTCTTCCCAATTGCATCCTGTTGTGACATTAAAGTCTTCTTCACCTTCATCCTTTTGCAGCCATAGGTCACCCGCGAGGTCATAAAAGGACCCCGCAACACCCGCCAACGGCCATGCCCAGGGATTTTGGCAATGCCGCCAAAGGAGAGAAACATTGTCTCGGGCTTTCGGCAAATTTGACCAGTCACAGGGGGGAAAAGCTGAGGAGCCCAGCGAGGGTATTGGCTGGTGGCAGTCACATTGAGCACAGGGCGCCAAGCTTGAAGGCCTTTGAGAACGGGTGATGACACTCTTTGTTCGCCCTTGCGGCAGTTGGTAGACGAGGCGGCCGATGGGGCGGATTGAGACTGCCATTTCGGGAACCCGAATCCCGGAGCGGAACGCTGATGATGCAGAACCACGCACGGATCATGATCCCAGGATCTCACCTCACAAGCATTTCTTGGGTGATGATCCAGAGCAAAACACAGAGCACCCGGTAAGTTCCAAGATGTGGAGACGTTAAAAGTCTCTTCCCTCGGGTCCACTGGTGCTGTAGGCAACCCCAACGAGGCATTTCGCACCACAAGAATCGGATAGATCGTAGAAGAAAAGGCCACAGGAAGCGGGCTGGGTAGGGCCTTCATAATGGCCCAAAACTGAGGCGGGGGCACTCCCCAAGCTTTAAAAAGCCCAATAAAAATATTAAAAAAAATACAAAAACTGCAAACCTACAAAAAAAGGTAAGAAAACATAATATCTCTCACTTTATGCAAGGGAACCCATACTATGGAGGAATCATCAATACCCTCTGGCGAAACAGCTAGGGCGCCCCTGATTCTCTTTCTCACTACCCCTGGCCCTTGCCACTTGCCCTGTTCATCCCGCCATAAAACTCTCGAACCCAGTTGGGCCCTATTAGGTGGCGGGAGCTGTCTTAGGGCGGGGGCTGGGAGAGCACAAATCCCAGCATAAAAACGCATGGCAGCAGTCGTGCCATCTTGCCTAAACTGCAAAAAAATTCATAGTATAAAGGGCTTGAGATAATTGGGAGGGCAAAAGGGTACGGGGAACTTTTCCCAACATCTTGGCCAACACTTCTTTCAGAGTGCGATTAGCCCTCTCAACAACACTCTGACCAGTAGGATTATATGGAATACCGGTCAAATGAAAAATACAAAACTCTTCACAAAAAAGGGCAAAGGGCTTAGAGGTATAAGCAGGGCCATTATCAGTCTTAATGGCTAGGGGAACTCCCATCACGGAAAATGCAAAATACAAATGAGATCTAACTGCACGAAAACTTTCTCAGGATTGCATGGAGGCCAAAACAAAACCTGAAAAGGTATCAACCACTACATGGACACACCTTTGACCAAAATGGGTCACATCCATCTGCCATAACTCATTGGAAAAGGTCCCCTTAGGATTGAAGGCAGATTCCCGAATCTGGGGTAGAAAAGGTGCATAGGAAACGCACGCCTTGACAATACTGCGTGCCTGTTCACGGCTGATACCATATAAACATCGAAGGGAACGCGCAGATAAATGATACCTGCGGTGCGCCAAGACGGGTGGTTCTTCAAGCTCACTCAATTGATTAAACCCCATGGCCTCCATGGAGAACAATCCAAGTGCAGCATCAGCAATTGCATTACCCTCAAAAATGGGGCCTGCTTCCACCAAATGGGAACGAACATGCAAAAAATAAACTGGGTAACAACGTAACTGCAAACAGGAAAAAACCTCACTAAAAAGGGGAAACAAAGGCACAGAATTATTCAAAAAAGAAAATTGCATCTGCTGAAGCAAATTCATAGCATACTGACTATCTGAAATAATATTTACAGGAACATCAGAAAAAAGGCGAAGAGCCTGCCAAATGGCATATAGCTCATTCTGTTGGGCTGACTGAAAAGGTGTCTTAAAAGCCCAACAACACTGTTTAACAGGATCATATACCACCGCTCGGTGGCCTTTAGTAGCATCTGTAAAAACATTGGGGCCTTTCACTGGAATTTGTGAGACCACTGAATTACATGGACTCAAAGGAAGCAAATCAAAAGCACGGATCAATCGGGGTCGAGCCCCTGGTGCAACTGAGACTGAAGTTAATAATGTGGCCCAAGACCACGAAACCTGGGCCAACTCTCGACCCACAAGATCAAAATCAGGAAAGTCTAAAACAAAATCACAACCAAACACAGCTCTACATCTATTAAGGGCCTGCAATGCAAACTGGGCGACCCATTCCCGGCAATTATCCAGGGAGCAGGAAGAGGAGCGAGAATACAGCCACTCCAAACACCCATGGCGCTGATACAGTGCGCCCCATGGAGCCTGAGCATCCTTCAACACTACAAAATATACAGGCTCTTCGGGATCTCTCTGGACTAAGGTGGAATGCGCCTGAATCACTATGGCATTGAGTGCCTTCAAGGCCTCCATGGTCCACAACCGGGGTGATGTTAAGTCCGCCGGTCCTTTCAAAATCTGATAAAAAGGACCCATAAGCTGAGGGGAGAGGGGTATCACTGGGCGCATCCACTGTAGAGCACCAATTAACTTTTGGAAATCATTCAATGTACGGCACTCATCAATATTCAACTTCGGAAATTCCCTTGAAACCCTCCCTCCCTCAAGAGTGGATCCCAAATAGCTCAGAGGGGCTTGCAATTGAACCTTCTCTGGATCTAAAAACAGTCCTGCAGCTGATAAGGCCTCCTGCACTTTCTGTAAGCCCCGGAGCATATCTACACGATCTAATGCTGCAATCAAAATATCATCCATATAATGTAAAAACATTATTGAGGGTTCCCTAAATCTAACAGGGGATATAACCTGATCTACAAAAAACTGACATAATGTTGGGCTATTAGCCATCCCCTGAAGCAGGACCACAAATTGAAAGCGAACTGATGGCTGGGCATAATTTATGGGAGGCACTGAAAAGGCAAATTTGGCTCTATCACTTTCATGCAAAGGTATGAAAAAAAAAACAATATTTAATGTCAATGACACAAACGTGCCAATCTTTTGGTACAGCCACAGGGGTGGGCATGCCGGGCTGCAACTTGCCCGTGGGTAACATTACAGCATTAATAGCCCGTAAATCCACCAACATCCTCCATTTGCCTGACTTTTTCTTTACTACAAAAACAGGGGAATTATAGGGGCTAAAAGAGGGCTCAATTTTACCTGCATTCAACAATTCCTCAACTATAGACCAAAGGGTCCTTAATTTAACTGACGTGAGGGGCCACTGGTCCACCCATACCGGAGTATCACTAAGCCAAGTAATAGGCGGCAATGGGGGGGCCTTAGGACCAGCAGCCCACATCAGTTTAACTCCCCAGGGGCAGTAATACATGCACCCATCTGTTTTAAAATATCTCTGCCCCACAAACATTGAGGCAAGCCAGATAAACAAAGTGGTTGAAATGAGCCCTCAGCCCCGCCCCCTTTCCAAAGTAAGGGTCGGGCAGCTCGCGGGGCCATTCCTGATCCTCTCACCCCCCTAATAATTTTATTAGCCGTTGTTAAAGGCCACGAGGGATCCCAACATTGTTTAGCAATTACGTAGCAATCTGCTCCTGTGTCCAATATGCCTCGGAGGGGCCGGCCCTCTACCATCAGGGTCAGCACAGGCCTTTCTTCGGTCAATTCTTGTGTCCAATAGACACTGTCCACCTCTTTAAAAGGCAGGATAAAACCAATCAGAAACCCAGGTGACATCAAAAAGGGGACATCATGAGGATTAAAAACAAAAATCTGTTTGGAAGGGGTTAAAACTTGAGTCGGGACAACAACCAACAGCTGATTGGAATCACCCACCACCAGCCCCTCCGGTGTCGGAGACCAAACCCCAACCGCCACAGATTCTACTGGGGGGATGGTGGCTTGTGTGTCTGCATAAATGGGGTAGTGGCCCTGGTGTCGGGGCGTTCCACGGGGCAGGACTTCCATCCCGGGAAGCCCAGGCCCGCGACCTTGGGCTTCCCGCTGTAGTTTCCCTGTGTCCGCTCAGATTTGGCACGGCAAAATTTAGCAATATGGCCAGGTTTCCCACATTTAAAACAGACTGGAATAGTAATAGCTTGGGAATTCTTTGGGCATTGGATTTTAAAATGCCCTGGCATGCCACATTTAAAACAAAGCCGGTTACTAGACTGGGTGGGGGTTGGTGAAGCAACTGTCAATTTTTCCAAGGCAGCCACCAGTAGGCGCTCTGTGTTCTCCCGCTGCTCTGCTCTTTCCTCCTCCCTCTATAAGAGGGCCTGGGCAAGGTTAGTAACAGGGTCCTCTCTTGGGACATCCATCAACTTATCTACTATCTGTTCTATAG
Source organism: Gymnobelideus leadbeateri (assembly GCA_011680675.1). Classification (NCBI taxonomy): domain Eukaryota; kingdom Metazoa; phylum Chordata; class Mammalia; order Diprotodontia; family Petauridae; genus Gymnobelideus; species Gymnobelideus leadbeateri. The sequence goes on along the minus strand of WOXC01012488.1, from coordinate 356,737 downwards.
TCGCTGTAGGGGGAAGCAGCAACATTACTGCCAAAGCAGACAGTCGTAAACCTTCCCTAAGCAACTGTTTTATAACCAAGGCACCGGCTGCTTCTCCCTCCCCAAAGGTCCTATCAACATGTTGCCGAACCCTAGTGACAAATTCCAAGGGAGACTCTTCTGGGCGTTGTTTTAATCCTGAAAGCTCATTAGTATTGGCATCACTCATGTTGGCCACTTTATCCCATGCCTGTAAATGGGCAGTCTTCACATCCTGCAACTCAGTGGGGCCATAAGCGGCCTGAATAGCGGGGTTTGCATAACGTCCCATCCCACATATCAGATCCTCAGCATCTGGGGTCGGCGCGAGGCCGCGGGCCGCCACCACCTTAGTGGCCTCTCTTCTACGATAGGCCACAAAGGCCGTATACATAGTTGGAGTGAGGACCGCCGAGGCCAAGTCATCAAAATCCTTTGGAGTCCACTCACTTGCTGAAACTATACTATACAATAACCTCTGGACATAGTGAGCTCCGGGGCCATATTTAGTGACAGCCTCTTTCAATTCTTTAAGAACCTTAAACGGGATAGGTGTATACTCCCTCTGACCACTAATCGGGTCAGTAAAGACCGGAAAGACACCACCCCATTCTTGCCAATCTACTTCTTCTCCTTTTTCTACTGCTGCTCGTAAAGAGCGAGGGAGAACGCCCAGAGGCGTGTAAGGGGCTTCCTGTACATCTCTCAGGAGCTCATAATGATGTTCAACAGGAGGGGGATAACACCCAGGCGGGGGGGGGAGGGGCCCTCTGCGGCCATTCCGCTCTATACCCGGGAGGGTTTGGCTTCCTGTTTTTCCTCCCAGTGCATGTGTCGCTGGGCGGTCCCGGTTCCGCACCCTGAACAACGGGTCTCATCCGGGGGGTTTCATCCCCTGTTGCATAAGCGGTAGGCCCCTGCCCACGCCCCCCTCCATTTCCTCTCCTTTCTGTCCCTTCTCTGGGTCTGAATATTGAAGTATGCCCAGTAGTCTGTCCAGTATATTGATTAGCAAAAACAACCCTACGTGTTTCTGTCAAATCATCTAAAGTCCTGGTGTCTGATCCCCTTTCGAGCGGCCGATCCCGAGGTACGTCTGCCGTGAAGGCAGCAGTTTCTGAGCTTTGGTTTCTCCCTTCTGCTTCTGTAGTTTTCAGCTCGCCCCAAGGATAAATCGGGGGAAACGTTTTACCCCCTTCCTCGGGCCCTATTTCTCTTGCTACCGAGGGGGAATTTGAGTCTGTTTGAGTGGTGGCCGGGAGGGAAAGGGGAATTGAGGAGGGTACCACCACTGCCTCCAAGACTTTAAATAAAGAAAAATCTCCTGGTGTAAGCAAACCAGGGTTGGTATGATTATAAGCAGACATCTGATGTCTCATAGTGCTCACTCGGTCAGGGCTAATCCCCGCATGTCGGACCCACGGGCAGACTGTTAAAAGTCTATCAATAAAACTGTTTGCCCGGTCTTTGGACACTGTTACACCCGGTGAGGCACAAATTTGTCTAAATTGAGACACAAGGACATCTTCCTCGGCCGGCAACAAAATAGGGAAACTTCTCCCCGCCCCCATACTGGGCTTCTTCACCTTATCTAGGCGAAGGATGTCTGGACAACTCCTAGGCTACAGCCCAGAGTTAGCTCCACACTCTACGTGGGGGTGGTCCCTGTCTAGGTCCCTGTTCGGGCGCCAATATGTTACGTCCCCCCCCACTCTGGAGCCTCTACTTACCCATCCCGGGTCTTCGGTCGTCACCGGCCTCAGAGAGGAAATCACCAGACAGAACACCGGCTGAGGTTGCAAGCGTGTGTGTTTATTTCCACAATGCTTCTGCATATATACCCTTCAAGCTCCCCCACCCACCAATCATGACCCTGCATTACATATATCACCTTTTATGGCTATTAAAGCTCACTACACCTCTCTCTCGGCCTAAGCCGGGACCTTAAAATCACAAAACACCGAACACCCTCCCCTCCATCATCCCCCCTTCTCATCCCTCTTCCCCCTACTGTCCTGCAGGGTGAGATATCCCATTTAGTATGTATGTCATTCTCTCCCTGAGCCAAATTTGGTGAGAATAGGGTTTTGCATTTTTGCCTTCCTGTTCTTCCCCTCCCCTGCAACTACTTCTCCTTGCCTCTTCTACATGAGATAGTTTACCTTACCCTCTCTCTCCCCATCTCCTCTTTTCACTTTCCTCTCTCACCTTTTAGCTTCACCCCTTAAGTATCATCCCTTCCCACCAAATTCAACCTGTGCCTCTATCCATGTATACCTGTAAACACACACACACACGCACACACACATATATATGTGTGTGTGTGTGTGTGTGTATGTGTGTGTGCGTGTGTGTGTGTGTGTGTGTGTGTATATGAATAGTTCAATGTTGATAAATTCCTCTTGATTTCTTTTCCCTGATCACCTTCCCAAGCATCCCTTGCTTCTTGTGTCTGAATGTCAAATTTTCTATTCAACTCTGATTTTTTCCTCAAGAATGCTTGAAAGTCCTCTATTCCACTGAATGTCCATATTTTCCCCTGAAACAAGATACTCAGTTTTGCCTGGGTAAGTGACCATGGGCTTCAACCCCAGCTCTTTTGCCCTCTGGAATATCATATTCCATGTACATGATCACTCAGTGTAGAAGCTGCCAGGTCTTGTGCTATTCTAATGGTGTTTCCACAATATTGGAACTGTTTCTTCCTAGCTGATTGGAGTATTTTCTCCTTGATCTGGGAGTTCTGGAATGTGGCTATAACATTCCTAGGAGTTTTCTTTTTGGGATCTTTTTCAGGAGGTGATATGCGGATTCTTTTGAAATCTAATTCCCAATCTGGGTCTAAAACATCAGGGCAATTTTCCTTGAGAATTTCTTTAAGGATGATTTCTAGGTTCTTTCTTTGATCATGATTTTCAGGTAGTCCAATAATTTTTAAATTATCTCTCCTGGATCTATTTTCCAGGTCAGTGGTTTTTCCCATGAGATATTTCACATTGCCTTCTATTCTTTCATTTGTTTGGATCTGCTTAACAGCATCTTGATTTCTCAGAAAGTCACTAGCTTCCATTTGCTCCAGTCTAATTCTGAAGGAATGATTCTCCTCAGTGAACTTTTGAGATTCTTTTTCCATTTGGCAAATTCGGCTTTTTAAAGCATCCATCTCCTCATTGCTTTTCTGAGCCTCTTTGGCCATTTGAGTTAGTCTGTTTTTTAAGGTGTTGTTTTCCTCAGTCAGGCTGTTGACTGTCATTTCATACTTTTCTTGCATCTTTCTGATTTGTCTTCCCAATTTTCCCTCCACTTCTCTCTTCTGCTTCTCTAGGTCCTCTATGGCCTGTAGCCAGCTTGTATTTTCATTTGGGGCTTTTGGTGCAGGAGTTCTGACCTCACAGTCCTCCTCCAGTTCCATGCTTTGATCCTCTTTGCCCCCAAAATAGGACTCTAAAGTTGAATTTTTCTTTTTATTTTGTTTATTTTGCCTAGGCATAATACCACTTAATTACTTTGTGGGGGGAGTGGGGGTGGGGCTTGTTGCCACAATAGGACTCTGCCACCAGACAGGAGAGCTTATGTCCCACATATGGGGTTTTCACAATGTCCGGAGGTTGGGTGGCCTCTGTAAAGCCTCGACCCACTCTGGCCAATTGGATACCCACCTCAGCCCCCCCACCCCCAAGACCACAATCTAGATCCAAGCAGGTTAAAGCAAGAGCGATTAACCCCTGATTGATTGATGGATCTCTCTACATTTCGCAGACCAGGGGCTGTAGGTGCCACTGATGCTGCAAAATGGCCTCTCTGCTTCGATTCCTCAGCAGCTTTTCACCCCCAGGGGAAGAAGCCTACGCATTTCCCAAATACTAGTCACAAAGTCCATAGGGCACTAACCTCTCACTTTGTCCTAGGCATATCTGTGCTCATAATTCTGGAATCGCCACAGCTGCTGGTGTTCTGGGGTCCCTCCAGCTGGCTGCTGGCTGGGTTGCCCTGGAGTTAAAGCTACGGCTCGGGGGGGGGGGGCTGGGCTCTCCTCCTAAATCACTGTGCTGCCTGCTTTCAGAGCGCTGAGCAGGCTGCTCCCTGCAGGGATGCTGGGCTGTCCTCAGCAGGCGGTTAGCTTCTCTGTGTCGTTCTGTAGGTGCTGGGGCTCCAAAAGTTGTTTAGATTCCTCCTTTACATTGTTTGGACTTGGTGTGAGGCAGAGCACTTTGGAAGTCCTGTTTCTACTTCACCATTTTGGCTCCGCCCCTGTGTCCCAATAACTTATTTTATGTTTCCACTCTATAAAAAACAATCAAACAAAAAAAACAACAACACCAACAACAAAAAACAACTTCTTTAAAATATTCCAATTTGCTTAAATGCTAAATAGGAACATGAATTCTGAATTATCTTTTAGTATCAAATTGGGAGTGACACTTTCTACTTTTACTAACAATTTCATTGTAAATAGAAGGGAGGGGGAGGGAAAGAGATAACAGCAGTCCAGCTTCGGTTTAAACCTTACAGGCTGTCAGATTACACACTCACACTTTTTCACACAGGGAGAAAACAGACAGAGAAACTGACAGGAATGTTCCAAAAGCTCACAGAGGATTGTCAGAAATCCTCAACACAAATCACATCCAAGTAGCTAACTTTGAGTGTAGTTCCCACCCACACCCTCCCTGGGTCCTTTCCCTTTTAAGTAGTAGGGGAAAACAGTAGGGGGGGGGGAAGGGGGTGTGGCCGTGTCATGCCTGGGAAGCTGGTGAGGTGTAGGGGAGGGCAGGGGAAGGAAAGCAGCATGGCCAGCCCTGGATCAGCTGGTGGAAAGAGAAATGGGTAGGAAAAGGGAAGTCTAGTGCTGTGCCCTGGAGTCATGGCACAGCTGGCAGGGACTGGCAGGGAAATTCAATTTCAAATTAACAAAGTTTAGAAGGGTGTTTCCCAATCAACTAGGTCCTCCTTATATCTCTTGGGCAGTTTTCTCTTTGGACCTGAGGGGGCATGGGGCTTTTGATTCAGGACTTTCAGAGACTCAGAATGACAACAGAGGGAAAGTTTTTCCTTTCCAGTTCATTAGCCACTCAGAATGACAAAGAGATATATCATACTACTAATCTGCTCCAGAGCTTTAACATGCTCAGACTAAAGAATTCCTTCTGGCTCCATTTCCACCTTGGGCTGGTTCTCCCCTCCCTAGGAAAATACTGGAGGGGGGTTTCTCCTCCTTGGGACCCTGATTGCTGTCAACCCATGGGGGCAGGGGAAGACAGAAAGACAAAACAGACAACATAAAATTAGTACAAAGACAATAGACTCAGAGAACAAGCAAACAAAACCATCCACTTCTGGAACCAGGGGCACGTCACTACAGCAGTGTCCCAGCATGGAGGAGGGAGCAAGGGCTTTAGAACTGGATCCAGTCTGGACCCCTGCTCTTCTCTTCCCTTACCACATAATCAAATGACTCACCAATACAAAAAACAGGTGCGCTCCTTTGGAGCCAAATTAGCAATAGAAAGGAACAAACTCCTGATCTCCACAGGAAGTTTTATCTGCCATGGGACTGACGAACATCATCTCAGTGGCTGACCCCTAGGAATGAATAGTCTCCTGGCCCCCCAAATCATCCCCTCCAGCCTCAATCACAGAGCCAAAGAATGACTTGGTGGAACATCTAATGTAATGGACAATTGAGGCAGATGCAGGATGGCATAGCCAATTAATATTTGGGGAGTGCTTTTATTAGCCAATGGCTGTCTCCCAAAAGAGAAGGCAGCCGTGAGCAGTATGTCCAGAAAGCTTTTATGTATGTATGTAAAAAGTACTTCCTGAAACAAATGGTGGTCAGCAAGGCAACTGTTGCTACATAGGGATATAAACTAAGGAGGGGCCTAATGGGGAAGTTCTTTGCTTTAGTTACATCTTGGTTACAAGGCAGGTGAAAGGTGAGGTTTCACAATGGTCATACCTTTACTCTAGGTTCTTGGGGCCCCCGAGGAGCCTTGTGAGGGGCCTTGTGTAAAAGCTAGCACTATGGGAACCTAACTGCCACTTCACACTCAGAATGTGGACTAAGCAGTGATCTCCCACACCGTTCACCCAGAACATGAACCTGTCCTGTTCCATGCCCCCAGCCTGTTTGGGGAATTCCACTGATCATGATGGGAGATGCAGGGGAGGAGATATGTATGGTATAGGAGGCAGGAAATGAGCGGTGTTGGGCTAGAGGAAAAGGGAAGGGAAGCCATGGAGAAAAGGGTTGGGGAGCAATAGGAGAGGTTGGGGGAGCTACCTAGGTGAGACCAGTGAGTAGGACCTGAGAATGAGTCACCTAGGGTGGAGGGCCTTGGGTTGAAGCCCTGGGGGCCATAGGAATAAGATTATTTAATTGGCTCCTATTGCCCCTTTGTGAAGGTGCTCTAGCTTCAAGCATCTCACAATCTTTCCTGAGAACAGTGTGTAGAAAACTTTCAGGAGTTCCCTAGCTCTGCTAATGAAATATTCCCCTCCCCTATATTATTAGTTGAAAGGTTTCATGGCAGTGGTGGCTAGGTGGCACAGTGAATATGGCACTTGCTGTGGAGTCAGGAGGACCTGGGTTTGGATCTAGCCTCAGACACTTAACACATACCAAAACAGACAAACAAACAAACAAACAAATCAACAAACAAACAAAAACCTAGCCATGTGACCTCAGGCTAGTCACTTAACCCCAATTGCCCTCCAAAAGAAAAATAAATAGAATAAACTGATTTCAGGTGTGTTCTTACTGTGTCTTTATCAGTTAGGGGCATCTAAGTGGTCCAGTGAATAGAGCACCAGCCCTGGAGTCAGGAGGAACTGAGTTGAAATCTGGCCTCAGATCCTTAACACAAAAACTATCCACGTGACCTTGAGCAAGTCATTTAATCCCATCTGTTCTCCCCCTTCTCAAAGAAAGAAAGAAACATTTCAGGGCAGATAAGCAGGAGGATGTATAACCTTGTTTGCATGTCGAGAACTTTTGGGGTCCCTTGGCCCTGCTAAAGAATATTCCCTTGCCCTATAAAATTACCTGCAGGGTTGCAAGGCAGATAGGTAAGAGAGTGTGAAATCTTTTTTTTTATGCCTCTGGATATGGCCCTATTACATTACTCTAATACATAACTAACCTTAAGCAAGGGTAAATAGTAAACAAGATCTAGGGAGGGTCCTTGTACATTGTCTGCATTCTTGTGGGGTGTCTAAATTCTTTTGTTTCATGTAGACTTGTTTGGGTGCATATAAACTCTGTGAGCCCCTTGTATCTTTGGCTCTGTATGAAATGGTCATGTAATAAACAGACTATTAATTACAGCCCCATCTCATTATTCTCACCACTCACTAGCCCACCAACTACTCTGGCCGCAGTAACTGTGTTCTGGGAAAGTTCAATGAAGGGCATTATATAAGCAACTGCTATCCATCTTCTCTTTCTGTGACAGTATAATTCCAACTAAAGAGAGTACTATCTTTTAAAGTCCCCAAACAGACCATGATTTGTTTCCATCTAGGTGATACCAAGGCCAAACAATGTTGCAAAAGAAAACCAAGTTTTTCTTTACAAGTTCTTTAGAGAAACTGAATTTTCCCCAATGTTGTAAAAGACAACTCAAAGGTGGAATTTTGGGAACTAAAAAGGATTAATCCAATATAGGTGTAGGAGCTGGAAGTACCTTCCTCCATAAAGTAAGATTTGGGAGTAAGCCTCCTTAAAAAATAAATAAAATAAGAAAACACAAAAACGTACCTGAAGTTTTCCCAATTCCCTAGTGCCCAGAGAATTGAACAAATCTGCTTTGTACTTCCAGATGGGGCATCTGTCTTTGTCCTCCATTCTTCAGAAGTTGCTCCCAGGTCCATGTTCTCCAACATAACCAAACTGGACTTTGAACCTGAGAGTGTCAGGCTGAGTATGAGACAACCTCCTAGCTGTCTCAATGGGACCTGAGAAGTCAGCCCCACCCCCTCAATCCCCCCCTGCCAAAAAAAAAAAAATTCCTCCAAGGTACTTGGAGACCCAGAAGGGAATAGGGAAAGGGAGAGGGTTACATACTTCCCAGTCATGCCTGGAGAAGAACTTGATATTAGCAGTGCTTCCTGGTAAGAGGGATCCATAAAATTTAGAGGTATAGGGTTAGGGGTGCCCGAGACCTCAGAATACCAACATGCTGAGACTTGCTGAATGAACTTAATTCAAGTCTTCTCTCAGCCAAAGAAAAGCAAAGTTTATTAAAAGTTCACCATAATGGGTAGACTCATAAAGAGCCTTGGTATCCATGATGATTGTATTGGACAAGCTGACCAGAATCACAGAGTAGTCTGAGCTAGAAAATTCTCAAGCTTCTCTTTGGAGCATGATGGAGCTTATATACAGAAAGGCCCTTGGAGGAATCTAAGGGTGGTTTAGAGGAGGAGTATGGGGAGGGTCTTCAGTCAAATGAGGTCAGACTCCAGTAATGAGAGATTAGGGGTGGGAAGTAGCTGGAGGCTACCTATAGATGAGACAATGGAGTTCTAAGTTAGTTTAAGTGTGTATAGATATTCTGGGAGGATCAAGGGTGGGAAGTTGCTGGACAAAGGAGGGCTAGGCTAGTGAAAGAGATTTGGACTGAGCTATGATAAAAGCTTATGGCCTCAGACAAATGCCTCATCAAATGTGAAGATTCAGGCCAGTTATACACACACACACACACATACACACACACACACACACACACACACACACATATAATCAGAGGGTAAAGGTCTAGAGTAAATTGAAAGAACAGATAATGAAGGGAATGAGAGAAATTTTTGTTTGTTTTGGAAGTAGGATCAAAAACAAACTTGAAAAAAGTTAATGGGGGCGGCTAGGTGGTGCAGTGAGTAGAGCGCCGGCCCTGGAGTCAGAAGGACCTGAGTTCGGAGCCGGCCTCAGACACTTAATCCACACAAACAAAAAAACCTAGCCGTGTGACCTTGGGCAAGTTACTTAATCCCAATTGCCCTAAAGGGGCGGCTAGGTGGCGCAGTGAGTAAGAGAGCCGGCCTCGGAGTTGGGATGACCCGAGATCAGATCCGGCCTCAGAAAATGAGCACCCACACACAAATAATGACTAGCCGTGTAACCTCAAGCAAGTTACTTAACCCCAATTGCTTAAAAAAAAAAAGTTAATGAACAAGACTAGTTGACTGGGAGTAAGGTTCTGGGATCCCCTTTGAACTGTCTTTGAATCTTCCCACTATCTGCTGTTCACCTGTTACCTAGGGCTGTTTCCCACCCTTGATCCCATTAAAATTCCATTTTCTTGGTTGCTGGAATCTGACGTCAGTCCCATCAAGATCATCCTTAGACTACTCCTCAAGACCCTCCCCGAACCCAACCTTCCAGACAACTAGACTACCCCTAGTTCCCTCCCACAATCTTTCTGTATATAAGATCCATCTTGCTTCCATGAAGATGTGCAGATTTAATCTATCTCAGATTCAGTCTGGACCACTTGTTAATACAAGCTTCACAAATCCTTTGAGTCTCTAAGAGTATACCCGATATGGCAAATCTTTAATAAACTCTGTTTTGCTTTGGCTGATAGAAGGCTTGAGTTTAAATCATTCATCAGAACTTAGCATGTCAGTATTTTCTGGTCTCAAGCATCCCTAAACTCAAACCTCAACAGAAGCCCTAATCTATTTGATTAACTGAAAGGAGGAAAAGGGAGGAGTAAATACATAACCAGTTAAATGTAGGAGAAACCAAAAGAAGTAATGAGCAAAACCCCAAAGAGGAAGAAATGAAAAAAGAGAGGAAGGGATGAGGGGTGAGAGGAAGAAAACAAATGGTAACAGGGTTACTTTAAAAAAAAAAATTAAGGCCATAAAGGAATATAATATTGTGATTACAGTAGAAGAGGGGAAAATCATGACTTGGGAAAAATAAAACAATATTATAGACAGACGGAAGAAAATATAGATCAAACTCATAAATTTAAATGTGTATATTTGCACAATCCAATAAAATGAAATAGAATAACAGATTGGATAAGAAAGCAGAACTTTACAATCTATTGCTCACAAGAAACACATTTAGAAAACAAAAACATACTCAAAATAAAACTGATGTGATGAGAAAAAAATTACTATGCATAAAGCTAATCCAAAAAGGCACAATTTGCAATCATTCTTTCTGAAGAAGCAAACACACACACACACACAATTAAGGGGGATAAATGAGGAAATGATAATATGCTGAGAGGAACCACAGACAACAAACCAAAATTGGTTTAATATAAATGTCAAATACTCCAACTATCTAGGCATCCATATTCATAAAGAAATTATTCTTTGAGCTACAAGAAGATAAAGAAAAACACAATATTGAGGAAGGGGAAAATTATCAATCACATAAAGGAGCATTGAGGTTTGGTGAAATCAGAACAATTCCATCACCAAACAGGAATATTTGAAAAATGTCACTATATTTTCATTTCATATTATTTACAGAAAAAAAAGTCTAGATTCTTCTAATGTGGAAGTGGTACATCATGGCGCCAATGTCTCTCTCAGATTTGGATCAATCTGACAGATACAAAATTTTTATGAGTGAGCTACGTGGTTCAGGGGATGTAGTCTTGGAACTTGAGTCATGAAGAACTGGATTTGAATCCCACCTCAGACACTTATAAGCTGTGTGATACTAGTCAAGACAGTTAACCTCTGTTTACCTTGATAATCATTTAATATCATTTTTGGACTTGCATAAGGGTCAGAGACTGAACTAAGGAACCAGAAGAAGAGACTGGATGTAACAGTTTCTTTATTCTCTGAAGTAAACTCAGAAAATTCCTCTTCCTATGTCAACAAAGCCAGATGGAACTGACTTAAGAGCATTTTTCCTCTGTTTATAATCATTAAGGATGAGACCCTTTACCTGAGACACTACCTCGATTAAGAGTGGGGCATGGGAGCCGAGCCCAGGTCCTCGTGAGCCGAGGTTTTAGCTCCAGGGTGGCAGGGCCAGCAGCCAGCTGGAGGAACCCCAGAACACCAGGAGCTGTGGCGATTCCAGAATTATCAACATAGACATGCCTAGGACAAAGTAAGAGGTTAGTGTCCTATGGACTTTGGGGCCTGTAGTTGGGGAATGCGTCAGCTCCCTCCCCTGGGGGCTAGAAGCCACTGAGGAGACACGCCATTTTGTAGTTTTCAGAGGCAGGTCTGGCTCCCAGCCTACAAATCATGGGGAGATCCAGCGATCAGTCTTGGGGGGTAATTGCTCTTGCTCTAACCTCCCTGGATCTGGATTGTGATCTAGGGTGGAAGTTGTGGGTGGGTTTACAGCTTGCCAGAAACGGAAGTTGCCCCCCACACGTTTGGGACGAAAATTCCTCTAGCTGGCCCTAAAGCCATAGTGTGGCAACAAGCCCAAAAGTCAAGCAATTAAGTGGCAACATGCCAAGGCAAAGGAAACATAAAAATGCAACCCTAGACTCCTATTTTGGGGGCATAGAGCGGGAAAAGGACTGTGAGGTCAGAAGTCCTGCTCCAAAAGCTCCAGGGGAAAACATGAGTGGGTTGCAGGCCATAGAGGACCTTAAGAAGGACTTTAAAAATCAAATAAGAGAAGTGGAGGAAAAATTGGAAAGAGAAATGAGAGGAATGCAGGAAAAGTATGAAATGAGGGTCAACAGCCTGACTGAGGAAAACAACACCTTAAAAAATAGACTAACTCAAATGGTAAAGGAGGCCCAAAAGGGCAATGAGGAGAAGAATGCCTTAAAAAGCTGAATTTGGCAGAAGGAAAAAGAATCTCAAAAGCTCACTGAGGAGATTCATTCCTTCAGAGTTAGGCTGGAGCAAATGGAAGCTAGTGACTTTATGAGAAATCAAGATGCTGTTAAGCAGATCCAAACAAATGAAAGATTAGAAGGCAATGTGAAATATCTCATGGGAAAAACCACTGACCTGGAGAATAGATCCAGGAGAGACAATTTAAAAATTATTGGACTACCTGGAAGCCATGATCAAGGAAAGAACCTAGAAATCACCCTTCAAGAAATTCTCAAGGAAAACTGCCCTGATGTTTTAGATCCAGAGGGCAAAATAAGAGGTTGAAAGAATCCACCAATCACCTCCTGAAAAAAATCCCCAAAAGAAAACTCCCAGGAATATTATAGCCAGGTTCCAGAATCCCCAGATCAAGGAGAAAATACTACAAGCAGCCAGGAAGAACAATTTCAATATTGTGGAAACACAATCAGAATAGCCCAGGACCTGGCAGCTTCTACACTGAGGGATCGAAGGGCATGGAATATGGTATTCCAGAGGGCAAAAGAACTGGGAATGAACCCAAGGGTCACCTACCCAGCAAAACTGAGTATTTTGTTTCAGGGAGAAATATGGTCATTCAGTGGAATAGAGGACTTTCAAGCATTCTTGAGGAAAAAACCAGAGTTGAATAGAAAATTTAACATCCAGACACAAGAAGCAAGAGATGCCTGAGAAGGTAATCAGGGAAAAGAAATCAAAAGGAACTTATCAAAGTTGAACTATTTACATTCATATATGGAAAAGCAATAACTGTGACTGATGATATCTTTCTCACTATGAAAATAATGGTAGAAGGGGGTGTGGTCATATGAATACATATGTGAATGTGTGTGTATATGGTTACAGTTATATGGATAGAGGGCATAGGTTGAATTTGTTGGGAAGGGAGAATATTCGAGGGATGAAATTATGAGGTGAGAGAGGAAAGTGGCAAGAGGAGATGGGGAGAGACAGGGTAGGGTAAACTATCCCATGTAGAAGAAGCAAGGGGAAGTGGTTGCAAGGGAGGGGGAGAATAAGGAAGGCTAAAAAGACAAAACCACATTCCCATTGAATCTGGTTCAGGGAGAAAATGACATACATACTAAATGGGATATCTCAACCTGCAGCAGGATAGGGGAAGGGGGATGAGAGGAGGGATGATGGATGGGAGGGCATCCTTGGGGGGAGGGGAGGTTGGAAGTACCCACTATAGAAGAGGGACAGGATTATGTAGGGAATGGACCAGGTGGGGGGTGGGATGAGTGCGAGGGAATTATAAGCAGCCTTGTACAATATATCTGCTATGATAATGTTTTGCATAGCTAGACATGTACAACATATACTGAATTACTTATCTCCCAAGAAGGAATGAGTGACAAGGGAGGAAGGAAATGGATCTGAAATTCGAGGTCGTAACATTAAATGTTTCAAATATATATAAATACTATTATTAATACTCTTTTGCTTGTAATAGGGAGATAAGATGTGCAGGCATTGGGACACAAAAATTCACCTTCCTCTAATGGAAAAGTCGATGGGGGTATGGGAGAAGGTATGGGAGAGAGCAGATTGGAGGAAGTGATATCTTGTGGGACTACTATTCTGGGAGGTTGGGTAGGGAAATAATGGGGGGAAAATGATTGTAACTCAAAATCTGGCGGAAATGAATGATGTAAAACAGAAGTTAATAAAGCATTTGTTTAAAAAAAAAAAGAGTGGGGCATGACTAAAATTACTGAACAGCAATGAAAACACAATGAATACACAGTGTATGTTACAGTAGCTACCACCCATGTTAAATAATACATCTCTTTATTTATAATGTGGGCCAATTACAGTACTTAGGGAAGAGCTGACACACAAAAGCCCATCTCCTTTTGATGATGTGTACCTATCAGAATTTTCTTTCATATTAGGAAGAATTATCTTTAAATGAAGGCAGATTCAAAACTGGTAGGCTGGTCTTCATGACCAGTCTGTCAATCCCTTGATATTTTGAAACATACTCCTTTCAATTTTCTTATCCTGATTATCTTATATTTTGCCTCTTTTATAAGGGTGAAAAGCTCAAGGATAAAATTTTACATTTAACAGCAAAAGAACATCATATTTACCTGGAGAGGCTTATATGAAGTGATGCTGACTGAGAATAGTAGAACCAGGAGACACTTGTACACAATTACAGACACAATGTGTGTATGATGACCAACTTTGATAGACTTGGCTGTTCTTAGCAATGATGGGTTATAAGGTAACCCTGAAAGACTCATGATGGAGAGAGATGCCTACATCCAGTGAAAGAACTAGAAAGAACTGAGTTCGAATCCACATTAAAGCAAACTACCTGCTCTTTTTCTTTTTCTTGTTTGGTTTTGTTTCCTCTTTCTGATTGTTCATTCCATTGGATACAATCCTTTTTATAACCTGACTAATGTCTAATGTGAAAGCATCTGTCGATCCTATACTTGATTGTATGGCACCAGAGGGGAAGGAAAGCAGGGGAGAGAAAATTTGAAATTCAAAGAATTGTGGAACTGAATCTTGTAAACTAAAAGCAAACAAACTAATTAATAAAGACCAAAAGTTAAAAAAAAAAACAGCAAAAGAATATATGTGTTTCTTAGTAACATATGGAACTTTTACAAAACAAATGACCATGTAATAAGGAAGAGATATTACGAACAAATGTGAAAAGACAGAAATAGTGAATATACCCTCTATACCACTATAAAACAGAATGAAGTAATAATAGAAGCTGGTTCAAGAACACACACACACACACACACACACACACAAAACAAACAAACAAACAAACAAACAAACAAAAACTATGTGCCTAAATGGAGACTTAACAATGAAATTCCAAATGATTAATGAGTCAAATAACAAGTATAAAAACAATTAATTATTCTGTAAAACACAAAAGATAATGATGAAACAGCATAACAAAATGTGTGGGATGCAATTAAAGTAGTAGTTGGGGAAAATTAAATTTAATTAAATAAACTGGAAGCAGTTATGTGGCTCATTGGATGGAGTGCTGACCCTGGACTTAGGAAGAACTGAATGCAAACCCAGACTTAGAAACTATCTATGCAATCCTGGGCAAGTCATTTAACCTCTGTTTGGCTAATTTGCTGAAGAAAAAAAATGGGGAACCACTCTAATATCTTTGCCAAACAAAACAAAACAAAAAGCAACCCGTATGAGTTCACAGAAAGTCAGAGATGACTAAAAGAATAAACAATAACAATAGCAAAATAAGAAAGGATACATGAGCTTAATACACATTTGGGAAAAATTAGAAAGCAAAAAATTAAATAAATCTAAAATAAGCTCAAAAGATGGGATACTAAAAATTAGAGGAAGGAAATAGAAATTGGAAACCAAAAAATCCTATTAAAATGACAAAACTAAAAGCTAGTTCTTAAAAAAAAAGTGACAAATTCTTACATGGTCTGATTAAAAAGAAGAAAGTGGACAACTAAATCAATATAATAGCAGATGGATTGAGTGAACTAGGTCCAGCTGAGAAAATATATAGAGTCGAAAAAGAGTTGGTGGTTGGAATCACCTTTATTTAAATATGTTGAGAGATGGCAAAATGTTTAGTTAAAAAAGTAAATAACTTCACAGTTATCCACAAACATATACTTTCCATACATAAGGAGCAAAAGAGTTGTTTTTTTTTTATAATATGAAGTTGTGAAACTATATATGAAATTACCATCCTATTATAACCATGTCTAAATATTTTTGTAAGCAACCCTTTTTTTTTCTACTGTTATGTGGAAAGGGGTGAATTCAATTTGTTATATGTCCTCAGAGCTTCCCTTATTAATCTGTGGTTTTGGTTCTGATTGAAGTTTAGATCTTTAAATTTATAGTCCTATTGAGGACCTCTGAATTGACACTTCAGAAAAGATTGGATTTTTACTTTTCTGATTTGATTCTCAAATGGAGAGAAAATGTTACATGGCATGTATGTGGAAAGGATCACTGAAGATCTACATAGCCTCCCCAAAGCACCATCTTCACTATACAGCAACCCAGACTACTTTTCTTACTGTAACTCAATTGAAATATAAATATTATAAGATTCTCCAAATATTTCTTTGTTGAACTTTTTTTTTTCTAATCGCATCAAATGTTACAACATGATAGAGATCCCTATGTAAGATCAACAAGTGTTCTTTCTTTTCTCAAAGACCAAACCTTAAACCTATTTCACCCTGGAGCTCATAAATTAGACAATAGGTTAACTGCTCAAGTATAACTGAATTGGATATATTTTGGGCACTCCTGGCTTGGAGTGAATGTAAAGAGTACCTATTTTTTTCTTTTTGGCCAGCAACCCTAAGGGTCTTCCCCACCCACTTTGATTTTTTTTTGGTTGTTTTTAATTAAAGGGTCTATCCCTTGGCTCACTTCACTGAATGGGCTTTACCTCAGTCAAAATGAGAACCTGAAAAGACCTTAGCCTTAAATATCCTGGACCATCTTCAGTCATTCTGATAAATATCTGGCCACTAGACTCAAATAGCTCTAGAGGGAAAAGTGAGGCTGGTGAACTTGCACAGCTCTCCTTCACTCAAATAAATAAAAAACTGCAAGTCATGTCATCTGATGTCATTACCCTCTTCTAAAATAAAGGACAAACTACAAAACAACAGGTGTTCAAATGAAAGCAAATGACCATTGCTGATGTGTAGTTGAGAAAAACATTCCTAAACTCTAGCCAAGTCCTTTATTAATATATGTTTTTAATCTAATGCAAGTAGTCCTATAAAGTATTCTTGAAGGGGAAGAGGTTTTTTTTTCTTGCTAATTCAAACACATCAGATATTTATTTTGCATTTTCATGGTTTAAAATAAGTATTTTAAGAATAAAAATTTAAGGTTCCTTATTTCCTTGTAAAGGTGTTTCATAGTTTAAAATGAAGATTGGAATGTATATTCAAATTTTGAATATTGATTTCATTTATTTGAAATTGACTCAGTAATACTGATCACTGGTTTTAATGTATTGGAAAGTTATACACTCACTCACACACAGAGCTTCCTTATAGACTTATAAAGATTAAACTATTTTAACCAGTGCTATGCACATAGTATGTGCTTAATAAATGTTTGCTGAATTTAATTAGACTAACAGCTTATTTTCTGTTTGCAGTAAATGGACTTTAAAAGGGAATTTGTGGGAATTCTTTAGATGTTTGTCTTCATCATCATGCACAGCAGTCCAGCTAATTCTGTGTTGGGTGGGCAGAATGAAGGCGTAACTTAAGTATGTCCTGTTTTGGAAATAAACACATTGTTATAATGATTTAAATATCAGTTTTTCTGTTGGTATGAATTAGAAAATCCACAATATATGTATAAACACTTGCATCAAACCAGCCAGCCTCTTTTTTTAATCAGCTGATGTTAATGTTCAGATACTTTTTATATCTTGTTGCTGAAAATAATTTTGCATTTCAGTATATCAAGTTACAATAAAGTTATTAGTTATGCAGAAAAAAAAGTGTTTGTCAAACAGTCCATAGGAGGAACAAAAGTTGGAAGGAGAATGACTATTGGCCAGGCAATTATGTATTGCAAGAAAGACAACTTGATGGATTTGCCCAATAATACAGGTTAATATATATTAGAAAGATATTGCAGGTAGACAATGAATTAAATCCATAACTGACTAAAGGGAAGGTAGAAAATTGTAACAATTTTATGGATCTTATCTAAATTTCTTCCTCAAGCAACATCCCATTCTTAATTCCAAAGATTTTCTGGGATGTTTTATGACAAAGAGTATTGAAAAAGTTTAATTTCCAAATATCAGAATTATGGGTGACCCAATGGTCAATGGTAAGACATAAGATGGACTATAAATAGGCTATATTATTTGCCAACAATTACTTATGCAGTAGAAGTACAGCTTTCTAGAAAGAAATATATTTTCTGAAAAGTTCGGTAAATCATACAGCAAGAAAAACAACTTATACACCATTTTATGATTAAAAATCTAGTGAAAATTCTCAAAAATCCTGGACCTTTTCTATAGGCTTTTTGGGAGAACATAGACAGAATCTGCACTAGCTAAGAAAGGGTGAATATAGCAAATGTATTCTTGCAAGCAGTACCCATATGAATGAAGTCGGAAATTCATTGATGTACTGAAGAGTGTAAGGATTAATTTGGGAATATTTTATGTAATTTTTACCTTTAAAATATGGATTATATTAAGAACTACACAACTATTTCCTTGATGTAAAGAATGCTTATTATCAAAATTTTCTCTATTATATATATATATATATATATATATATATATATATATATATATATATATATAAGCAAATTATCTATAACCTAAACTCCAAGTTTCTTGAAGCATCAAGGACTTAAGTGACTTGCCAATGTTATTGTAGCAAGAATGTATCAGACATGAGACTTAATATCAGGTCTTCCTAACTTCAAGGCAGGTACCATATGCCATATTTCTTCTTTATAAACATTAGAAATATAACTATCTTTAAGATCATGCGAAGACTGTATAATTAAGGAAGCAGTAACCAAAAAAAGGCATAAAAATTAGAGCTGTCAAAAAGGAGTCTGGGGTGCCCAAGGACATAGTAGATTTCCCATCACAAGAGGGATTATATAAAAACATTTTATAAAAGTCTAATATTATCCTTGTTCACATCAGGTTTTCTGAGGTCTCTTCAACTTGAATACAGAAACATAACCAAACAGATTCACTACTTAATTAGGAAATCTTTGGGCATAGAAACACATGGGGATGGGAAGGAGCTTCTCATTGGCAATTCCAACTGAAATCAGAAATCCAGTTAAGCAATTACAATTCATATTTTTATAGTTCTCTAGGGGTTACAAAATGCTTTACATGGATAATTTCATTTGTTTTTCTCAAAAGCCTAAGTGTATTATTACATTGATTTTACAACTGAGAAAAATTAAACTCATGGTTATGTCACTATGATTCACACAGCAAGGAAGTGTTTATTTTATGGAATGAAAATATGGGTAATACTGACAGTAACTCTAGCATTCTACCTGACTATTTATTTCCATACCAGGATACTTCTACTCTGCCCATCATTTCCATCTCCCCTATTATAACTTTTTTACTTGACCCCATGTTAGCTGAATATGAAAGATGAGCTTTTAATCTTATCTTGCCCTGAATTTCCACATCATCTCCTAATTGTCAGGACAGTCTCTTTTTTTTTCTCTTTTGGATTACAAAGCAAGCTTAAATATTATGTACTATATTGTTAATGTTTCTATACACCAGTACATAGCACACTGCATGTCACCTATTAATGAATGTTCTCTCTCTCTCTCTCTCTCTCTCTCTCTCTCTCTCTCTCTCTCTCTGTGTGTGTGTCTCTGTCCATAAATATGTCTGTCTGCCTGTGTGTGTGTGTGTTTGTGTGTGTGTGTGTGTGTGTGTGTTTGTGTGTGTCTATGTCTATCTCTGTCTGTTTCCCTATCTGGCTCTCTATCTCTCTGTCTTTCTATTCATCGATCTGTATGATGCCCTGACAAACTTCTACTTAACCAATGGGTACTTTCTGAACTTAATAAGCATTTTCATTTTCCTTCCTCAATATCTACAAGTGGAATTAATTTGGAAATTCAGGGCATTTTTTTTATATAAGTTTTTTGTCTTCATTAATTTGTTTGTTTACTTTTAACTTAAAATATTATGTTCCACAATCCCTTGAGTTTAAAATTTTCTCCCCCTCCCTTTCCTCCCCGCCCCTCCCATGGCAGCATGCGATCAATCATAAGATCTGCAAATAATTCCACATCAGACAATTAAAGAAGGATTGTAATGGATGGAATGAACAATGGGAAAGAAGAAACAAAACCAAACAAGAAAAAGAAAAAGAGCAGGCAATTTACTTCAATCTGCATTGAAATTGTTTTTTTTTTCCTAGTTCTTTTTCTGAATGTAGACATCTCTCTCCATTATGAGTCTTTTGGAGTTGTCTTATAATCCCACATTGGTGAGAAGAGTCCAGTCTATCAAAGTTGGTCATCACACATAGGTTGGGTCTGTGCTTGTGTACAGATTTCTCCTGGTTCTGCTCTTCTCATTCACCATCAGGTTATATAAGTCTTTCCAGGTAAATATGAAGTCCATGCTCCTTGTTTTTTATAGCAAAATAGTGTTCTATTACATTCATATACCACAAATTGTTTAGCCATTCCCCAATTGATGGGCATCTCCTTAATTTCCAATTCTTTTCCACCAGAAAAAGAGATGCTACAAATATTTTTGTACATATGGGTCTTCCTCCCACTTCTATGATCTCTTTGGGATACAACACTAGAAGTGGTATAACTGGGTCAAACGGTATGAACTTATTTATAGCCCTTTAGGCATAGTTCCAGATTGCTCTCCAGAATGGGTGAATCAGTTCACAACTCCACTAACAATGCATTAGTGTTCCGATTTCCCCACATCCTCTCCAGCATTTGTCATTTTCCTGTTTTGTCATCTTAGCCAACGTAAGCAGTGAGATGGGATACCTCAGAGTTGTTTTGATTTGCATTTCTCTAATCAATAGTGATTTAGAGCATTATTTTCATATGTTTGTAGATATCTTTAATTTCCTTCTTTGAAACTGCCTGTCAATATCCTTTGACCATTTATCAATTTGGGAATGATTTGTATTCTTTTTTTTTTTTTTTTCGAATTCAGGAAGTGTTTATTAGCTGGCCAGCGGCAGTCCTAGGGATAAAGTCCCAGGAGCTGCCCCAAACCCCAGTAGACACACAGTTTAAATAGTCCAAAAGCCACCATCGTATCAGGGGCAGGCTGGTCAGGCAGGATATGGGGCGAGGGCACTCTTAGATAACGCAGGTTGTTCAATGACCAAAGGGAGGATTTTTGGGTTTACAAGGCTTACTACATTAGCTGGATGAGATAAGAGTTGGCTGGGGCACACTGGGTTAAAGCTGTTCGATAACCTAGCAGAATGGAGGATTCTTGGGTTTACAAGAATATGGGATACAAAGATGGGCCCCTTGTAAGCCGGTGAAATGTCAAGGCATACTACTTTACCCCCCCGTTTTAGGTCAGACTAAGGATTCTTCCGATTCTAGGGTTTTGTAGGACATGTGGATTGCAAAGAGTTTGGTGGCCTCAAGTCTGGATTGGATAAAAGAGAGTAGGCGGTTAATCAGACAGGGGCTGATGGTCAGGGCTAGCACGAGAAGAAGTAGAGGGCCAGCAAGGGCCAAGAGAAGGGTCATCAACCAGGGGGACCAGTCATCCAGGGACTGGTATCAAGAGGAGGTGGATCTTTGGGCTTGATCCCACCAGTCCAAGCCCTTACGGAGAGTGGCAATGGATTCCCGTACAACTCCAGATCTGTTAGCATAAAAACAACAGGTTTCACCCAGGGCCATGCACAGACCCCCCTGTTTTAGGAACAGGAGGTCATGATGTGTATTCTTTTAGATTTGACTTAATTCTCTATATATTGTAGAAATGAGGACTTAATCAGAGACATTGATTGTAAAATTTCTTTCCCAATTTTCCATTTCCTTCCTAATCTTAGTTACATTGTCTTTGTTTGTACAGAAACTTTTCAATTTAATGTAATCAAAATTATCTATCTTGCATTTTATAACGCTATTTCTTGTTTGGTCATAAATTCTTCCCCTCTCCATAAATCTGGCAGGTAAACTCTTACTTGCTTTCCCATATTTCTTCCTGTATCAGCCTTTATACATAGATCATGCCCCCATTTATACTTGATTTTGGTATATGGTGTTAGATAATTGTGTATGCCAAGTTTCTGTCATACTATATTCTAGTTTTCCCAGCAATTTTTTGCTAAATACTGAGTTCTTATCCCAAAAACTGGGGTCTTTGGTTTTATCAAACAATAGATTACTATAGTCATTGACTCCTGAGTGTTGCGTACCCAATCTATTCCACTGATCCACTCTTTGCTCATGATATGATGATATACTTAGAGAAACCTAGAGAATCAAGTAAAAAAGTAACTTGAAGCAATAAATAATTTTGATGAAGTTGCAGTATATAAAATAAACCCACATAAATCCTTGGCATTCCTATACATTTCTAAAAAAATCCAATATCAAGCAGTAGAAAGGACCCGAGTTCGGATCTGGCCTCAGACACTTAACACACACAAACAAAAACCTAGCCTTGTGACCTTGGGCAAGTTACTTAGCCCCAACTGCCCTCCAAAAAGAAAAAAAAAATAAAGTTACTATAGACATTATAAAATATTTGGAAATCTACCTGCCAAAACAAATCCAGGACCAATATGCACACAATTCTGGACATTATTTTTTTTTTAAAGCAATTGGGGTTAAGTAACTTGCTCAAGGTCAAACAGCTAGGTTTTTGTTTGTGTGGGTTAAGTGTCAGAGGCCAGATCTGAACTCGGGTCCTTCTGACTCCAGGGCCGGCGCTCTATTCACTGCGCCACCTAGCTGCCCCAAATTCTGGACATTATTAAGGAAATAATGATTCTTTCTTTCTTGTTCCTATTCCTATGTAGAAAAAAAAAATTGATGACATAATCAACTCATTAAAATGCGGAATAAGAGGGGTGGCTAGGTTGGTGCAGTGAGTAGAGCGTCGCCCCTGGATTTGGAAGGACCTGAGTTTGGATCCGGCCTCAGACACTTAATGCACACACAAATAAAAACCTAGCCGTGTGACCTTGGGCAAGTTACTTAACCCCAATAGCCCTCCAAAAAAACCCAAAAAAACAAAAATGAGAAATGTGACAGAAAGAGTACATGTCACATGGAACAAAGATAAATGTGTCAACTACTTTTTCGGGAAAAATCTGGCTGGTTTCTCTTTGAAAAAATGAATATGTATTAAATTGCTTTTTTAAATACATGAGAATCAATTAACTTTTATATTTTTTTTAAAATTTTTTAAACAAATGCTTTATTAACTTCTGTTTTACATCATTCATTTCCAAATGATTGAGTTACAATCATTCCCCCCCCCGTTATTCCCCTACCCAACCTCCCAGAATAGCAGTCCCACAAGATATCTCTTCCTCCAATCTGCTCTCTCCCATACCTTCTCCAATATCCCCTTCGACTTTTCCATTAGAGGAAGGTGAATCTTTCTGTCCCAATGCCTGCACATCTTATATCCCAATTATAAGCAAAAGGGTATTAATTATAGTATTTATATATATTTGAAACATTTAATCTTAAGACCTTGAATTTCAGATCCATTTCCTTCCTCCCTTGTCACCCATTCCCTCTGGGGAGATAAGTAATTCAGTATATGTTGTACATGTCTAGCTATGCAAAACATTATCATAGTAGATATATTGTACAGGGCTGCTTATAATTCCCTCCCACTCATCCCACCCCCGACCTGGTCCATTCCCTACATGATCCTGTCCCTCTTCTATAGTGGGTACTTCTAATTTCCCCTCTCCCCAAGGATGCACCCCCCATCAATCATCCCTCCTCTCATCCCCTTTCCCCCTATTCTGCTGCAGGTTGAGATATCCCATTTAGTATGTATGTCATTCTCTCCCTGAAACAAATTCAATGAGAATGTGGATTTGCCTTTTCTTTTCCCTTCCTATTCTTCCCCTCCCTTGCAACCACTTCCCCTTGCTTCTTCTACATGAGATAGTTTACCCTACCCTGTCTTTCCCCATCTCCTCTTGCCACTTTCCTCTCTCACCTCATAATTTCATCCCTTGAGTATTCTCCCTTCCCAACAAATGCCACCTATACCCTCTATCCATATATAACTGTAACCATATACACACACATTCACATATGTATTCATATGACCACACACCCTTCTTCCATTATTTTCATAGTGAGAAAGATATCATCTGTCACAGTTATTGCTTTTCCATATAGGAAGGTAAATAGCTCAACTTTGATAAGATCCTTTTGATTTTTTTTTCTGATTACCTTCTCAGGCATCCCTTCCTTCTTGTGTCTGGATGTCAAATTTTCTATTCAATTCTGGTTTTTTCCTCAAGAATGCTTGAAAGTCATCTATTCCACTGAATGACCATATTTTCCCCTGAAAAAAAATAGTCAGTTTTGCTGGGTAGGTGACCCTTGGGTTCATTCCCGGCTCTTTTGCCCTCTGGAATATCATATTCCATGCCCTTCAATTCCTTAGTGTAGAAGCTGCCAGGTCCTGGGCTATTCTGATTGTGTTTCCACAATATTGAAATTGTTTCTTCCTGGCTGCTTGTAGTATTTTCTCCTTGATCTGTGGATTCTGGAACCTGGCTGTAATATTCCCGGGAGTTTTCTTTTTGGGATCTTTTTCAGGAGGTGATCTGTGGATTCTTTCAACCTCTATTTTGCCCTTTGGATCTAAAACATCAGGGCAGTTTTCTTTGAGTATTTCTTGAAGGGTGATTTCTAGGTTCTTTCTTTGATCATGGCTTTCAGGTAGTCCAATAAATTTTAAATTGTCTCTCCTGGATCTATTTTCCAGGTCAGTGGTTTTTCCCATGAGATATTTCACATTGCCTTCTAATCTTTCATTTGTTTGGATTTGCTTAACAGCATCTTGATTTCTCATAAAGTCATGAGCTTCCATTTGCTCCAGTCTAACTCTGAAGGAATGGATCTCCTCAGTGAACTTTTGAGATTCTTTTTCCATCTGGCAAATTCGAGTTTTTAAGGCATTCTTCTCCTCTGCCCCCAGATTCCCCCCAAACTATGTAAAAGGGGACTCTGAACAACTTCTGGAGCCCCAGCACCCACAGAACGACACAGAGAAGCTAAGCTCCCTCTGAGGATAGCCCAGCAGCCCTGCAGGAAGGACCAGTACAGAGGTCTGGGACCTGGCAGCACTCAGAGCACGGGGAGCCGAGCAGAGCCCAGGTCCACATGAGCCAAGGTTTTAGCCCCAGGGCGTCAGGGCCAGCAGCCGGCTGGAGGAACCCCAGAACACCAGCAGCAGTGGCTTGGATGAGCTGTTTCTACTCTGCCATCTTGGCTCCCAAATCAATTAATTTTTAAGAGTAATATGCATATAGTATCTAAAATTCTTAAGGTTTATGCCTTCCTTAAAATATTTGTCTTAAAGATGAGATCTGATGTAACCAAGATCAAGAGGGAGGTGGGAAATTGGGAAAGAATTTTTACAACCTGTGTCTCTGATAAAGGACTCATTTCTAAAATTTATAGAGAATTGAGCCAAATCTATATGAATACAAGTCATTCCCCAATTGAGAAATGGTCAAAGGATATGAATAGGAAGTTTTCAGAGAAAGAAATTAAAGATATCTATAAGCATATGAAGAAATGCTCTAAATCACTATTAATTAGAGAAATGCAAATCAAAACAACTCTGAGATACCACATCTCTCCAGTCAGATTGGCTAAGATGACAAAACAAGAAAGTGACAAATGCTGGAGAGGTTGTGGGCAAATTGGAACGCTAATACATTGCTGGTGGAGTTGTGAATTTATCCAACCATTCTGGAGAGCAATCTGGAATTATGCCCAAAGGATTATAAATAATTTCATACCCTTTGACCCAGCCATACCACTCCTAGGGTTATATTCCAAAGAGATCATAGTAGTGGGAGGAAGAACCATATGTACAAAATATTTTTAGCAGCCCTTTTTGTGGTTGCAAAGAATTGGAAACTAAAGGAGTGCCCATCAATTGGGGAATGGCTAAACAAGTTGTGGTATATGAATGTAATGGAATTTTATTGTGCTATAAGAAATGAGGAGGTGACGGATTTCATAATTACCTGGAGAGACTTATACAAACTAATGCTGAGCGAGAAGAGTAGAATCAGAAGAAATTTGTATACAATCACAGACATACCATATCTGTGACGACCAACTATGACAGACTGGACTCTTTTCAGCAATGCAGTGATGTAAGTTAATCCCGAATGACTCAAGAAAGGGAGAAATGTGCCATCCAGAGATATAACTAGAAAGAACTGAGCCTGAATCCTGATGGAAGCAAACTAAATGATCTTGTTCTTCTCATTGTTTGGTTGTACTTCTTCCTTACCATCTTTCATTCCACCTAGTACTATATGCCTTTGTAATTGGAATAATGTTTAATATGAATGCATTTGCAGACCCTATACTGTACTATATGATGTCATGAGGGGAGGGGGGAGGGAAGTAAAGGAAATTTGAAAATCAAGGAACTATGGAATTGAATCTAGTCAACTGAAACTAAACTAATAAATTAATTAAAAAAAAAGATGAGATCTGTATCTTCGTAAATATTCATCATAATCAGTTACTTGTTACACTAGTATTGCTTTAATAATACATTCTAGGTAAATGTTGATTTGTTGGAAGCCTTTTAGTTTAGTTATATACTATGGAAAAGATTACAGATAGTAGTCTGGCAATTATTTCAACAGATGAAATCAATGTAGTGTCTTAGGGGTTGAAAACATTGTTTCATTCAATCCTTACAACAATCCTATGAGCTGAAGTACCACTGTTATCTCCATTTTGCAGTTGAAGAACTCATTAAGGCTTAGACTAGAATTTGAGTGACTTCATCAACGTTTACATAACTGTTAAGTGGAGAAAGTAGGATTTGAACCCAGCTCCTTCTTGATTACTGGTTCTGCTATGTTTCTAATAAATAACATTGATATACATAAAACTTATATTGATATTCCCCAGCTATTTGGAGAGATGCCACAGAATGTCTCCAACTGAATTAACTTCATAGAAAAGAGAGTCACATTTCAGGCTGTATATTTGTAAGTCAGATTTTTATGAGAAACAAGGCACGCAGCTACTCTTCTCAACTCATTTTTTTGGATTACAAAACTATGCTTATCAGGTTAAAAAAATAACACAAAAGATATACAATCAAGTTCATCCTCAAGCGGGAACCACAAGACAACTCATGTTAACCCTTTAGAATTTCTATGGCTAAATCTAATAGGGAAGGAGTCCTTCTGGAAGCACATTAAATGTGACTTTGAAGAATACAAAACTAATATAATAAGAAAAGAGTTTCATCTCTCTCAATTCATGGGTTTAATGATTCTAGGTTCTGGTCTCCTACATCTGAGTAATTAGGTGTAATACAACTCTATCCTCTCTGTCTTTTCTAGTAGTATTTTGTAGTAGTAGTATGAGAGATTGGTTTAATTATATTAATTTTTCCCAAAAAATGGACATCTATAATTTTTTTCTTTAGTCTGTGGGCTATAGAATTCCCTCTACAATATACTCAGCAATATATAGCCACAATTTGTTTAATTATCTTAATGGTAGAATAGAGGTAGAGTCTATGCTCTTAAAGGTAAAACCTCTGGTCTCCGTAGATATTTCAATACAGTTTCACATATCTCTAATGATTAGGAAGAGTGATCTTTGTCTGTATCCTTCTTCCCCAACATCAAGATTAAATTTTGTTCCACATCTTCTGCCGCTTCCTCCTAGTTTGCTTCTCTGAGGTGAAAAAGGAAAAAATAAGATCTTTCTTCCACATGAGAAACCCTGAAATACACACACACACACACACACACACACACACACACACACACACACACACACCAACTCCTATCTTCTCCAGACTAAACATATCTGATTCCTTCAAACTATTTTCATATAACAAATTCAAGGAATTTTACCATTTTGGTTACTTTCCTTCACATACTTTGGCTTATAGTCACCCTTCCTAAACTATGATGCTTTAGATCAAATGCATTTCATGCATTTTTGTTCCCATATTCATTTTTGTCCCATATATTCATTCAACATAGTGTCAATATGGGTATATCTAATTCTTGAAAAAATCTTTATAGAGAAAACAAAGTATAGACCTGAGTAAGTTATTGCTAATGTCTTCTCATTCACTTTTTCTTGAGAAATAAAGTCTGTGATATTTTCTATTCTTTGGAAAATTCTCTCCTCCTTTGGGACATGTTGAAATTGAACCTCAAGTGCCAGTAAGTCATTTTACCACAGCAGGGATGTTTTTCTTTACGTGTTTTCTCTGATCCAGCTGTACTTTGAATTTATTTTCTGAAGCAGCCATTTCTACTTCCTCATATAGTCTATAGCTCTTAAGATCCAAATACTTTTGCTCCATTATGACCAAAACTCAATATATATATATATTCAATAGATATAGTTTCTAGGTAATTTAATCATGCTTTTAATCAAGCCAGCAAGTTATTAGTAAAAGGATGGTCATTTGGTCATCTCTCTTAGACCAAAGACAATCATGACAGCAAGGTTTACAGTTTCTATATGCTTAGAAACAATGAGAGCTGCTGGTAATATCATGTTACCCTTGGGCAGAAAAAATATCTCTATTAGATTACATGCAGCCTGGGGCTATCTAGACAAAGGGCTCTATCTCCATCCTGTTTAAGTAGCACACAATGAACTTTCCCAGTCTATATTAATTTCCTTGCAAGAGTAGGTGAAATCTGACCAAAATTGAGGAGAGTCAGTTCAATCTCATTCTCAGTAATGTCCTTCTAGAAAATGGAAGTTTTTAAAATGAAGAATTAAAAAAAGGGAGACCTGTGAATCTCCCTAATATAGCAGTTATTAATAACAATTTCTCACAATACAAATATATTCAAGAAAATAAAAGGAATATTTTTTTAAAAGTAATTCACTTCAGGGCGGCTAGGTGGCGCAGTGAATAGAGCGCCGGCCCTGGAATCAGAAGGCCCTGAGTTCGGAGCCGGCCTCTGACACTTAATCCATATGAACAAAAAAACCTAGCCGTGTAACCTTGGGCAAGTTACTTAATCCCAATTGCCCTAAAGGGGCGGCTAGGTGGCGCAGTGAGTAAGAGCGCCGGCCTCGGAGTTTGGATGACCCGAGATCAGATCCAGCCTCAGAAAATGAGCACCCACGCATAAATAATGACTAGCCGTGTGAACCTTGAGCAAGTTACTTAACCCCAATTGCTTTAAAAAAAAAAAAAAAGCAATTCACTTCTCCACTTGTCAGATGTTAAATAATAAATATTTGCTGGGATCTATTGTACCAATAACTTCTTTCATTTGACGCTACATTATTCTTCCATGTCTGCCATCTTTATTTTTGTGATGCTTTTGTGTTATTGATTCCAAAACTATCTAGACAGTGATATAAGTAAATAAGAACAATCTTAAAAATAAAACTAATCATATATATGCAAATATACATATATGTGTATATACATACATATATGCATACATACATATATAAACATACATACCTACTACATATATAAATTACAGAGGAGTTAATTAATGACTTTCAAGCTTAATAGATATTTTAATTAAATGAACCTAAGAAAACAGATGATTCCAACTTATAGCAAATCCATTATTTTCAGTGAACACATTAATACAGTTTCCCATGGTGATTCTTAATTATTCTTTTAAAGAACATGCTGTTACCAGTCTTACATATTGAGCAGCAGGTTACTAGATTTAAATTATTTCCACAACATCCCAACATATTTTTTTCATTTCTTTCTTGGTCTTGACAATATGTTGCTCATTTTATTTTCAAATTAGTGAAAGTAGAAAATATTTTTGATACTTTAATTCTAAATTCAGACATGTTTTTGTTTATGTGAAGAACTCTACTAGCCCATAAGTGTCCAGAAATTTCCCAAGAAAGACGCAAATGGTCTTAAAGTTAAAAGGATCTTCAGTATTCTGTCATTTAGTATGTAAAAGTGTAGTAGTTATAATAGATGTTGTAGTTATAATAGACTTAAGGTTAAATATGGCACTTTTTGGGAGTGAAGGTGGCAGAGTAGAAACAGCATTTCCACAGAGCTCCAGCCCACACCACTTCAAAATTATGTAAAAGGGGGACTCTGAATGACCTCTAGAACTCCAGAACCCACAAAATGACACAGAAAGGCTAACCTACTGCTGAGGGCAGTCTGGCAAACTTGCAGGAAGCAGCCAACTCAGCAATTTGGGAGCCAAGCCCGGGACCACATGAGTCAGAGGTTTTAGCACCAGGGTGGTTAGACCCGCAGCCAGCTGGAGGGACTCCAGAACATCAGCAGCTGGGGCATTTCCAGTATTATAAACACATAGATTCCATGGACAAAATGAGAGGTTGGTACCCTATGTATTTTGGGGCTGATTGGGAGAGAGTGTAAGCTTCCTCCCCTCGGGACTAGAAGCATCTGAGGAGCAGGAACAGCTTACAACACATTGCAGTTTGCAGCTTCAGCTCCTGGCCTGTTAACTGTAGGGGGATCTGGCCATCAGCATGGGGGATAATCACTCTTACTTTACCATTCTTGGATTTGGATTGCTGTCTGGGGTGGAGGCCTTGGGTGAGTGACCAGCATGCCAGAGTGTGCAGAGGTTTCAGAAAGGCCACCCAACTAAAATCCCTGGCAGGTAAGAAAATCCCAACATTTGGGAAAGAAGCTTCCTTGGCTGGGGGCAGAGTACTACTGTGGCAAAAAGCTCAAAAGTCAAGTAATTGAGTGGCAACATGCCTAGGAGAAGGAAATAAAATAAACAGAAAAATTCAACATTAAACTCCTATTTTGGTGGCAAAGCAGATTGAAGCATGGAACAAGAGGAGGACTGTGAGGTTATAAATCCTGCACCAAAAGCCCCAAATGAAAATACAAGCTGATTACAAGCCATAGAGGACCTTAAGAAACAGATAAGAGAAGTGGGGGAAAATTGGGAAGAGAAATGAGAAAGATGCAAGAAAAGTATGAAATGAGAGTCAACAGTCTGACTGAAGAAAATAAGACCTTAAAATACAGACTAACTCAAATGGCAAAAGAGGCTCAAAAAGGCCATCAGGAGAAGAATGCCTTAGAAAGCCAACTGTGCCAGATGGAAAAAGAATCTGAAAAGCTCACTCAGGAGAATCATTCCTTCAGAATTAGACTGGAGCAAATGTAAGCTAGTGACTTCATGAGAATTCAAGATGCTATGAAGCAGATCCAAACAAATAAAAGAATAGAAGGCAATGTGAAATACCTCATGGGAACAACCACTGACCTGGAAAATAGATACAGGAGAGACAATTTAAAAATGATTGGACTATCTGAAAACCATGATCAAAGAAAAAACCTAGAAATCATCCTTCAAGAAATTGTCAAGGAAAGTTGCCCTGATGTTTTAAAATCGGAGGGCAAAATAGAGGTTGAAAGAATCCATATATCACCTCCTGAAAAAGATCCCCAAAAGAAAACTCTTAGGAATATTGTATCCAGTTTTCAGAATTCCCAGATCAAGGAGAGAATATTACAAGGAGGCAGGAAGAAACAATTTCAGTATTGTGGATACACAATCATGATAGTGCAGGATATGGCAGCTTCTACACTGAGGCATTCTGTAGGGCAAAGGAGGTGGGATTAAATCCAAGAATCACATACCATTCAAAACTGAGTATCATGTTCTAGGGTTAAATATCGCCACTAAGTGGAATATAGGACTTTCAAGCATTCTTGAAGAAAAATCCATAGTTGAATAGAAAATTTGACATTCAGAAGCAAGAGATGCCTGAGAAAGTAAACAAGGAAATTACATCCAAAGAAACGTAAACACAGTTGAACTATTTACATTCATACATGGAAAAATGGTTACTGTAACTTATGAAATCTTTCTCACTATGAAAATAGCTGAAGAAGAGTATATGGACATATGAATATATATATATATATATATATATATATATATATATGTGAATGTATGTATACATGTTTACAGGTATACATAGATAGAAAGCACAGGTCATATTTATTGGGAAGAGATGATACTTAAAAGGTAAAATCAAGAGGTGAGAGAGGAATATAACAAGAGGAGATGGGGAGAGACTGAATGGGGTAAACTATGTCATGTAGAATAGGCAAGGGAAAGTGGTTGCAGGGGAGGGGAAGAACAGGAAGGCAAAAAGGCAAAACCTCATTCTCATTGAATTTGGCTCAGGGAGAGAATGACATACCTACTAAATGGGATTTCTCACCCTACATGAGAGTGGCGGGGGCACATAGGGGCAGAAGATGGAAGGGAGGGCAGGATGTGAGGGAGAAAATTTGGAAGCATCCACTTTTGAAAAGGGGCAGGACCAAAGTGGGGAGTGGACCTGGTGGGAGGTGGGATAGGATGGAGGGAAACATAGTTAGTGGTTTACAGTATATTCACTATGGTAATGTTTTGCTTAGCTACACATGTACAACATATACTGAATTGCTTTTCTTCCCAGTAAGGGTGAGTGACAAGGGAGGAAGGGAATGAATCTGGAATGCAAAGTTTTAAACTCATATGTTTTAAATATATATAAATATTATTATTAATACTAGTTTACATATAATTTGGAGATAAGATGTGCAGGCATTGGGTTTGGGGATTCACCTTGCCCTACTGAAAACGTCAAAGGTGGTATAGCAGAAAAG
The DNA here is from genome assembly GCA_011680675.1 of Gymnobelideus leadbeateri. Taxonomy (NCBI): domain Eukaryota; kingdom Metazoa; phylum Chordata; class Mammalia; order Diprotodontia; family Petauridae; genus Gymnobelideus; species Gymnobelideus leadbeateri. Next base: position 324,510 of record WOXC01012488.1, on the reverse strand, counting down.
ATGGGAGAGAGCAGATTGGATGAGGGGATATCCTGTGGGACTGCTTTTCTGGGGTGGTGGGTAGGGGGAAAATGGGGAAACAAATTGTAACTCAAAATCTGATGGAAATGAATGATGTAAACCAGAAGTTAATAAAGCATTATATATGTGTATATATATATATATATATATACATATATATGTGTGTATATATATACATATATACACACATATATATCTATATCTATTTCTATCTATCTATCTATCTATCTATCTATCTATCTATCTATCTATATGTGTGTGTGTGTGTGTGTGTGTGTGTGTGTGTGTGTGTGTATGGCACTTTTTGCCTTATATAACTCCTCTGAGCCTTGATTTTCTCAGTTATAAATTGCAGCTTGGAATACTCTTACTAGTTTCTTCAGGTGAATATAAGAATGAAAGAATTTATGTATATGTAAATGTACTTTTCATTTAAGGCAGTGCAATTTAGGTGTAAGATAGAATGGTGATTGTTCAGTCTTTGATTTATACAATGGACTGGACAGCCCAATCAATTAACCATTAATTAATACTATCTTGGGTAGGAGCTGCAAATGAATAATAAACTTAATTTATGACTGAAGAAGAGCAAAATAATATTTGGGATTTCATTTGGGGAACTGTTTAACACTTTGAAGTATCACAAGATGGAAAATTCCATCTCTTGAAAACAAATATTTCCCCAGTCATTCCCTATAGTTGAGAATCATGACTCGCTATAATTTCAAAGAATCAAAAGTATATGAAAGTCAAAGAGGAGGAGAATGATTCATGGTGAGAACACGTAGGCGACAACATCTTACAAACGATTACTTGTATGAAAGAACTGATGTTACTGTACATATCATCAAAGAAATATTTGATCAGAAAATGTTGTGTCATCCCCATGTGAAAAGAGTGTGGAATAATAAATATACAAATTGAGTACTCTCTAATGCCAAAAGTGTAAAATAAGTAAATAAAGATATAGGAAGGTGTCTGATATCAAGTCTTTATAGGAGAAGAATACCAAAAGACAAAAAGAACGCGATCCAAATTAATTGAGATCTGTTTTTGTGAAGGAGTTATCTACTTTATGTCATTTCTTACTAGATTATTAAGAGATGATGATGATGATGATGATGATGATGATGATGATGATGATGTTGATGATGATGATTATGATGATAATTCTGATGATGAAATTAAAATGAGTTACCAAATGTGTTTTTGTTGCTGTTGTTTTTGCTTTCCCCAGTAGAAACAGGAAAGAAAAAAAGTGACTTCCATAGGTCACTTGGCTTGTGTCCAAACTCCCTGGGCTACATTGCCCTCTGCAAACCCCAGCATGATGTTTTAGGGTTTAGAGATAGAAGTAAGTTTTACAGTGATAGAGTTCAATTAAGCCATATTACATGAATTATGATCTTAGCACTATTATTTATTCCAAAGTTATGTACAACATGTGATTCAACAGCACCACCTTGTACAAGAGTCTTTTCATGATGCTTTTAATTGTCTTAGTATACAGGCTAACCCAGGTTGAGGATAACCAAAAGGTGTCAATTTTTTTAAAGATTTAGGTGGGGTGCCTACCCCAAGCAAGTGAAGACTTCCCCTGGAAAATGTAGCAGATGAAAGCAATTTATTCCAACTTTAAGGCAGCTGAAACAGTTGTTGTGGAGAGCTTAGAGCTTGGTCATACATCAAAGATACCAATGTCATCCACCACTTCTTGGGCCATTGCCAATAATATGGACATTTGTCTTGCCACTGGACTTTGTTTACTTTGGAAGAAAGTATGGGGGTGAGAACTTTGTGCAATTCTGACTAATTTAAATCTAACTCACCAAGGAGTCAAGACATCAAGATGTCACTGTTTCTCTTTGAAAATGAATGAGAAAAAGCAACAATTGCTACTGCCTCACCTATCAAACTTACCCATATAAAATTACCTTGTATTAGAGGAACTGAGTCAAAAATCTGGCATGAAATAAACATGATTAAAGACCTAATTCCTACAACTGTCACTTCTAGCCGGGACCTCTACCTCTTGGAGTCGAGTATGCCGCGCTGAAGCAGGAGCCGGACCTCCCGGGTGCCCCCCCACCCCCGGCCAGTCGGGCACCCCCAATGAGAGCTGCACCACCACCAGCAGCTCATCCTCCAGCAGCAGTACCACCATCTGCAGTTGCCCCTCCTAATGCTGACCCCAAGCAGCCGGGTTTAATGGCCCAAATGGCTACCACCACAGCCGGGGAGCCTTTGGTTCAGCTGTTGGCCACACCATTGGTCATGCCATTACAAGAGGCTTTGGTGGTGGGAGCAATGATGAGCCTGCAAGGCCTTATATCACCTACCAGGAGCCTCAGGGAGCCCAGCCAGCCTACCAGCAGAAGCAGCAATTTGGTCCCTGCCACTACGAGATGAAGCAGTTCTTAGAGTGTGCGCCAAACCAGGGCGACCTCAAGCTGTGTGAGTGCTTTAGTGAGGTGCTGAAGCAGTGCAGGTTTGTAAATGGATTAGCCTAACTGAGACCTTCAAAAGGAAGAAATGGAAAAATAAACTCTGAAGACCAATCTAATTTAGCATAATACATAATTAATAGTGAAATTATAAAGAGAACTGAGACCACCAATACTCGGGTTTTTTGTCTATTTGTCACTAATATCTTTATTTCAGAACATCCCTCAAGGGGGAAAAATCTGTTCCCCACTGTGGAGAAAAAATGACATAATATAAAATGTTGGGATGAGGCAGATGCTCGTGTGGTCTCTCATCAAAATGAATGCTTGTGATGTAAACTCTTAAAATAAAGTTTATTTCCTCCTGGTAAAAAACAAAAACAAAAACAAAAACAAAAACAAATAACCTCATTCCTTTTTACCCATATAAACACTCATGTCTGTATAGGGTTAGGGAATAGATCATGCCAATTATCACATAATTGCTTCCACTGCCATGCTTCACAAACTCTTATGATTCTTTGTAGCACTTATTCAATACTCTTAGAGAAGTTTTGCAATACCAAAAGATACCATAGATGACAAATATCCAACACAATTTAACACACCCTGACCCTATGCTATCCTCACATCAATTTCTACTTGCCCAATGCTAGCAGTCTTCTTGTTTCCCAAATCCTTATTTTTTTCTCCTCAGAATTGTATTCACTCATTTCCTTCTTTAGGAATTTCTGTGATTCTGAGATTTGATGGGGGTCTCTTACTACAAGGACCATAGCCTAACACTCATACTGTCAATTTGCAAGCATCTGTTATTTTTTTTAACCATCACAATCATTCTAAAGGCATTTGAAATATCTGATTTTTTGTTCATTTCTTAAAGACTAAAGAAAATATTATATTCATATACTAATACAGAAAGTAACCAGAAACACAAATTCAAAGTATTTTTTCACAAACATTTCACTGTTACTATTGTTGCTGTTGCTGCTATTATTGTAGTTGTCTTTGTCATGGTTGTTGTTGTTGCTGCTGCTGCTTTTAACACTGGGCCTGGAGTCAGGAAAATCTGAGTTCAATCCTTCCTCAGACAGTCTCAGCCTAGCAGTGTGACCCTGAGCAAATCACTTAATCCCCATTTGCCTCATTTCCTTATCTTTAAAAAAAAGCAGGGGGAACAGAATAGAGAATGAAATGACAAATCAGTCTCTGTGAAGAATCCCCATGGACAAAACCATGTAGTCAAGTATAGTAGGATGTGACTTAATGACTGAAAAATAAAAACAGGATGTAGAGAGAGTAAGGGGGGAAAGAGTAAGGGAAGGGATGGGGAGGATGTATGAGAAGGAAGACTGGGGGAAGGAGTAAGCAGTTTACTTGCCATTTTGGGGTAGGGGGTAGGGAAGTGATGGTGAGAAAATTTGGAACTCAAAATCTTGTGGAAATGAATGTTGAAAACTAAAAATAAAAAAACAATTTCTGAAAAAAAAGCAGGTTGTAGTGTAATGAACTAGATAGAGGACTAAACTTGGTGTTAGAGGACTCCAGTTCAGCTACCATCTCTGCTATTTACTATCTTGATGAAAATGGAAAAGTCAAGGAAAGGAGTATAGGCCTTTGAGTTTGGACAGACCTCAGATATTAAGTATCCCAATGCTGTTGTGTTCCAAAAAAAGAGATTGAATTACAGAGGGCTTAATTATGTAGTTTAATTACAGACCTAGAAGAGAGTCTAAGAATTTATCTATTCTAATCACCTCAATTTATAAATGAATACATTGAGTCCTAAAGACCTCAAGTTATATGTGTAAGGTAACTCAGGTAGTAAGTAGCAGAGCTATAACTTGAATTCAGATCTTAGGACATCAAGCTCAGCTTCCTTCCCATTGTATCACATCATATTCAGTTCTGAATCAGGGAATTCTTCAGACACATCTCATGTCTTAACGAACTTGAATTAACTCACACAGGAGTTAATTCTATAAATAAAATACATATGATGACGTCATTAGTATTTATGCAAATCTTAATATGCAGAAAATTTTTATGAATGTGATAAATGTTTGAAAGGCTTCACCACTGCTTATAACATTATAAACAATATGAAATTCAAATGAAAGAGACATTTGCCCTGCTATAAATATATGGAATATGCAAAGTGCTTGATGAAGTGAAAATGCTTTAGTTGTTTTCATGAGTCAGGACCTCATACTTCTTCTTCTCTTGCTTCTTCTACATGAGATAGTTTACCCTACCCTGTCTCTCCCCATCTCCTCTTGCCACTTTCCTCTCTCACCTCATAATTTCATCGCTTGAGTATTCTCCCTTACCAAAAAATTCAACCTATGCCCTCTATTCATATATAACTGTGACCATATACACACATTCACAGAAGTACTCATATGACCAGACACCCCTCTTCCGTTATTTTCATAGTGAGAAACGTATCATCAATCACAGTTATTGTTTTTCTATATAGGAATGTAAATAGTTCAACTGTGATAAGATCCTTTTGATTTCTTTTCCCTGATTACCTTCTCAGGCACCTCTTGCTTCTTGTGTCTGGATATAAAATTTTCTATTCAATTCTGTGTTTTTTTTTTCCTCAAGAATGCTTGAAAGTGCTCTATTCCACTGAATGACCATATTTTCCCCTGAAACAAAATATTCAGTTTTTCTGGGTAGGTGACCCTTGGGTTCATTCCCAGCTCTTTTGCCCTCTGGAATATCATATTCTATGCCCTTCTATCCCTCAGTGTAGAAGCTGCCAGGTCCTGGGCTATTCTGATTGTGTTTCCACAATATTGAAATTGTTTCTTCCTGGCTGCTTGTAGTATTTTCTCCTTGATCTGGGGAATCTGGTACCTGGCTATACTATTCCCGGGAGTTTTCTTTTGCGGATCTTTTTCAGGAGGTGATATGTGGATTCTTTCAAACTCTATTTTGTCCTCTGGATCTAAGACATCAGGGCAAATTTCCCTGAGAACCACCTGAAGGGTGACTTCTAGGTTCCTTCTCTGATCATGGCTCTCTTGTATTCCAACAATTCCTAAATTGTCTCTCCTGAATCCAATTTCTGGGCCAGTGGCTTTTCCCATGAGATACATCACATTGCCCTATACTCCTTCACCTGTTTGGATCTGCTCAACAACAGCTTGACTTCTCACAAAGTCAACAGCTTCCATTTGCTCCAGTCTAACTCTGAAGGAATGAATCTCCTCAGTGAAATTTTGAGATTCTTTTTCCATCTGGCAAACTAAACTTTCCAAGGCATTCCTCTCCGCATTGCCCTTCTGGGCCTCCTCTGCCATTTGAGTTAGTCTATTTTTTAAGGTGTTGCTTTTCTCAGTCAGACTGTTGACCCTCATTTCATACTTTTCCTGCATCCTTCCCATATCTCTTTCCAATTTTTCCTCCATTTCTCTTATTTGATTTTTAAAGTCCTTCTCAAGGTCCTCTATGGCCTGCAACCTGCTCATGTTTTCCCCTGGGGCTTTTGGAGCAGGACTTCTGACCCCACAGTCCTTTTCCCACTCTATGCCCCCAAAATAGGGGTCTAGGGTTGCATTTTTCTGTTTCCTTTGCCTTGGCATGTTGCCACTTAATTACTTGTCTTTTGGGTTAGTTGCCACAGTATGTCTTTGTTGACAGAGAGGGGAATTTTCATCCCGAACATGTGGGAGGGCCACTTCCATTTCTGTCAAGTTGTAAACCCACACACGACTTCCACCCCAGATCACAATCTAGATCTAGGCTGGTTAAAGCAAGAGCAATTACCCCCCAAGACTGATTGCTGGATGCCCCTACAGTTCGCAGGCCAGGAGCTGGAGCTGCCTCTGAAAACTACAAAATTTCGTGTCTCCTCAGTGGCTTCTAGCCCCCAGGGGAGGAAGCCGATGCATTCCCCAAATACTGGTCCCAAAGTCCATAGGGCACTAACCTCTTACTTTGTCCTAGGCATGTCTATGTTGATAATTCTGTAGTCGCCACGGCTGCTGGTATTCTGGGGTCTCTCTAACTGGCCGCTGGCCCTGCTGCCCTGGGGCCAAAACCTCGGCTCATGGGGACCTGGGCTCTGCTGGGCTTGGCTTGGCCAACCACGTTCTGTGGGCTGCATGCTGGCAGGTCCCAGAGCACTGCGCTGGTCCTTCCTGCAGGGCTGCTGGGCTGTCCTCAGTGGGAGGTTAGCTTCTCTGTGTAGTTCTGTGGGTGCTGGGGCTCCAGAATTTGTTCAGAGTCCCCTTTCACATAGTTTGGGGGAAATCTGGGGGCATAGTGGCTTGGATGAGCTGTTTCTACTCCGCCATCTTGGCTCCGCCCCCTTTCCACAATATTGAAATTGTTTCTATCTGGCTCCTTTTAATACTTTCTCCTAGATCTGGGAATTCTTGAACCTGAGTATTCCTAGGAGTTTTCTTTTGGGGATCTTTTTCAGAAGGTGATCGGTAGATTCTTTTAATCTCTATGTTGCCCTCTGGTTCTAAATTTCTTGAAGGATGATTTCTAGGTTCTTTCTTTTATCATGGTTTTCAGGTAGTCTAATAATTTTTAAATTATCTATCCTGGATCGGTTTTCCATGTCAGTGGTTTTCCCCATGAGATATTTCACCTTGCTTTCTATTCTTTCATTTGTTTGGATCTGTTTCAAAGCATGTTGATTTCTCATAAAGTCACTAGCTTCCATTTACTCCAATCTAATTCTGAAGGAATGATTCTCTGGAGAATCTGGTAAATTTGACATTCTAAGGCATTCTTCTCCTCTTTGCCTTTTTGAGCCTCTTTTGTCAATGGAGTTAGTCTATTTTTTAAAGTGTTATTTTCCTCAGTCAGGCAGTTGACTCTCATTTCATACTTTTCCCTGCATTTTTCTCATTTCTCTTCCCAATTTTTCCTCACTTCTCTTATCTGCTCTTTAAAATCCTTCTTAATGTCTTCTATGGCCTGTAACCAGCTTGTATTTTAATTTGGGCCTTTTGGTGCAGGTGTTCTGACCTCCCAATTCTCCTCCTCTATGCTTTGGTCATATTTGCCCCCAAAATAGGATTCTAATGTTGCATTTTGTTTATTTTGTTTCCTTTTCCTAGGCATGTTGCCAGTAAATTACTTGACTTTTGGGCTTGTTGCCACAGTAGGGCTCTGCCACCATCCAAGGCCACTTCTGTCCTAAATACTGGGGTTTTCTCAACTACCGAAGGTATTAGTTGCGTGTCCTCTCTGAAGCCCCCACATGCTCTCACAAGCTGGTCACAAGACCTCCATCCCAGACTGCAATCCAGATCCAAGAGGGTTAAAGCAAGTGCCACCCCCTCCTCAAGACTGATCACTGATCCCCCTACATTTCGCAGGCCAGGAACTTAAGCTGCAACATAGTGGCTGAGCTGCATCTACTCAGTGGCTCCATACTACACTGACCTCTCTTTTGTTATTGGTATCTATGTGTTGGTAATTCTGGACACACCACAGCTGCTGGTGTTCTGGGGTCCCTCCAGCTGGCTGCTGGCTGGCCACCCTGGGGCTAAAACCTCCAACTCAGGTGGACCCGGGCTCAGCTGCCAGAGTATTGCACCCACCGCTCCCTGCAAGGCTGCCAGGCACTCCTCAGCAGGAAGTTAGCTTCTCTGTGTTATTTTGTGGGTTCTGGAGCTCCAAAAGTTGTTCAGAGTCTGCTTTTCTATGTTTTGGAAGTGGTGTGGGCAGGAGATCTGGGGAAGTTCTTTTTCTACTTTGCAATCTTGGCTCTGCCCCCCATACCTCAGGTCTTTTGACCTACTGAGGAGCTGAAGAACCATTGCCTTCCTAGTCATTACAAGAAATTGATCATGTTCAGAACTTTTTCCCTCAGTTCTTCTTAGTTTCAATAATGACAGAATTTTGGCAAAGTAGGAAGTTTTCAGTAAGATAGTGACTCTAGGGAGAGGATTCTGGGAAGATGGCAATGTAGGTCAGAAAATTACAAGCTCTCAAGTTTTCACACCACAAAAGAGATAAAATAGCACCCTAGGATAAACAAAATGTGAGTAGACATAAATAAGAAATGGGAAATAACGAGGATCTTCCTAGAATAATTGGAGAAGATCTGAAGAAAATTTCCAAGAAAAGGTTTGGGCACTATGAAGCATAAACACTTCCAGGCTAGGTTCCATTTTAACAAGTGGTAAGCCCTGAAGTTGGTTGGCTTGAGAGGATGCCTAGGCCACAGCCACAGTAACTTTTACCCCTGGAAAGGGAGTGGAATTGCGTGTTTGAACCTGGGACAATTGAGGGAATCTCTGCTGACAAGGAACACCAGAACTAGCTGTGCTATACAGAATGACAGAAGGAAGAAGAAACGAGCACATGCCTATTGAGTGCAGAAGCAGTGGGGCAGAAAACCCCTGCCTGTGGGAACTTACAGGAGATTGGACGTTTGACTTTGGTTCCAGGCTAGAGGAGAGAATTGAAGGTCTGGGGTAAGAGGCACCATTTCCGATACCTCAGGGTTAGAGGTAGTTACAAAAATGAAGCTATTAATACAAAAAGTGCACAGGCAATGTCTGGGTACATCTTCAGAGTAGTATATTGAAGCAAAGAAGCCCCCAAAGAGTAACATCACATGGTCAACTGACCAAAAAGTATTCATAAAAGATCTTTAAAAATACTTTGAACATCAAATGACAGAGATGGAAGAAAAAAGGTTAAGAAAAATAACCGAAGAAAAACAAGAAGTTTATGAAAGGAAAATCTGCCAATTAGAAAAGGAGGTTCAGATTCTTAAGGGGGGGGGGCAGAGCCAAGGTGGCAGAGTAGAAACAACACTTCCAAGGTGCTATCCCCCTCACCACTTCAAAACAATGTAAAAGGTGTACTCTGAACAACTTCTAGAGCTCCAGCACCCACAGAATGACACAAAGAAGCTAACTTCCCCCTGAAGAAAGGCCAGAAGCCCTACAGGGAGTGGCCAGCACAGCACAGCACAACACTAGGAGCCGAGCACAACACCCTGAGAGCTCAAAAGGGCAATGAGGAGAAGAATGCCTTAAAAACCCGAAATTGCTAGATGGAAAAAGAATCTCAAAAGCTCACCGAGGAGATTAATTCCTTCAGAGTTAGACTGGAGCAAATGGAAGCTAATGACTTTATGAGAAATCAAGATCCTGTTAAACAGATCCAAACAAATGAAAGAATAGAAGGCAATGTGAAATATCTCATGGGAAAAACCAATGAACTGGAAAATAGATCCAAGAGAGACAATTTAAAAATTATTGGACTACCTGAAAGCCATGATCAAAAAAAGAACCTAGAGGGGCGGCTAGGTGGCGCAGTGAATAGAGCGCCGGCCCTGGAATCAGAAGGACCTGAGTTCAGAGCGGGCCTCAGACACTTAATCCGCACAAACAAAAAACCTAGCCATGTAACCTTGGGCAAGTTACTTAACCCCAATTGCCCTAAAGGGGCGGCTAGGTGGCGCAGTGAGTAAGAGTGCCGGCCTCGGAGTTTGGATGACCTAGAATCAGATCCGGCCTCCAAATTGACACCCACGCATAAATCAAATGACTAGCCGTGTAACCTTGAGCAAGTTACTTAACCCCAATTGCTTTAAAAAAAAAAAAAGAACCTAGAAATCATCTTCAAAATCTTAAGGAAGAAAATGACACCTTGAAAATGAGGACTGGACAAAGTGAAGCCAGAAAATTATAAGACATCATGAAATATTTAAACAAAATAAGAATAATGAAAAAATAGAAGATAAAATAAAACATCTTATGAGAAAAACAACACGTCTGGAGAATAGATCAAGAAGAGAAAATATAAAAATAATCAGACTAACTTGAAGTTATGAAAAAAAAAGAATCTTGATACAATAATACAATACATAATTAAAGAAAATTATCCTTGTAGCAGTTAGCACCCTAGCATACCCAGGGTGGCTGCCAACACAGGTTCTTTGATCTGCTTTTCTAAAAGAAAATGACTCACAATGGTTTTTATTATTATTAATTATGATTAGTTAATCATAAATTATAATAAATAGTTAATCATAAATTATAATCGTCATACTTAGAATAAATTAATCATAAAATTAATGATTTATTATTACATAATAAATCTTGCTTTAATCATTTACCTAGTTCAGGGGAAAAAAAAGATCAGCACCCCACACTTCAGAGAATACAGAGGTTATGAACAGACAAAAAACACAGTCAAAGAAACAAATCAGCAGACAGGCTTCCAGCTGCCTGACCATTACATGCATTCCTAGTCAGTTATCTGAGAGGGAAGCAACCACATTTGCGTTTTCAAAGCAGGGGGGCTCTCAACCGCTCCCCAAAGTCTCATTTGGTCAAATCATACAACTCTTCTCAAAGTGAGCATCAAAACAAAATCTCATACCAGGGGATATATAGCCTTTTCCTGGCTCAGAGAAAGTCACAACCCTCTTGACCCACCATCCAATCACAAAGTATTAAGTGTGGACCTTCCTGAAAACCAAGCTTCCCTCCACAGGCTCCAGGTGACCACATTCAGCCTATTGGGGGGCAGAGTATATTTTCAAATCATGGAAGGTTCTGAGAGTCACTTAAGTCTATCAAAGGGCATAGGAGCAGGGACTATCTTAAATTCCCATTCCCATGACAATCCTGAAGCAGTAGAATAAGGAGGGAAAGTAGAAATGGAAAATATACATTGATAACCACTTAAAAGAGATTTTATGAGGAAAACTAATAGGAATATCATAGTCAAATTCCAAAACCCCCAGCTTGAATATAAAATATTAAAAGCAATAAGATTAAAATATTTTAAATATGGTAGTTCCATAATTAGAATTACACAAGACTTAGCAGTAGAGACATTAAAGGACTGCATATCAGAACACATATCAAAGAACAAAAGATATATCATATATCTTTTATCAAAATATGAATCAAAATCATATATAAATATATGTATATATTTATGCTTTTTATTAATAATTGGGTAGCTCAAAAGAAAAACTTGGGTAAACTTGAGTGTGATCCGAATTCTAAAAATAAAATAAAACTATTTAGAAACAACACAAAAGAGTAATTATTTTATGCAAATGAGGTGCAAGACGAAGAATTTATATGTAGAAATTAGATGGGGGAGGAGGGCTGGTACTTTTTGCAACCTACTTTCATCAGAAATGAGTTTAAGGGTGAACAATACATACATACATAGATATGTATATATATTTATATTTAGAAGAGTATGAAGGTCTACTAAATTCAGAAAAAAAATAAATTGCTAAGGCCATAGGGAGGGGGGAGAGAATAAAATCATTATTTTTAGAGGAGAAAATGAGGGAATAAGTAATAGGGTGTTTATAAGGTATTTTAGATTTATGGGAATGGGAGGATAGGGGAGATATCCTTGGAGGGGATTAGGAGGGGAAGGTAGTGTATAGAAGTAAAGTACAAAAGACAGTAGATATAGTAAACAAAAGATATGCACAAACATAAAAACAAAAATAAAGAATAGAATATGTTTGGAAAAGCATATACATATGTGTGTATATTATGTATATATATACATACATATTTATGAATATATATATGAATATTTATATAGCTATAGTTGTAAAAATATGTAAACTTTATTGTGGTCATAGGGGGTGCATGATAGGAGGAGAAAAAAGAACAAAGTAAAAAAGTGCAGAACAGAGAACAAAAGAAAACCCCAAAGAAGCAAAGAAAGAGGTGCAATTCTGAATGTGTATTTATCATAAAGGCTTTCTTGGAATTAAAATTTATTGTTATATATTTTGAAACCTGTCTTATGTTCTGCTATGCACACAATATACTTTTCCCCTTTCTTTCCTTGTATTTAAGTTTCAGTATTTAAGTTTATGATATGTTTATATTTCTTTTTTCTCTTCTATGTTTGTGTTCTGACATTTAAGACTAGGGAAAAAATAACTTTAGATTAAAAAAAAATATCAAATCTAAATGACCATCAGAGTGTTCACAGAAGAAAAATTCTATAAGGATATGAAAATAGTAAAATATTTCATTAAAAGTCTATATTCATTTTTCATCAAATTATTCACTGAAGAAGAAAATTCCATACATTTAATGAATTTGGGAAAGCCTTTACTTTAGTAAGACTCCTCGCCTCTTTAACACGATATCATTTCTACATTAAACCCAATAGATACAAAGATTATATGAAAACCATTAGTTGCACCTTCTTCATTGTCAAAAATCAGTTATTTCATAAGAGAAAGAAACTATAAAATGCAATGAATGTGAGAAATCATTCCGCTGGAGCAGAGACCAGAAAAGGTACCCAAGAAAATTTAAAAATTATTGGACTACCTGAAAGCCTTTATCATAGAAAGAACCTAGAAATCACCCTTCAAAAAATTCTCAAGGAAAATTGCCCTGATGTTTTAGAACCAGAAGACAAAATAGAGGTTGAAAGAATCCACAGATCACCTCTGGAAAAAAGATGGCAAAAAGAAAACTCCCAGCAATATTATAATCAGGTTCCAGAATTCCCAGATCAAGGAGAAAATAGTACAAGCAGCCAGGAAGAAACAATTTCAATACTGTGGAAACACAATCAGAATAGCATAGGACCTGGCAGGTTCTACACTGAGGAATTGAAGGGCATGGAATATGATATTCCAGAGGGCAAAAGAGGTGGATTGAAGCCAACAATCACCTACCCACAAAAGCCGAATATTTTGTTTCACGGGAAAATATGGTAATTCAGTGGAATAGAGGATTTTCAAGAATTTTTGAGGAAAAAAAAACAGGGTTGAATAGAAAATTTGACATTAAGACAAAAGAAGCAAGAGATGCTTGAGAAGGTAATCAGGGAAAAGAAATCAAAAGGAGCTTATCAAGGTTGAAGTATTTACATTCCTACATGGAAAAACAATAACGGTGACTGATAAAACCTTTCTCAGTATGAGAATAATGGAAGAAGGGTATATGGACATATGAATACATATGTGAATGTGTGTATATATGTTTACAGGTATACATGGATAGAGAGCACAGGTTGAAATTGGTGGAAAGGGATGATACTTAAGCAGTGAATTTAAGAGGTGAGAGAGAAAAGTGACAAGAGGTGATGGGGAGAGACAGGGTAGGGTAAACTCTCTCATGTAGGAGAGGCAAGGGGAAGTAGTTGTAGGTAAGGGTAAGAACAGGAAGGCAAAAAGGAAAAACCCTATTCTCACTGAGTTTGGCTCAGGGAGAGAATCACATACATACTAAATGCGATATCTCACCCTGCAAGAGAGTAGGGGGAAGGGGGATGACAGGGGGGATGATGGAGGAGAGGGCATTCTAGGTGGAGGGGAGTTTGGAAGTGCCCAGTTTCAAAGAGGGACAGGATCAAAGTAGGGAATGGAACAGGTGGGGGGTGGGATGGGTGGGAGGGATATATAAGCAGTATTTTACAATATATCTACTATGGTAATGTTTTGCATAGCTATACATGTACCACACATACTGAATTGCTTATCTTCTTAGAAGGAGTGGGTGACAAGGGAGGAAGGGAATTGATCTGAAATTCAAAGTCTTAAACTTAAATGTTTCAAATGCATATAAATACTATTAGTAGTACTATTTTGCATGTAATTGGGAGATAAGATGTTCAGGCATTGGGGCTCAGTTGTTCACCTTGCCCTAATGGCAAAGTTGAAGGGGGTGTGGTAGAAGATATGGGAGAGAGCAGATTGGATGAGGGGATATCTAATGGGACTGCTATTCTGGAGTGGGGGGTAGGGAAAAATGGGGAAAAATTATAAGTGAAAATCTGTTGTTAATGAATGATGTGAACCAGAAGTTAATAAAGCATTTGTTAAAAAAAAGAAAAAGAAAAAGAAAAACAATAACTTTGACTGATGAAACCTCTCTCAGTCTGAAAATAATGGAAGAAAGCTATATTGGCATATGAATACATATGTAAATGCATGTATATATGTTTACAGTTATATATGGATAGAGGGGACAGGTTGAATTTGGTGGGAAGGGATGATACTTAAGGGGTGAAGTTATGAAGTAAGAGAGGAAAGTGGCAAGAGGAGAGAAAGGGTAGGGTAAACTATCTCATGTAGAAAAGCAAGGGTAAGAGGTTGCAGGGGAGGGGAAAAACAGGAAGGCAATAAGGTAAAACCATATTCTCATTGAATTTGGCTCAGGGAGAGAATGATATAAGTACTAAATGGGATATCTCACCCTGCTGGAGAGTAGGGGGGAGGGGGATGAGAGGGGGGATGATGGAGAGGTCAGCATTGTGGGGGGAGGGGAGGTTGGAAGTACCCACTTTTGAACAGCGAAAGGATCAAAGTAGGGAATGGACCAGGTAAGGGGTGGCATAGGTGGGAGAGAACTATAAGTAGCCTTTTATAATATATCTACTGTTGTAAAGTTTTGCATAACTCTACATATAGAACACATACTGAACTGCTTATCTTCCCATAGGGAATGGGTGACAAGGGAGGAAGGAACTGGACCTGACATTCAAAGTTTTAAAAATAAAATGTTTAATATATATATTCTCTTATTAATACTATTTTTCATGTAATTAGGAGATAAGGTGTTCAGGCATTGTGGCACAGAGGTTCACCTTGCCTTAATGGTAAAATCAAAGGGGGTATGGGAGAAGATATAGGAGAGAGCAGATTGGATGAGGGGATATATTATGGGACTGCTATTCTGTTGTGGTGGGTAGGGGAAAAATGGGGGAAAATTGTAACTCAAAATCTGGCGGAAATGAATGATGTAAACCAGAAGTTAAAGCATTTGTTAAATATATATATTGTGTTTATTTTTACTTTACATAATTCATTTCCACAAAATTTTGAGTCACAAATTTTTTCACCATTTTTCCCCTACCCACCACTCCAAAAGATAGATCCCACAGAATATCCCATCCTGTAATCTGCTCTCTCCCATATCTTTCCTCATTCCCTCTCTGACTTTCCAGTAGGCCACCATGCATCTCTATGCCCCAGTGACTATATATATTATTTACCATTCACATCTATCATCATCATCATCATCATCATCATCATCATCATCATCATCATCATCATCATCATCATCATCATCAAAATATATTTAAACATTTTATTTCAAAACTCTGAATTCCAGATTCTTTCCCTTCCTTCCTTGTAAAACACCCTTAATGGGAAGATAAGCAATTCAATATAAGATGTATTATGTGTAGCTATGCAAAACATTTCCATAGTGGATATATTGTGAAAGACTGACTATATTTCCCTCTCTCTTATTCCACCTTTCACTTTGATTCTCTACTTTTTTTTTTATTCTCTACTTTGATCCTGTCCTTTTTCAAAAGTATGTGTGATTCCAACTTCAATCCTCCCTCAGCCTGCCCTCCTTTCCATCATCGCCCCTCCCATCCCCTTCCTCTCTACTTCCTGTAGGGAGAAATACCCTATTTAGTATGTATTTCATTCCCTCCCTAAGCCAAATTCAATGAGCATAAGCTTGACTGATTTCCTCTTGCCTTCCTGTTCTTCCCCTCCCTTATAATAGTTTTCCCTTGACTCTTCTATATGAGATAATTTACCCCAATCTGTCTCGCCCCATCTCCTCTCATTATATTCCTATCTCACCTCTTAATTACACCTTTTGAGCATCATGCCCTCCTATTCAATTGGTCCCATGCCCTCTCTCTATGTATACCTCTTCACATATATACACACACTCATATGTATTCATATGGCCATATACCCTTCTAAATAGACATATTTTTGTATACATACATAAATATATGTATACATTTTTATTCTCTTCAATTATTATTACACTGAGAAAATTTTCATAAGATACAATTATAATTTTTCCATGTAGGAATGTAAATACTTCAACTTTGATAAGTTCCTTATGATCTCTTTTACCTGTTTACCTTCTCATGCTTTTTTGCTTCTTGTATATGAATGTTAATTGTTTTACTCAACTCTGGTTTTTTCATCATGAATGCTTGAAAGTCCTCTATTCCACTGAATGACCATATTTTCCCCTGAAAAATGATACTCAGTTTTGCTGAGTAGGTGATTCTTGGTTTTAATCCCAGCTCTTTTGACTTCTGGAATAACATATTACAAGCCCTGTATTATCCTGATTATGTTTCCAAAATAGTGAAATTGTTTCTTCCTGGCTCCTTGTAATATTTTTTCCTTGATCTGGGAAGTCCAGAACCTGGCTACAATATTCCTAAGAGTTGTACTTTTGAGACCTTTTTCAGTAGATGGTAAGTGGATTCTTCAAGCTCTATTTTGCCCTCTGGTTCTCAAACATCAGGGCAATTTTCCTTGAGAATTTCTTGAAGGATGATTTCTAGGTTCTTTCTTTGATCATGGCTTTCAGGTAGTCCAATAATTTTTAAATTATCTCTCCTGGGTCTCTTTTCCAGGTCAATGGTTTTTCCAATGAAATATTTTACATTGTCTTCTTTTTTTCATTTGTTTGGATCTGTTTAATACTATCCAGCTTCCACTTGCTCCAATCTAATTCTGAAGGAATGATTCTCCTCAGTGAGATTTTGAGATTCTTTTTCCACCTGTAAAATTCTGCTTTTTAAGGCATCCTTCCCCTCATTGCCTTTTTGAGACTCTTTTGCCATCTGGGTTAGTCTATTTTAAGATGATATTTTCTTCAGTCATATTGTTGACACTAATTTCATAATTTTTTTGCATTGTTCTCATTTCTCTTCCCAATTTTTCCTCCATTTCTCTTATTTGGTTTTCAAAATCCTTTTTAAGAGCCTCTGTGGCCTATAATCAGCTCATATATTTCTTGGAAGCTTTTGTTGTAGGAATTCTGACTTTGCTGTCTTCCTCCTATTCCATGCTTTGATCCTTTTTTCCCAAAAAAAGTAATCTAAAGTTCGATTGGTGTGCTTTCTTTGCTTCTTTTGCTTGCTCATGTTGCCACTCAATTACTTGACTTTTGGGTTTGTTGCCCCAGTAGAATTCTGCTACCAGACAGGGTAGCAAAATTGTCTCAAATGCTGGGGTTTCTCAGCTTCCAGATATATTAGTTGGCTGCCATTTATGAAGTCTTCACATGTTCTGGCTAACTGGTCATGCACACTATGGTTTCCACCCTAGACAGTGATCCAGATCCAAGAAGTTTAAAGCAAGAACAATTACCCCTCAGAACAGTTGCTTGATCCCCCTACAATCTGCAAGCCAGGAATCTGAAACAGCCACATTGTGGTGGCTGCACATCTGCCACACTTAAGCCACTTCTCCCTCTAGGGGTCCAAGGCCAGACCACACTTTTGAAACACTCTCATACCAAAGTCTACAGTGCACTGACCCCTCATTTGTTCTTAGCATCTCTGGGTTGATAATTCTTTAAACTGCCAAAACTACTGGTGTTCTGAAATCCCTCAAGTCAGCAGCTGACTGTAGCCTTCCTAAAGATAAAACCTCAGCTCACACTGGGCCAGGTAAGCTCCCAGAGTGTTGTTCTGGCCCCTTCCTGTTTACTTTCTGGGCTGTCATCAGTGGGATGTTAGATTTCTGTAGCTCCAAAGTTTGTTAAGAGGTTTTTTTTTTTTGTTTTTTTTGTTTTTTTTTTTTTTTTTTTTAGGGGCAGCCAGTTGGTGCAGTGAATAGAATGCTGGCCCTGGAGTCAAAAGGACCTGAGTTCGCATCTGGCCTCAGACACTTAACACATACACAAACAAAAACCTAGCTGTGTGACCTTGGGCAAGTTACTTAACCCCAATTGCCCTCCAAAAAAAAAAGCAAAAAAAAAGAGAGACTTTTTTTACATGAATGGTAGAAGCAGGAAGCAGGAGCTGCATGGTAGTCCTGTTTCTATTCCACCATCTTTGCTCCACCCCCAGCCCCTCATCTCATTGTTTTTATTGCTATATCCCCAATTAAAAGCTTTGTCCTTGGTATATTTAACTGCTTAAGAAACGATTGTTAGTGGATTGATCAGCTGCGTAATGATGTTTATTTTGTTTGTATATGAGAAAGCATGATCCACAGGTATCGATATGCCAGGACTACCCAACTCTTTCCTGTTTGATAAGTAAATCACAGATGTCATGTAATTTAGTAAGTTATAGAATTTGATTAGGAGTAAAAAGACTGAGATTTTAATTTTGTATCAACCACTACTAATTTTAGCTTAAGTAAGACATATATATATATATATATAGACTATGTTTTAAATGTTTAGTATTTTCAAAGCATTATGCTAAACACTGAGAAAAGAAATACAAACAGAAAGAAATATAGTTCCTGCCTTCTAGGACCTTACATTGGAACAGGGGAAGATAATACACAAAGAGCATCTGAAAGGTAGACTGGAGCAGGATTAGGGGTAGTCCAAAGAGTTAGGGTATGAATCTAGTTGAAGTAAATCACTTGATCTCCCTGGAGCTTTTTCTATATTTGTAAAGTGAGGTGGTTGAACTAGATGACATCTGTACTTCTTTCTAGTACTTAAAAATTATGATCCATTATAGATGCCATGAGTAAAGAATTGGTGTTACTCCTCAATGTGATTCAAATGGTATCAAATGAGATATGCAAATAGAACCTAAGTAAATTATTGATAGACAAGCTCAGGGGGTGAACCAAGATGGCAGAGTGAAAGTAATAATTTGCTTGATTTCCCACTCCAACCACCTCTAATACTTGTAAAAAAAATACTCTAAATAAACTTTAGAGCTAAAGAACCCAGAAAGCAATAGAGAGAAACAAATGTCTTGCTGATGGCAGCCTGGCAGGCCAAGAGGAAGGGTCTATCACACTGGGCTGGGAGCCAAGCCCTGTCTCACATGAGCCATGGCAGACCACATTCTCAGCTCAGACTGGCTGGAGCATACTTCAGTAGAGTGAGTCACTGGCAACTGTGGTGTTTTCAAGATTTTTCAGCACATAAATAGCAAAGATAAAGTAAAAGGTCAGTAGGGAACATTGTTAGAACTGAGTAAGAGAAGGTTGTGCTCTTGGCTCTGCCCCCAGGACAATTTGAGCATTGTGGAAACACAATCAGTATCATCCAAGAACTAGCAGCATCTACACTAAGGGAGTGAAGGGCTTGGAATGTGATATTCTATAGGTCAGGGTATCTAGGATTATATTAAGAATCACCTACCCAGAAAATCTGAATATAATGCTTTGTGGAAAATATGGTCATTCAATGAAATAGAGGACTTGCAAGCATTCTTGATGAAAAAACCAGAGCTGAACAGAAAACTTTATTTTCTAATACAAGAAGCAAGAGAAACATGAGAAGGTAAACAGGAAAAAGAGGGGGCAGAGTCAAGATGGCAGAGTAGAAACAGCTCGTCCAAGCCAGTCTGCCCACAGCTACCCCCCAAACTATGTAAAAGGGGACTCTGAACAACTTATGGAACTCCAGCACCCACAGAATGACACAGAGAAGCTAACTTCCTGCTGAGGACAGCGCAGCAGCCCTCTAGGAAGGACCAGCACAGCGGTCTGGGAGCTGGCAGCACTCAGAGCACGGGGAGCCGAGCAGAGCCCAGGTCCACATGAGCCAAGGTTTTAGCCCCAGGGCGGCAGGGCCAGCAGCCGGCTGGAGGAACCACAGAACACCAGCAGCTGTGGCGACTCCAGAATTATCAACATAGAAATGCCTAGGACTAAGTAAGAGGTTAGTGTCCTATGGACTTTGGGACCATCTGGGGAATGCGTCAGCTCCCTCCCCTGGGGGATAGAAGGTGCTGAGGAGACACACCATTTTGTAGTTTTCAGAGGCAGCTCCAGCTCCTGAGCTGCGGATTAATCGTAGGGAGATCCAGTGATCAGTCTTCGGGGGTAATCGCTGTTGCTTTAACCTCCCTGGATCTGGATTGTGATCAAGGGTGGAAGTCGTGGGTGGGTTTACAACTTGCCAGAAACAGAAGTTGCCCCCCACACTTACAGGACGAAAATTCCTCTATCTGGACTTAAAGCCATAGTGTGACAACAAGCCCAAAAGTCAAGCAATTAAGTGGCAACATGCCAAGCAAAGGAAACAGAAAAATGCAACCCTAGACTCCTATTTTGGTGGCATAGAGCGGGAAAGGGACTGTGAGGTCAGAAGTCCTGCTCCAAAAGCCCCAGGGGAAAACATGAGCGGGGTGCAGGGCATAGAAGACCTTAAGAAGGACTTTAAAAATCAAATAAGAGAAGGGGAGGAAAAATTGGAAAGAGAAATGAGAAGGATGCAGGAAAAGTATGAAATGAGGGTCAACAGCCTGACTGAGGAAAACAACACCTTCAAAAATAGACTAGCTCAAATGGCAAAGGAAGCCCAAAAGGGCAATGAGGAGAAGAATGCCTTAAAAAGTCGAATTTCCCAGATGGAAAAAGAATCTCAAAAGTTCACTGAGGAGATTCATTCCTTCAGAGTTAGACTGGAGCAAATGGAAGCTAATGACTTTATGAGAAATCAAGATGCTGTTAAGCAGATACAAACAAACAAAAGATTCTAAGGCAATGTGAAATATCTCATGGGAAAAACCACTGACCTGGAAAATAGATGCAGGAGAGACAATTTAAAAATTATTGGACTACCTGGAAGCCATGATCAAAGAAAGAACCTAGAAATCACCCTTCAAGAAATTCTCAAGGAAGACTGCCCTGATGTTTTAGATCCAGAGGGCAAAATAGAGGTTGAAAGAATCCACATATCACCTCCTGAAAAATACCCCAAAAAGAAAACTCCCAGAAATATTATAGCCAGGTTCCAGAATCTCCAGATCAAGGAGAAAATACTACAAGCAGCCAAGAAGAAACAATTTCAATATTGTGGAAACACAATCAGAATAGCCCAGGACCTGGCAGCTTCTACACTGAGGGATTGAAGGGCATGGAATATGATATTCCAGAGGGCAAAAGAGCTTGAAATGAACCCAAGGGTCACCTACACTGCAAAACTGAGTATTTTCTTTCAGGGGAAAATATGGTCATTCTGTGGAATAGAGGACTTTCAAGCATTCTTGAGGAAAAAAACAGAATTGAATAGAAAATTTGACATCCAGACACAAGAAGCAAGAGATGCCTGAGAAGATAATCAGGGAAACGAAATCAAAAGGAACTTATCAAAGTTGAACTATTTACATTCCTATATGGAAAAGCAATAACTGTGACTGATGATATCTTTCTCACTATGAAAATAATGGAAGAAGGGTGTGTGGTCATATAAATACATATGTGAATGTGTGTATATGGTTACAGTTATATATGGATAGAGGGCATAGGTTGAATTTGTTGGGAAGGGAGAATACTCAAGGGATGAAATTATGAGGTGAGAGAGGAAAGTGGCAAGAGGATATGGGGAGAGACAGGGTAGGGTAAACTATCTCATGTAGAAGAAGCAAGGGTTAGTGGTTGCAAGGGATGCGGAGATTAGGAAGGCTAAAAAGGCAAAACCACATTCACATCGAATTTGGTTCAGGGAGAGAATGACATACATACTAAATGGGATATCTCAACCTGCAGCAGGATAGGGGGAAGGGGGATGAGAGGAGGGATGATGGATGGGAGGGCATCCTGGGGGGAGGGGAGGTTGGAAGTACCCACTATAGAAGAGGGACAGGATCATGTAGGGAATGGACCAGGTGGGGGGTGGGATGAGTGGGAGGGAATTATAAGCAGCCTTGTATAATATATATGTACTATGATAATGTTTTGCATAGCTAGACATGTACAATATATACTGAATTACTTATCTCCCAAGAGGGAATGGGTGACAAGGGAGGAAGGAAATGGATCTGAAATTCTAGGTCTTAACATTAAATGTTTCAAATATATATATATATATATATATATATATATATATATATATTTATATATATCACAAAAATCTTTGAAATTTACCTTTGATTGATAGCATTTAATAGAGAAAATTCTGAATCTATGTAGTCTTACATTGGAAAGGAGGTTCAGCAAAATAGTTGACCTCTAGAGTGCCTTTTAATCATAACTGTTTGCTTCTATGAATCCCAGTGAATACTTTTTGAAAAAGAGATTGGATATAGCATTAATAAAAAATAGCATGAGAACACAAGATGTCAGACCTAGAAAAGATATTCGAGATCTGAGTTTCAGATCCTTATTATGAGAAAAACGAAAGTTGATTTTGGAGCCTAAGACCATTTAGACCAAACTGTTTATATGAGACTGGAACCAAGTGCTAAAGCTAAGACTTGCACTCAAAATCAAGTAAATAGTCAACCAATTAATAATTATTATATACTTTTATATTATATAACAACCAATTAATAATTATTATATACTTTCTATGTGTTTGACTATGTGATAGAACATATTCAACAAAAAATAATCTATAAACTCAAAAAATTTAGATTCTAATGAGATATATGTGCACATATAGCTTTATACTAAATATGTAGAAGATAAGCACTACTTTGTTTGGAAAATAAGGCACAATTTCACAGGGAAGGATCCAGAGAGTCTTCATGCAGAATATGACAATTGAGTTAATTTTTTAAAGTAAGAGATTATAGAGATAGAGGTATGGAAGGAGCAGTTTGTTGGCTTAATCTATTTCTAACTTATAATAAAGGTCACAGGAAGTACAAATACACAGAGGTGTCTGATAGGGTATTGTCTGAAGAATAGTAAGAAAAACAATTTAACATGATCATAGAATAGGAAAGAGGGGTAATTTATAATAAGGTTAGAAAGGTAGCATGGATCCAGGTTGTGAAGAGACTTTAAAAGAAAGAAGGAGATGCTTGTATTCTATACAAAAATACCGTAGGGGAAAGGTGAAGCTTATTGAGTAGGTGAATGATTTGATCCAGATTTTGGTTCAGGGAAAGCACTCTGATAACTGTGTAGAGAATGTTTTGGAGTAAGGGATAGATTTTAAAAGCAGAGATCTGTAAGTAGTTTATTGTAAGAGTTTGGGTCATAGACTTTGGACTTGGAGAGTATGTACAAGAGAAATCGTGGAGGTGGCAATAATGAATATTGAAAACTTTTAGGATGTGTGCAATAAAGAGAGACAAGAATTGGGAAAATACCAAGGTGAAAAACCTAGAAAACAAGAAGGTCAGTGGTACTCCCAAAAGTAATGGAAGGTAAGGAAGCTTAAGAGGTTTTTAAGGAAAAGATAAAGAGACTGTCTTTAGACAAATTGATCTTGATATGCCTACGGTATATCTAACTCAAAACTTTCTCAAATGTAGATCATAAGAAATTAGACCTAAATATATAGATATGGCAATCATTCTCTGTGAGAGTAGAAAGAGAGAATTGTTTGTTTTTGTTGTGTTGTTTTTTTTTTTTTTTTAAGAATCAGTACATTGTCTTGGGGAACACTCAGAGATAAGGTATGATATGGATGGCAAATCGGGAAAGGTTGCTGAGGATTGGTAAGATGGGTAGGAGGAGAAACAAAAGAGAACAGTGTCATGAAAATCTAGGTAGGAGAAAATATGTTTGAGGAGAGAATTAATATTATCAAATGCTTCAGAGAAGGTGAGAAGGATAAGGATCAAGAAGTGGTCATCCTAAGTGTCAACTGAAAGATCAACAGTAATTTTGAGCCACCTGAGACCCAATCCAGTATTTTATTGCAAATTTACCAAGGTCAGGATTTATCTGGGGTTAAATCATTATTTTTTTGTAAAATTTAGATAGTTGTCTTTCTATGAGTTTTAAATCAGAATTACATAAAAAGCAGCAAAATTAGATATATGGAAAAGAACTGCAGTGGGATTCAAGGTGATCTCATGTCCTTGAATAGAAAATCCTGATTTTTAAATCTGGAAGCAAGTTTAAAATACCAAATGTGAGAAATGAAGACTATAGATGAAAGTAATGCAAATGCACATAGGATAACTGGGTCAACACTGAATGTGAAATATGCATGGTGATGTAAGGAAAATCACACTGAATTGTAATTGAGAGACCTGCATTCTAGTAAAAAAACAAAAAACAAATAAACAGAAAAAAAACTTTACACGTGTGACACTGGGCAAGTCACTTTACTTCCCTAGGTCTATGTTTTCTGAACAAAAGAAAAATGGACAAAATGGACTGAGCAGTTAAGGTCCCAAAGAGCTCCATGTTCTAAGGAAGAAGTTTTATGAAAAAACAATTTTGGAAAGTAATATATTTTTAAAAAGATCTTGTTGAATGAAATACAAAACAGAATCACATCATACCATGAATACTGGTTGCCATTTTAAACTGCAGTCAGAATATATTTTTTTAAATTAATTTATTAGTTTAGTTTCAGTTAACAAGATTCAATTCCATAGTTCCTTGATTTTCAAATTTCCTTTACTTCCCTCCCCCCTCACCCCACGACAGCATATAGTCCAGTATAGGATCTGCAAATATATTCATATTAGACATTATTCCAATTACAAAATCATATTGTACTAGGTAGGATGAAAGATGGTAAAGAAGAAATGAAACCAAACATTGAAAAGAAAAAGATCATTTAGTTTGTTTCCATCAGGTTTCAGGCTCAGTTCTTTCTAGTTATAACTGTGGACGGCGGTTTTCTCTCTTTCTTGAGTCTTTCCGGATTGACTTATTTCACTACTTTGCTGAAAAGAGTGCAGTCTGTCATAACTGGTCGTCACAGATATGGTATGTCTGTGATTGTATACAAATTTCTTCTGATTCTATTCTTCTCGCTCAGCATCAGTTTATATAAGTTTCTCCAGGTAATTATGAAGTCCGTCACCTCCTCGTTTCTTATAGCAGAATAATATTCCATTACATTCATATACCACAACTTGTTTAGCCATTCCCCAACTGATGAGCACCCCTTTAGTTTCCAATCCTTTGCTAATTATAAATATATTTGCACATATGCTTATTTCCCCAAGTCTGTCATCTCTTTGGGATATAACCCTAGAAGTGGTATTGTTGGGTCAAAGGGTATGAAATTATTTATAATCCTTTGAGCATAATTCCAGATTGCTCCCAGAATGGTTGGATAAGTTCACAAATCCACCAGCAATGTATTAGTGTTCGAATTTGCCCACATCCTCTCCAGCATTTGTCACATTCTTGTTTTATCATCTTAGCCAATCTGACTGGAGAGATGTGGTATCTCAGAGTTGTTTTTATTTGCATTTCTTTAATCAATAGTGATTTAGAGCATTTCTTCATATGTTTATAGATATCTTTAATTTCTTTTTCTGAAAACTGCCTGTTCATATACTTTGACCATTTATCAATTGGGGAATGACTTGTATTCATATAGATTTGGCTCAATTCTCTATAAATTTTAGAAATGAGTCCTTTATCAGAGACACAAGTTGTAAAAATTCTTTCCCAATTTCCTACCTCCCTCTTGATCTTGGTTACATTGGCTTTGTTTGTACAGAAGCTTTTCAATTTATGTAATCAAAATTATCCATTTTGCATTTTATAATGCTCTCTAATTCTTGTTTGGTCCTAAAGTCTTCCCTTATCCACAAATCAGTCAGGTAAACTATCCTGGCTTTCCCAAATTGCATACAGTATCATACTTTACACCTACATCATGCACCCATTTAGACTTGATTTTGGTATATGGTGTTAGACAATGGTCTATTCCCAGTTTCTGCCATCCTTTATTCCAGTTTTCCCAGCAGTTTTTGTCAAATGGTGCATTCTTAAACCGAAAACTGGGGTCTTTGGGTTTATCGAACAATAGGTTACTATATTCCTGAACTGCTGGATCTCCTGCACCTAATCTATTTCATTGATCCACTACTCTATACCTCTGCCAGTACCAAGCAGATTTCATGACTGCTGCTGTATAATACAGATTAATATCTGGCATAGCTAGTCGACCTTCCCTAGCGTTTCATTTCATTGATTCCCTTGATATTCTAGACCATTTGTTTTTCCAAATAAATTTTGTTATTATTTTGTCTAACTCTAGAAAGTAGTTTTTTGATAAATTGATTGGTATGGCACTAATATATAGTTTAGTTTGGGTAAAAGTGTCATTTTTATTATATTAGCTCGACCCAGCCATGAACAATTGATAATTTTCCAACTATTTAGATCTGATTTTATTTGTGTGAGAAGTGTTTTGTAGTTGTGATCATAGAGATTCTGGGTTTGTTTTGGCAAGTAGATTCCCAAATATTTTATAATGTCTACAGTGACTTTAAATGGGATTTCTCTTTCTATCTCTTGCTGTTGAGTTTCATTAGAGATGTACAGGAATGCTGAGGATTTATGTGGGTTTATTTTATATCCAGCAACTTTGCCAAATATATTTTATTTTCTCAAGTAATTTTTTACTTGATTCTCTAGGATTCTCTAAGCATATCATCATATCATCTGAGAAGAGTGATAGCTTGGTCACTTCTTTGCCTAATTTGATTCCTTTGATGTCTTTTTCTTCTCTAATTGCTACTGCTAGTGTTTCTAGTACCAGATTAAATAAGAGGGGTGACAGTGGACACCCGTGTCTTACTCCTTATCTTATTGGAAAGGCTTCTAGTTTATCCCCATTGCATATAGTACTTGCTAATGGTTTTAAATATCTATTTTAAGGAAGGCTCCATTTATTCCTATGCTTTCTAGTGTTTTTAATAGGAATGGATGTTGTACTTTCTCAAAAGCCTTTTCTTCATCTATTGAGATGATCATGTGGTTTCTGCTAGTTTTATTGTTGATATGCTCAATTATACCAATGGTTTTCCTAATATTAAACCGTTGTTGCATTCCTGAATGAATCCTACCTGATCAGAGTGTATTGTTTTTGTGATAAGTTGTTGGAGTCTTTTGGCTAATATTTTATTTAGAATTTTTGCGTCTAAATTCATGAGGGAATTTGGTCTATAATTTCCTTTCTCTGTTTGATCTCTTCCTGATTTTGGAATCAGTACCATATTTGTGTCATAGAAAGAGTTTGGTAGGACTCAATCTTCACTAATTTTCCCAAATAATTTGTAGAGTATTGGAATCAATTGTTCTTTAAATGTTTGATAGAATTCACTAGTAAACCATATGGCCCTGGAGATTTTTTCCTAGGGAGTTCATTGATGGCTTGTTTGATTTCTTCTTCTGAGATGGGGTTATTTAGGTAATACACTTCCTCTTCATTTAATCTGGGCAATTTGTTATTTTGTAAATATTCATCCATTTCACTAAGATTGTCATATTTATGTGCATACAATTGGGAAAAATAATTCCTCATTATTTTTTTTTAATTTCCTCTTCATTGGAGGTAGATTCACCCTTTTTATTTTTGATACTCATAATTTGGTTTCTTCTTTCTTTTTTATCATATTGACTAAGGGTCTATCAATTTATTTTATTTTTTTTCATAAAACCAGCTCTTAGTTTTATTTATTAATTCAACAGTTTTCTTAATTTCAATTTTATTATTCTCACCTTTGGTTTTCAATATTTCTAATTTAGTAGTAAATTGGGGATTTTCAATTTGTTCTTTTTCTAGCTTTTTCAATTACATGTCCAATTCATTGACCTCCCTTCTCTCTGGTTTAATTAAGTATGCACTCAGGGATATAAAATTTCCCCTGAGAACAGCCTTCAGTGCATCCCACCAATTTTGGTAAGTTGTCTCATTATTATCATTCTCTTGATTGAAATTATTGATTGTTTCCATAATTTCTTGTTTGACCCACCAATTTTTTAGGATTAAATTGTTTAATTTCCAATTAGTTTTTAATCTATCTTTCCATGGCCCTTTATTGCATATAATTTTATTGCATCATGATCTGAGAATGATGCATTTAATATTTCTGCCTTTCTTCACTGGATTGTGAGGTTTTTATGCCCTAGTACATGGTCTATTTTTTTAGTGTGTACCATGCACTGCTGAAAAGAAAATAAATTCCTTTTTATCCCCATTCAGTTTTCTCCAGAGATCCATCCTATCTAGTTTCTCTAAGATTCTATTCACCTCCTTAACTTCTTTCTTGTTTATTTTGATGTTAGATTTATCAAGTTCAGAGAGGGGGAGATTAGGGTCCCCTACTAATATAGTTTTGCTATCTACTTCTTCCTCTAATTCCTTTAACTTCTCCTCTAGGAATTTGGATGCTATAATACTTGGTCCATATATATTAAGTAATGATAACGCTTCATTCTCGATGGTGCCTTTTAGTAGAATGTAGTTTCCTTCCTTATCTCATTTAATTAGATTTATTTTTGCTTTTGCTTTATCTGAGATAAGTATTGCTACCCCTGCTTTTTTTTTTTTTACTTTAGCTGAGGCATAATAAAATTTACTCCAACCTCTTGCCTTTACACTGTGGGTATCCCTTTGTTTCAAATGTGTTTCTTGTAGACTGCATATTGTAGGATTATGGTTTTTAACCCATTCTGCTATCCACCTCTGTTTTATGGGAGAGTTCATCCCATTCACATTCACAGTAATGATGACTATTTGTCCCTTCCCCTCCATCCTATTCGATCCCCTGATTATGTTTTTGTTTCTTCCTTATCCCTTCCCCTCCTTGAAGTTTTCCCTTTTGACTGCCCCCTCCCTCAGTGTTCCCACCCAGTGATCCCCTTTCTTAACCTACCCTCTCCCCTTACCACTGTGTCCGTCCCTTCTAATCCCCCCCTTTAGTTTCCTCTTTTTCACCCCCCTTGCTCTTCCACTATCTACAGGACGCAATAAGTTTTTATACTTATCAGAGTAAATTACTCCCCATTTGATTCCAAACCAATGAGAGTAAATTTCAAACAGTGCTCCTCTCCTTCCGTCCTTTTCCTGTATTTAATGAATTCATGTGTCTATTCACATTAGAATCTTAAACTTCACTGATTAAGTTGATCCCTCTTTGAACCAGAACCAGTGAGAATAGTGTTTACATGATGTTCCTCTCCCTCTTTCTTTCCCCTCTTCTATATTGTGTTTTAATGCCTGTTCAGTTATTTTTTCAGTGAGATATTTTACATTTTCTTCCAATTTTTCGATCGTTTTTTTTTCATTGACTCCTGCTGCATCATAGAGTTCTGAGTTTCAGTTTGATTGTTTCTAATTTTTAGCGAATTATGGTCTTCATTTATTTTTTGAAGTTCCTTTTTTTAGGGAGGTATTTTCTCCAATTACTTCACTGAGACATTTTTCCAAGTTGGTCACTGCCTCCCTGATTTGGTCTTTAAAATTTTTCTTAAGCTCCTCCAGGAATACTATTTGTGCTTGAGACCAGATGATGTTTCCTTCTGTGGTCTCAGGTGTGGGTAGAGAGTCTATATTGTCCTCTGCATTTGGTTGTTCATGCCCTGCATAGTAAGCTCAAATAGACTTTCTTGCCTTCCCCTTCTCCTTCTCAGCTTCCTTCTTTCCCATTGTGACTCCCTGTGTCTTAGTTTCTCAGTCTGTGGTTTTAGGGCCTGATCCTTGACTTTGCATACCTCTTGGTGGATATTTTATGACTAAGTCAGGGAAGTCAGTAGGGAAAGTAGATGGGTAGGTGGGGGTGCATATGACCACTTCAGATTTATGCCTCTATACCCCTGGGCTATGAGTAGGCTTTTGTTGGTGAGGTGAGCTGGGGCTTGTTGGACCCCTCCCTCTCTTCTCTTCAGACTCCTGGCTTTCTCAGTTACACCCCTTCTTGGAGACTCTCAAGCCTGGGGCTATTTCCGTTAACTTGGGATTTCAATCTGGGTGGGAGATTTATCTTTGGGTTTTCTGCTTCATGAAGAAGGGATGGGAGGATCTGAGCAGCTAGAATTTACTTTGCCATTCCAGCCCCTGTATTATACAGGCAGTCAGTTTCTAACCTTCCAGGCTTGGGGCTGAATGCAGCCAGTGAAGCTGCTCTCTCCCCTGCAGGCCTGACTCTCCTACCTGGCTCCAATGTCCCCTCCCGTCCTCGAGATGACTGTGATTCCTCCTTGGTAAGTCTGGAGGCTGGGGCTTTTTCTCTCTCTGGTGTAGTCTGCTTGTCTGCTCTTAGATCTGAGCTGTGCAGAACCCACTGGCTCTGCGCTCGTCCTGTCTGGACACACTGGGCAACCTCCTGGGCTGGACTCTGCCACACTCCATCTTCCAGTGGGCTCAATCACTCCGGAATCCGCCCAGATTCACCCTTTGAGACTTATTTACTGAGGAGCTCAGCAAGGTTACTGCTTCCTTTCCGCCATCTTGGCTCCTCCCCCCAGAATATAAAATTTACACCTGCAAAATATTGAAAAATAATTTCAAGATATGTATCCATATAACTGGCAGCAGAATCTATTTCCAAACTCTTCCACTTTAATACTAATCATTCATTAAATAATGGTAAGATTAGAATATGTATTCTTTATGTCAGCTGATCTTTTTAGTAGACATGTTTTTTTTTTGTTTGTTTTTGTTTTTGTTTTTTTTAAAGACTCTCAGTTACCTGAGAGATCACCATTTAGGTGCTTCCATTTACACTTTTATCCCTGTGGTTCTCTCTCTCTCTCTCTCTCTCTCTCTCTCTCTCTCTCTCTCTCTCTCTCTCTCTCTCTCTCTCCTGATCTACTTTTAATCTGAAAGCCTCTGGCAGTCTCAAGTCCTCCAGTAATTAAAAAATAATATGGCACTTCTTTTTTTTTTTTTGGTGGGGGAGTTTAATTGGGGTTAAGTGACTTGCCCAAGGTCACATAGCTAGTAAGTGTTAAGTGTACAAGGCCACATTTGAACTCAGGTCCTCCAGACTCCAGGGCCAGTGCTTTACTCACTGCACCACCTAGCCACCCCTGTGGTACTTCTTCATAACAATTCTGTGGAACTAAAATGGATAGTCACAATTCTTTCCACCAAGTTACAGATGAAAGGTTAAAAAGTAGCATGTTGTATAGGATAACATGCTGGCCTTACTGTAAAGGAGACCTGATTTCAATTTCTGTCTCATGTGCTTATTGCCTATTTGACTCTAAGCAAGTCGCTTCACCTCCTTGATCCTGTATTTTCTCTACTTTAAAATAACAATATTGTACGGATGACTTCTAAAATCCTTATTAGGTTTCAATGTATGCTACAGTAGTGCTACAGTTCAAATTGAGAATAAACAATTTAAAAATTTAATGGAGAAAAAAAATCAAATGAAAACACAGAGATGGGGGGAGCTTCATTATCCCCTTCCCCCATTATATAGGTATGTCCAATCTCTATTTCACTATATATGGAATTTAGTATCACTGAAAGTGTTTTGGAAGCTTCAAGAAGTTATAGATTCCCTTTCATTGGAGGTCTCTGAACAAAAGTTGATCATTTATATTATAGTTGTTACATTCCATTGTATATTGTACTGTATACTATGTTTAATATTATATTATAATATTATACAATTATATTATAATTATTTAGAACATTTTAAAAGGACTATTTTGTGCATGGGTTAGAAATGATGGCCTCTGATCAACGAATATGAACAGGCAGTTTTCAGAGAAAGAAATTAAATCGATCTGTAGTCATGTGAAAAAATGGTCTAAATCACTATTGATTAGATAAAGTCAAATTCAAACAACTTTGATTTAGAGCTCACACCTTTAAGATTGGCTAATATAATGGAAGAAGGAAAATTGTAAATGTTGGAGAAGATGTGGGAAAATTGGAACACTAATGCATTGTTGGTTGAAAAATTTGTGGAACCTGGAATCTTATGAAAGCAAATGCCGAAAAGTACCTTTACATGTAATTGTAAAAAAATGAAATGTTATTGAGTAGGACAAAGAATGATGTCATCTTAGAACCCCTTCCAGCTCTCAGATTATGTGAGTTAGCAGAGCACTACTTTAAGCACTGGGGAAGAGGCAAAGTTTAATGAAGGCACAATTATTACTCACACAGAACTCACACTCAAGTAGTGGAATGATCCTCAAGTCTCTTAGTACTCCAGGATATATACTTTCAGCTGCTACATTGATCTTTCTCAAGCACAAATTGAATCAGGTCACACAATACCACCAATCTTCCTCCACCATGCAATCAACAGAAATATTCCCTATCACCTTTAGAATAAAATGTTAAATCTTCTGGAACATTCCAAGTTCTTAAAAATAGGTCCCTTTCCTACTTTTCCAGTCTTCTTAAGCCCTCTTCATCCCCCTTCCCCCCAATTTTTTTTGATATAATAACACTGTCCTTCTTGCCGTTTTTACAACAATTTATTGCATCTCTTGAGTATTTTCCCTAGTTGTCCTTAATTCCTGGAATTTTTTCCCTTCTCATGGATGCTTCCTGGCTTTTCTGACATGCTTCAAGACCCAGCTAAAATCCGACCTTTTACAAAGTAGGATTTTACTATCCTTCTGAATGCAATTGCCTTCTCTTTGTTGATTTTCTGTTTAGCTTATATATAATGTGTTTTAACATGGTTATTTGCATATTGTTTCCTCCATTATACTGTGAACTCCTTCAGAGAAGATTGTTATTTTTTCTGTACCCACTTGCAAAATCTTTTATGAATGAATGAATCATTAATGATACATCCGTACCAATAACTGAAATAACCAACATTGTTCAGGAGGCATTCTAAAGAGCTATAAAATAAAATACTGTATATTAAGTGCAAGGAGATGTCTATGTTATTTGTCTATGTTACTCATGGGTAAAATACAGTTGAGAATTATGTACTTAATTGTTTTGTCAATGTGAGTCAGATAATTGTATAAAATTTTCTTGTTTCTCCATTAAAAATCATTCACTCATATATTTATCCTTTAAAAACTTTATGACTTTGGGAAAGTCACTGAAATTTCCATTGCCCAGTGAAGATCTTAAAGATTAGAAAATTTTAATATCTATTTTTATCTATAATTAAATCTCTAGGGAAATGCTCTTAGTTTCAAATCCTACCTCTGACACTTGTAACCTGTGTAATCTTCCACTTGATCTCCTTGCTTCTCAGTTTTCACATCTATAAAGTTATAGCTTCTGAATTATCTTCCAACCCTAGATCTAGGATTCTATGATAATACGAGGTAAGAGATCAAGAGACACAGAGAAATGTTCAGATAATGAAATATTTTTGGTTTAATGCATATGATGTTGTATGTTATCATGTTAAGGGTAGAAACTCAATATATCAGATAAAATTTAAGATGTCCTCTCCCAGCTTTTTCTTTTAAAATTTTATCACACTCCTCATTGGTCCTTCCTACTAGATGCTCCAGCTAGTAGCTTCCTCTTTGCTCTATGATAATACACAAATCAATAAACAGTTGAATTAAAACTTATATGTAATATTAATGACCATGTTAATACTCAATGCTATTTGCAAGTGTGAAAAAGCTACAGGGGACATTATGGCTCATTTACATCCTCTTTGCTGCAAATGTAATAAGCAAGTCTCCCAAAGGAAAGAAAAAAAGAAGAAAAATAAATTCACTTAATGAAAAACAATCATTTTGCATATTTCTCATTTTTATTCTAAATTAAGGAAATGTATGTTTGAATTCACGGAAACAGTTCCCAAGACACAGTAAGTTAATAATGTTAATTCTGTGTTAAGGTTTCTTCCAAATAAAAGGGGGAAGAAGAAAAGAACCGTTCACAAAGAAGGGTAATAGCTAAGAGCATCAAAAGGCAATGTGTTCAATGGGCCCAACAGGATCTAATGGCACAATTTTCAGTGGGACAACTCAGAGCAGGATATAATAGGACAATTTTCATTAACACGTTTGAAATTAAATACCTCCTCTTTGTAAATTTTTGAGACACCTGCTCTATTTCTGTTTCTAACCACTATAATCTTCTTGTAATGGAGGCACCATTACCATCAAATGTTCTATTCATGCACAAAACTGCTCCGGGTGACTGCATAACTGAGATCAGGTGCATAAGCTACTATGACCTAAAGCTTTGATTGACTAATATAAACAAATCACTCTATGTGGTTTAGTGCAGTACAATTTTCCCCCAGATTGTGTCCATGCACCACAGGGTACAGGAAAATCAAGAATTATCTGGCAGATTTTTCAATGTGGGTAAGCAAATTAGAAATTTGGAAGATGGGAAGGGAAACAAAAATGAAGAGCAATAAGAAGATGAATAAAAAGAATACAGTGGAAAATAACATTAAATTTGAAGTTAGAGCACATGGGATTGAATCTCATTGTGACACTTCCCTGTGATCTCAGGCAAATGAACATTTCTCTGGATCTCAGTTTCCTCTTTACTAGAAAAGGAGTTGAATTAAGTAAACTTCAAAGTGACTTCCAAGGCTAAGCACATAATATTTTGATTCAAAGGAAGATAAGAACAAAAACTTGATGCCATCATTGAAGCATAAAGAAAAAGATGAAAGCAATTGGAGCTGATAAACTTGAATAATCTGCTTTATAATAAACGGCTTTGTCAATCACTGGGCATGTAAACTAGTGACCTCTTGATTTAATAAATGATCCCGATGTTTAAGGGGAACTTAGATAAGAAGTGGATGTTTTCAGAATAGGAGCTAAATTTTCAGTGCCAATCTGTAAATTATTGTCATTAATAACAACTACAAAAATACTTTCAGTGCCTCAAAGAAAGACCAAGGGATTAACAGGACACTTTGGTGATCCAAAGTGGAAAACTTAATGATAAGCAGAATATTAGAAATGGCAGTAAAAACATTCTGGAACATTTTAAGAATACTATATTTTTAAAATGTAAAAAAAAAAAAAAACACAAACAAACACATAGATGTCTTTCACTTTAAAAAAAACCGATAGTCTCTGAAAAATAATATCAGAACATATTTGCACATACACGCATATGCCTGTGTATGTAATATAAACAGACTATATTACTGTCAAAGTTAATCCCTAGGGGAAGAAATGTGCGAAGTAAGCAAAAGTCAGCTTTCATGACTTCTCATTTAAAGTTGCTTTGTTTTATGTATTTTAAGCAACAATTCTCCTAAATACTATGCTCTTATGCAATGTTGCTGAAAGTTTCTTACTGAGAATATCATGTAGCCCAGCCTACAGATTTTCTACATTTATCCATTTTCTCCCAAAACAGTCCTGTACTGTGTTTCATCCCTGGTCTTGCTAAACTCTGACTAAATAAAGCACTTTTAGTGACACTTTCATTTAAATGGGGATTCCTACCCATAGATATGTCAATCCAAATGCATGAATTTTACATGGTATAAAAATTAAGCACCAAGATTAAATTAATAATAAAAACAAATTGGTTGTTTATTTCAAGGAGGCAAAAGTTTGAAAGAAACTCAGATTGGTATCTACATCAAGTTCGCCCCTCGTGTTATCCATGTGGCAGTTACCTATTTTGCCAACATATAAATCCAATTTTATTTTTACCTTTTCACATAAATTAACTGATAGGATATAATCATTGTTCAGTAATGTTCCTATGAGAACAGAATGACTTGAATTTCTAAAAATCTTCTACATTTCTCAAAGGCTGATCTCCCACATGGTTAGGGACTGGATAGGATCTTCACAGTATTAGTATCTAATTCTATTTTCTTTCTTTGAATAAAGAATGGATCATCACCTCTTTAAAAGCAAATAGTTGCTGTAATAAATTAAGGGGGCATTGAATTGGTCCAAGATCAGGGCGTGAATTTTCAACTGTTATAAATAATTTTAATTACTTTATGAGAGTCAGATATATGAGAGTGCTGTCATATAATAAAAATGTCTGGTCTTGGATTCAGAAAGACTTGTGGTTTTATATATGCTAGTGGTATTACCATTGACAAATTCCTTAAGCTCTCACTGCCTCAGAAAAGTCTATGAGATGGGAAGTTTCAAACTAGTTCACGAGATCATAGTTTTGGAGATTTATACCCAGAAAAGACCTTACTGATTTTCTATATGGAGAAACTTTTCATAGTACAAATTCTCTATATCTTTAAAATCATAGTTCCAGAGAAAAAATGCATAATTTAATTTTACATGGAGAATCATACAACTAAAATTATAAAACATGTTTGTTATGCTTCTCCAAAAGGGCCAAAATTCTAATAAATGTCTTAGAATTTTAGAGCTATAATGCCTTTTAGATATATATTATTTTGAAAATGAAAACTAAGAGCAAGAAAGATAACATGGTTTGCCCAAGAAATCAAATATTTAATAGAAAACCTGAAAGCTGAAGCTGCGCTTTCTGGCTGTTAGTCTGTTACTTCTTCCACTATACCATCTGCTTTTTTAATCTATTTCAAGTCTACAAAAGATATATCAAATTAAGTTGATTTTTAAGTTGATTTTTACAAGTAAAATTATAAAACATGTTTGTTGTGCTTCTTCTACAGGGCCGAAATTCTAATACATGTCTTAGAATTTTAGAGCTTTAATGCCTTTTAGAGATATCCAGTCCAAATATAGCATTTTGAAAATCGAAACTAAGAACCAGAAAGATAAAATGGCTTGCCCAAAAATCAACAATTTAATAGCAAACCCGAAACCTGAAGCTGGGCTTTCTGGCTGTTAGTCTGTTACATTTTCAACTATACCATCTGCTTTTTTTTCTACTTCGAGTGTCCAAAAGATATATACAAATAATTTGATTTAATAAAATTGAACAATGCTGATTAAAGAGCTATACATGTTTCCCCTAACTTACCCCAACACATACCTACCTAAGATTTGTACTTTATATGACCCACAAGTCCTAGCACAGTTAACTCCATTATAAGGGTTCAATATTTATTTCTTAAATGAATGTAAGATATTTTGACTAGCACTATTGAAATAGTATGACTGTAATATATTCTTACTTGAAACTAAAATTACAAAATGACATAGATTCAGATGCGAGCTCTCATAAGATCTTGAAATAATGAAATATTTGCTATTTTGGATAGTGTCACTTGTAACAATCTAATATAAATTAATTTGGAACAAAATGAACATTTTTGGAAGCAGAAATGAAAGTAAGGTAAATTATAATAATTATCAGATGGGAATATAAACTCAAATTCATGTCTAACTTGCAAAGGGGATTCCTCTTTTAACCTGAGTCTCTGTCAGAATCCCAGAGTCAATATAGATCATCCTTCTAATTTTTATTTCACCACCCTTTTAGTCATCATCATTTTCACTTTTAGCACAGATTAATTAGTTCTTAGAGTAAAATCAAGATTTATAACCAAGACACAGTGAGTCATTATCAACAATTGCTCCCAGAATTTGCAGAATTTTTCTTACAAGGCCCTAAGCTATGTGAGAGATTAGTTTGTGATACATATTTAAAAGAAGAATGATCATTTTAATCAGGCAATAACTCAGATAATTATAGCAACCTATGTTGATGTGTTTCCTTAAAGTTTGTGAAGATATATATTCCTTTATTGATCCTCAAATAGATCCTATGAAGTAGGTGCTACAGATGTACTTGTTATGCTTACAGATTAGGAGCTGAGATGAGGAAGTTTAAAGAAATTGTGACCATGATGACATAACTAGATGTTAAGGGAATTTTAGAACACACTTTTTCCTGCCAAGTCCAGCACTCCAAT
Source organism: Gymnobelideus leadbeateri (assembly GCA_011680675.1). Lineage (NCBI taxonomy): Eukaryota > Metazoa > Chordata > Mammalia > Diprotodontia > Petauridae > Gymnobelideus > Gymnobelideus leadbeateri. The sequence continues at coordinate 286,675 of WOXC01012488.1, read as the reverse complement.
GCTATTCAGCAAATATTTATATTGTGCCTACTATGAGCTACGATATTTCTCAGAAAATCGACCCTGAAATGAACAACCACAAAAATTCATCCTGAAGTCAGTTCCATTGAATAATAGATATTTTAATTTTTTTTAATTACAGACTTACTTATGGAAGCCAAGACAGAGAAGCAGTAAATTTCTGTAACTCTTTCATACTCACTTCCAAGCAACCATAAAATAGCTCCCCAAAACAAATCCTGGAACAAAAGAAGCAGAAAAAATAAGGTGAAACAATCTTTTAGTTCAAGAAACTTGGAAGATTAGCAAGAAAATTCTGTTTCACTAAAATAATCCTTTAGCGCAATAAACTTAGAAGAGTAACAAGAAAGTTCTGTTTCACTTGTATAAAAAGGAAATCCAGTCCAGGACAAGAAATGTCCCAGTAAACCAGGAGCAATCTCCACCTCAGAAAACTAGTGGGAGATACTGAACACCAGTGTGATGGAGCAGGCCAACAGCAGGAATCCTCATGTGCCTCAACATAAATGGGATATGGGTGGACTCTAGTTCCAGGAAAGCCCTGGATAAACAGAGAGCCACCAGCAGCAGACAGCTATGGGCTTCAACATAACCCTAGGTAAGCAGGAACACACCAACCCTACAGATGCCTAAGCAAATTGGCAGCTACCACTTCTGGGGCCTTGCCATGTGCTTCAGAATATCCCTTAAGGAAAACAGGGATCATCTAGTGGCCAGAGCACTAAGTGCTTCAGTGTAGCCTCACATTACCTTCAAAGCCCTAGAAACACAGAAACATGCCAATAGCCTCAACACATGGGAGAAAACAACACTAAGACCATAAGCTGCCAGACATCTACATTCTGAAGTACCACCAGCCACACAACACCACATACCCTCAGTTGAGCACCAGACAGAAGGGTACCCCATGGGCCTCAGGGCAACATCAGTGTAGCACCAGGTAAATAGCCAGGGCCTGTAGCCCCAGGCACAAGATGCATGAGACAGCATCCCTTCCATGCTGGGAGAAGAGCCCAAATTTTAAAGAAAGTGTAAAAGGCCAGAAAAATGAACAATAAACAACAATGACAACAAAACAATATGACTATAGAAAATTATTGTGATTACAGGTAAGGTCAAGACACAAACTCAGAAGAGGACAACGATGTCAAATCACCTATGAACAAAACCCCAAACACAAACAAGAATTGGTCTCAAGCCATGAAAAAAAAAATCATGGAAGAATCCAAAATTGAGCTTAAAAATCATAGAAGAGAGGTATAAGAAAAATTCATTAAAAAATGAGAGTAATGCAAGAAAAAAGACTCAATAGCTTGAAAAAGGCAAACACATATATAACAGAAGAATTGATCAAATGGAAAAGAAAATTTAATAATACACTGAAGGAAACAGTACCTTAAAAAGACAATTGTCTAAATGGAAAAGAAAGTACAAAAGCTAACTGAGGAAAACACCTTAAAAGTTAGAATTAGGCAAGTGGAAGCTAATGACTCTATGAGAAATCAAGAATCAATCAAACAAATTCAAAAGAAAGAAAATAAAAATAGAAGAAAATGTAAAATACATCATTCAGGGGAAAAAAGTGAATTGGGAAATAGGTACAAGAGAGAGAATGCCATAATCATTGGCCTACCCGAAGGCCCTAATTAAAAGGAAGACTGAGACAGCATCTTTCAAGAAATTTTCAAGGAAAACTGCCCTGATATCCTAGAATTAGAGAGAAAAATAGGCTTTTTAGGAATCTCCCAATCATCTCAGGAAAGAGATGCCAAAATAAAATCTAAGAACATTATAGTCAAATTGCAGACCTATTGGGTAAGGAAAAAAACAACAACAACAACAAAAACAACACTGTAAGTGTCCAGAAAGAAACAATTCAACTATTGAGTAGCCAAGTCAGAATTATGCAGGATTTAGCAGCCAGCTGCAATATTAAAGGATCAGAGGTCATGGAACATGATATTCCTAAAAAGCAAAGACCTTGGACTACAACCAAGAATCACCTATCAGGTGAAATTAAGCATAACACTTCATGGAGAAAAAATCAAATAGAAAAATTTCAAGCTTTCACATGGAGAAGACCAGAACTAAATTATATGTGTGTATGTGAGTGTTTATGCATGTGTGTAAATGTATGTAAATATATATAATATTATAATATCTCATATATGTCATACATCCCAAAACTCAAAGGAAGCATAAACAGCTAAAAAGGGAAAGAAAACCTTAAGGGATTCAATGAACCTGGACTGTTTACATATCTTTACAATTACATTGTAAAGAGTGGTTTACAATTACATGCCTATAATTGGTAAAAATTGTACCACCAATGGTACAGGTAGATGGAATCTACATAGATGGGGATGGGTATAAAATAATTTTGAGGAAGCAACATAAAAAAGATAAAGAATTAGAAAGAGGAGTATACTAGGTGCACAAGGGAGGGAGAGGTAGAATGAAATAAATAATTTCACATGAAGAAGAGTGAAAGACCTATAATATTGGAGGGGAAAATAGGAAGATCAGCAATGGACATCACTTGAATCTTACTCTCATGGATATCAGCTCAAAGAAGGAATAATATATACAATCAGTTGAATACGGAGATCTATTTTACCAAAAAGGAATGTGGTAGGGGAGGAGATAAAGTAAATTTGGTGGGGGGGGGGGTGTGGAATGGTGGAAGAGAGGGCAGAACAGACCAGAGGAGGAAGTAGATAGAAGAAAAACACTGCTGAGTAGTGAAAGGAAAGGACAAACTGAAGCAGAAAGAAAAGTGTGTTGGAAGGAAGTATATAGTAAGTAACCATAACTGTGAATGTGAATGGAATGAACTCTCCCATAAAACTGAAGCAGATCGAGGAGTGGATCTAATACTAGAGTCCTACAACATGTTGTTCACAAGAAACATACTGGAAGCATTATGACTCACAGAGAGTAAACATAAACAAATAAACATAAATCAATTATGTTTCAGCAGAATTAAAAAAAAAAACCCTCAGACAACATCAAAACAAAAATAGACCTAATTGGAAGAGATGACATATTTCTAAAAGGTTTCATAGACAATGAAATAGTCTCAATGCTAAACATACATGCACCCCAGATTGCCCCCAAACTATGTAAAAGGGGACTCTGAACAACTTCTGGAGCCCCAGCACCCACAGAAAGACACAGAGAAGCTAACCTCCCACTGAGGACAACCCAGCAGCCCTGCAGGAAGGACCAGCACAGCTCACTGGGAGCAGAAAGCACTCAGCTCGCAGAGCTCGAAGCTGAGCCGAGCCCAGGTCCCCATGAGCCAAGGTTTTAGCCCCAGGGTGTCAGGGCCACCAGCCAGCTGGAGAGACCCCAGGACACCAGCAGCTGTGGTGACTCCAGAATTATCAACATAGACATGCCTAGGACAAAGTAAGAGGTTAATGCCCTATGGACTTTGGGACCAGTATTTGGGGAATGCGTTGGCTTCCTCCCCTGGGGGCTAGAAGCCACCGAGGAGACACGCCATTTGTAGTTTTCAGAGGCAGTTCCAGCTCCTGGCCTGCGAACTGTAGGGAGATCCAGTGATCAGTCTTGGGCGGGGGTAATCACTCTTGCTTTAACCTCGCTGGATCTGGATTGTGATCTGGGGTGGAGGTCGTGGGTAAGTTTACAGCTTGCCAGAAACGGAAGTGAGCCCCTCACAGGTTTGGGGCGACAATTACTGTCTGGCACCAGGCCATACGGTGGCAACAAGCCCAAAAGTCATATAATTAAGTGGCAACATGACAAGGCAAAGGAAACAGAAAAATGCAATGCTAGACTCCTATTTTGGGGGCATAGAGCGGGAAAAGTACTGTGAGGTCAGAAGTCCTGATCCAAAAGCAAAAGGGGAAAACATGAGCGGGTTGCAGTCAATAGAGTAACTTAAGAAGGACTTTAGGGGCGGAGCCAAGATGGCGGAGTAGAAACAGCATTTCCAATGTGCTCTGCCCCACACAAATTTCAAACAATGTGAAAGGGAGCTCCGAACAACTTCTGGAGCCACAGCACCCACAGAACGGCACAGAGAAGCTAACCTCCTGCTGAGGACAGCCCAACAGCCCTGCAGGGAGCAGCTAGCGCATCGGTCTGAGAGCAGGCAGCACAGCACGCTAGGAACCTACACTGCAGCAGCAGAGCCGTGGCCAGGTCCGTGGTTTTAGCCCCAGGGCGTCTGGGCCTTCAGCCAGCTGGTGGAACCCCAGAACACCAGCAATTGTGGCGATTTCAGAATTATCAGCACAGATATGCCTAGGACAAAGTGAGAGGTTAGTGCCCAATGGACTTTGGGACCAGTGTTTGGGGAACACGTGGCTTTCTCCCCTGGGGGCAAAAAGCTGCTGAAGAAACAGCTGCACAGAAGCCATTTTGCAGCTTCAGTAGTGGCTCTAGCTCCTGGTCTTCAAACTGTAGGAAGATTCAGCAATCAGTCTGGGGGTTAATTGCTTTTGCTTTAAACTGCCTGGATCTGGATTGTGGTCTGGGGGGGAAGTTTGGGGTGGGTATCCAACTTGCCAGAGTGGATGGAGGCTTTACAGAGGCCACCCAACTGTCGGAAGTTGTGAACACCCCACGTTTGGGTGGAAGCTCCCTTGTCTGGTGGCAGAGTCCTACTGTGGCAACAAGCCCAAAAATCAAGTAATTAAGTGCTAATATGCCTAGGCAAATGAAACAAAATAAACAGAAAAGTTCAATATTGGACTCCTATTTAAGGGGCAAAGAGGCTCAAAGCATGGAGGAGGACTGTGAGGTCAGACCTCCTGCACCAAAAGCCCCAAATGAAAATAAAAGCTAGCTATAGGCCATAGAGGACCTTAAGAAGCAGATAAGAGAAGTGGGGGAAAATTTGGGAAGAGAAATGAAAAAGATGCAAGAAAAGTATGAAATGACAGTCAACAGCCTGACTGAGGAAAATAACACTTTAAAAAATAGACTAACTCAAATGGCCAACGAGGCTCAGAAACGCAATGAGGAGAAGAATGCCTTAAAAACCCGACTTTGCCAGATGGAAAAAGAATCTCAAAAGCTCACTGAGGAGATTCATTCCTTCAGAGTTAGACTGGAGCAAATGGAAGCTAGTGACTTTATGAGAAATCAAGATACTATTAAACAGAACCAAACAAATGAAAGAATAGAAGGCAATGTGAACTATCTCATGGGAAAAACCACTGACCTGGAAAATAGATCCTGGACAGACAATTTAAAAATTATTGAGCTACCTGAAAGCCATGATCAAAGAAAGAACCTAGAAATCATCCTTAAAGAAATTCTCAAGGAAAATTGCCCTGATGTTTTAGACCCAGAGGGGAAAAGAGAGGTTGAAAGAATCTACAGATCACCTCCTGAAAAAGATCCGAAAGGGGGGCGGAGCCAAGATGGCGGAGTAGAAACAGCTCGTCCAAGCCTCTCTGCCCCCAGATTCTCCACAAACTATGTAGAAAAGGACTCTGAAAATCTCCTGGAGCCCCAGCACCCACAGAACGACACAGAGAAGCTAACTTCCCGCTGAGGACAGCCCAGCACCCCGCAGGAAGGACCAGCGCAGTGGTCTGGGAGCCGGCAGAGCACAGGAGCCGAGCCGAGCCCAGGTCCACGTGAGCCAAGGTTTTAGCCCCAGGGCGGCAGGGCCAGCAGCCGGCTGGAGGAACCCCAGAACACCAGGAACTGTGGAGAAGCCAGAATTATCAACATAGACTTGCCTAGGACAAAGTAAGAGGTTAGTGTCCTATGGACTTTGGGACCTGTATTTGGGGAATGCGTCAGCTCCCTCCCCTGGGGGCTAGAAGCTGCTGAGGAGACACGCCATGGTGTAGTTTTCATAGGCATTTCCGGCTCCCAGCCTACAAATCGTGGGGAGATCCAGCGATCAGTCTTGGGGGGTAATCGCTCTTGCTTTAACCTCCCTGGATCTGGATTGTGATCTAGGGTGGAAGTTGTGGGTGGGTTTACAGCTTGCCAGAAACGGAAGTTGCCCCCCACACGTTCGGGACGAAAATTCCTCTATCTGGCCTTAAAGCCATAGTGTGGCAACAAGCCAAAAGTCAAGCAATTAAGTGGCAACATGCCAAGGCAAAGGAAACAGAAAAATGCAACCCTAGACTCCTATTTTGGGGGCATAGAGCGGGAAAAGGACTGTGAGGTCAGAAGTCCTGCTCCAAAAGCCCCAGGGGAAAACATGAGTGGGTTGCAGGCCATAGAGGACCTAAAGGAGGACTTTAAAAATCAAATAAGAGAAGTGGAGGAAAAATTAGAAAGAGAAATGAGAAGGATGCAGGAAAAGTATGAAATGAGGGTCAACAGCCTGACTGAGGAAAACAACACCTTCAAAAATAGACTAGCTCAAATGGCAAAGGAGGCCCAAAAGGGCATTGAGGAGAAGAATGCCTTAAAAAGTCGAATTTGCCAGATGGAAAAAGAATCTCAAAAGTTCACTGAGGAGATTCATTCCTTCAGAGTTAGACTGGAGCAAATGGAAGCTAGTAACTTTATGAGAAATCAAGATGCTGTTAAGCAGATCCAAACAAACGAAAGATTAGAAGGCAATGTGAAATATCTCATGGGAAAAACCACTGACCTGGAGAATCGATCCAGGAGAGACAATTTAAAAATTATTGGACGACCTGAAAGCCATGATCAAGGAAAGAACCTAGAAATCACCCTTCAAGAAATTCTCAAGGAAAACTGCCCTGATGTTTTAGATCCAGAGGGCAAAATAGAGGTTGAAAGAATCCACCAATCAGCTCCTGAAAAAGATCCCAAAAAGAAAACTCCCAGGAATATTATAGCCAGGTTCCAGAGTCCCCAGATCAAGGAGAAAATACTACAAGCAGCCAGGAAGAAACAATTTCAATATTGTGGAAACACAATCAGAATAGCCCAGGACCTGGCAGCTTCTACACTGAGGGATCGAAGGGCATGGAATATGATATTCCAGAGGGCAAAAGAACTGGGAATGAACCCAAGGGTCACCTCCCCAGCAAAACTGAGTATTTTGTTTCAGGGGAAAATATGGTCATTCAGTGGAATAGAGGACTTTCAAGCATTCTTGAGGAAAAAACCAGAGTTGAATAGAAAATTTGACATCCAGACGCAAGAAGTAAGAGATGCCTGAGAAGGTAATCAGGGAAAAGAAATCAAAAGGAACTTATCAAAGTTGAACTATTTACATTCCTATATGGAAAAGCAATAACTGTGACTGATGATATCTTTCTCACTATGAAAATAATGGAAGAAGGGTGTGTGGTCATATGAATACATATGTGAATGTGTGTGTATATGGTTACAGTTATATATGGATAGAGGGCATAGGTTGATTTTGTTGGGAAGGGAGAGTACTCAAGGGATGAAATTATGAGGTGAGAGAGGAAAAGTGGCAAGAGGAGATGGGGAGAGACATGGTAGGGTAAACTATCTCATGTAGGGGAAGTGGGTACAAAGGAGGGGGAGAATAAGGAAGGCTAAAAAGGCAAAACCACATTCACATTGAATTTGGTTCAGGGAGAAAATGACATACATACTAAATGGGATATCTCAACCTGCAGCAGGATAGGGGGAAGGGGGATGAGAGGAGGGATGATGGATGGGAGGGCATCCTTGGGGTGAGGAGAGGTTGGAAGTACCCACTATAGAAGAGGGACAGGATCATGTAAGGAATGGACCAGGTGGGGGGTGGGATGAGTGGGAGGGAATTATAAGCAGCCTTGTACAATATATCTACTATGATAGTGTTTTGCATAGCTAGACATGTACAACATATACTGAATTACTTATCTCCCAAGAAGGAATGGGTGACAAGGGAGGAAGGAAATGGATCTGAAATTCAAGGTTGTAACATTAAATGTTTCAAATATATATATATAAATACTATTATTAATACTCTTTTGCCTATAATTGGGAGATAAGATGTGCAGGCATTGGGACACAAAGATTCACCTTCCTCTAATGGAAAAGTTGAAGGGGGTATGGGAGAAGGTATGGGAGAGAGCAGATTAGAGGAAGTGATATCTTGTGGGACTGCTATTCTGGGAGGCTGGGTAGGGGAATAATGGGGGGAAAATGATTGTAACTCAAAATCTGGCGGAAATGAATGATGTAAAACAGAAGTTAATAAAGTATTTGTTTAAAAAAAAAAGAAAGAAAGAAAAAGATCTGAAAAAGAAAACCCCCAGGAAAATTATAGCCAGGTTCCAGAATCCCCAGACCAAGGAGAAAATACTACAACCAGCCAGGAAGAAACAATTTCAATATTGTGGAAACGCAATCAGAATAGCATAGGACCTGGCAGCTTCTACATTGAGGGAGAGAAGGGCATGGAATATGATATTCCAGAGGGCAAAAGACCTGGGAATGAACCCAAGGGTCACCTACCGAGCAAAACTGAGTATCTTGTTTCAGGGGAAGAAGGCAAGAAGAGGCAAGGGGAAGTAGCTGCAGGGTAGGGGAAGAACAGGAAGGCAAAAAGGCAAAAGCATATTCTCATTGAAGTTGGCTCAAGGAGAGAATCACATACATACTAAATGGAATATCTTACCCTCACTCACTCTCCTGAGTAGGGGAAAGGGGGATGAGAGGGGGGACGATGGAGGGGAGGGCATTCTGGGGAGAGGGGAGGTCAGAAGTGCCCACTATCAAAGAGGGACAGGATCAAAGTAGGGAATGGGCCAGGTGGGAGGTGAGACAGGTGGGAAGGAAATATAAGCAGTCTTTTACAATATATCTACTATGGTAATGTTTTGCATAGCTATACATGTACAACACATACTGAATTGCTTATCTTCTCAGAGGGAGTGGGTGACAAGGAAGAAAGGGAATGGATCTGAAAATCGAAGTTTTAAAATTAAGTGTTTCATAAGATGTCCAGACAGTGGGGCTCAGAGATTCACCTTGCCCTAATGGCAAAGGTGAAGGGGGTATGGGAGAAGATATGGGAGAGAGCAGATTGGATGAGGGGATATCTAGTGGGACTGCTATTCTGGGGTGGTGGGTAGGGAAAAATGGGGGGAAAATGTAACTCATAATCTGGTGGAAATGAATGCTGTAAACCAGAAGTTAATAAAGCATTTTTTTTAATTAAAAAAAAAAAGGACTTTAAAAATCAATTAGGAGAAGTGGAGAAAAAATTGGAAAGAGAAATGAGAAGGATGAAGGAAAAGTATGAAATGAAGGTCAACAGCCTGACTGAGGAAACAACTTAAAAAATAGACTAACTCAAATGGCAAAGGAGGCCCAAAAGGGCAATGAGGAGAAGAATGCCTTAAGAAGTCGAATTTGTCAGATGGAAAAAGAATCTCAAATGTTCACTGAGGAGATTCATTCCTTCAGAGTTAGACTGGAGCAAATGGAAGCTAATGACTTTATGAGAAATCAAGATGCTTTTAAGCAGATCCAAACAAATGAAAGAGTAGAAGGCACTGTGAAATATCTCATGGGAAAAACCACTGACCTGGAAAATAGATCCAGGAGAGACAATTTAAAAATTATTGGACTACCTGAAAGCCATGATCAAATAAAGAACCTAGAAATCACCCTTCAAGAAATTCTCAAGGAAAATTGCCCTGATGTTTTAGATCCAGAGGGCAAAATAGAGGTTGAAAGAATCCACCGATCACCTCCTGAAAAAGATCCCAAAAAGAAAACTCCCAGGAATATTATAGCCAGGTTCCAGAATCCCCAGATCAAGGAGAAAATACTACAAGCAGCCTGGAAGAAACAATTTCAATATTGTGGAAACACAATCAGAATAGCACAGGACCTGGCAGCTTCTACACTGAGGGATTGAAGGGCATGGAATATGATATTCCAGAGGGCAAAAGAACTGGTATTGAAGTCAAGGGTCACCTACCCAGAAAAACAGTGTATTTTGTTTCAGGGGAAAATATGGTCATTCAGTGGAATAGAGGACTTTCAGGCATTCTTGATGAAAAAACCAGAGTTGAATAGAAAATTTGACATCCAGACAGAAGAAGCAAGAGATGCCAGAGTAGGTAATCAGTGAAAAGAAATCAAAAGGAACTTATCAAAGTTGAACTATTTACATTCGTATATGGAGAAACAATAATTGTGACTGATGATAACTTTCTCACTGTGAAAATAATGGAAGAAAGGTGTGTGGTCATATGAATACATATGTGAATGTGTGTGTAGATGGTTACAGTTATATATGGATAGAGGGCATAGGTTGAATTTGTTGGCAAGGGAGAATACTCAAGGGATGAAATTATGAGGTGAGAGAGGAAAGTGGCAAGAGGAGATTGGGAGAGACAGGGTAGGGTAAACTATCTCATGTAGAAGAAGCAAGGGGAAGTGGTTGCAAGGGAGGGGGAGAATAGGAAGGCAAAAATTTTGCTTCAGGGAGAGAATGACATACATACTACATGGGATATCTCAACCTACAACAGAATAGGGGGAATGGGGATGAGAGGAAGGATGATAGATGGGAGGGCATCCTTGGGGGGTGGGTAGGCTGGAAGTACCCACTATAGAAGAGGGACAGGATCAAATAGGGAATGGATCAGGTGGGGGGTGCGATGAGTGAGAGGAATTTATAAGCAGCCTTGTACAATATATCTACTATGATAATGTTTTGCATAGCTAGACATATACTGAATTACTTATCTTCCCAGAGGGAATGGGTGACAAGGCATGAAAGAAATCGATCTGAAATTAGAGGTCTTAACATTAAATGTTTCAAATATATATAAATACTATTATTAATACTCTTTTGCTTGTAATTGGGAGATAAGATGTGCAGGCATTGGGACACAAAGATTCACCTTCCTATAATGGAAAAGTCGAAGGGCGTATGGGAGAAGCTATGGGACTGAGCAGATTGGAGGAAGCGATATCTTGCGGGACTGCTATTCTGGGAGGATGGCTAGGGGAAAAACAAGGGGGGTAAATGATTGTGACTCAAAATCTGGCAGAAATGAATGATGTAAAACAGAAGTTAATAAAGCATTTGTTTAAAAAAAAAGAAAATTAAAAAAAAAAACATACATGGAGCGAGTAATATAGCATCCAAATTCTTAAAGAAGTACTTAAATGAGTTACTGGTACCTGACCAGACAAGAGACAGAGAATATAATAAAAGGTGAAATAGATAATTTTGATATTAAATTAAAAAGCTTTTGTGCACACATGGGCACACACAATGCAATCAAGACTAGAAGGAAATCAGAAGCCTGGGAAACAATTTTTGGAGCAAGTGTCTCTGATGATGGCTTCATTTCTCAAGTATACAGAGGACTAAGACAAATTTAAAAGAATGCAAACCACTCTTAAATTGTTAAAAGGTAAAAGAATATGAGCAGGCAGTTTTCAGATGAAGAAATCAATTCTATCTATGTGCATATGAAGAAGTGTTCTGTATCACTTTTGGTTAGAAAAATAGAAATTAAAACAAATCTGAGGTACCACCTCACACATATCAGATTTGCCAATATGACAAAAAAAATTGGAAAATGATCAATTTTGGAGATGATGTGGGGAAATTGGGACACTAATGTGCTGTTGGTGGTGTTTTGAACTGACCCAAACATTCTGGAGAGCAATTTGGAACTATGCTCAAAGGATAACCAAATTATGCTTACCCTTTGACTCAGCAATCACACTACTAAGTCTTTATCTCAAAGAGATAATAGAAAATTTAAACAAAAAACCTACATGTGCAAAAATATTTATCAGTCCCTTTCATTTTTTGCAAAATAGTGGAAATTGAGCGGATGCCCACCAATTGGGAAATCACTGAAAAAGCTGTGTTATATGAATGTAATTGAATACTATTATGTGATAAGAAAACATGAACTGTCAGATTTCAGAAAATCATGGAAAGAGTTGTGCAACCTGATACAAAGTGAAATGAATAGAACCAAGAGAACTTTGTACACATTATAGGCAACATATGATGATATAGTATGATGATCAACTATGACTGACGTAGCTCTTCTCAGCAACAAAATGATATAAAACAAGTACAAAGGACTTACAAAGGAAAATGCTATCCACCTCCAAAAAATACAGGTGGAAATTTTGTTGTTGTTGTTCTTGTTGCTTTTTTTTTTCTTTCTTCATTTTCCATTTTTGTAAGAGGGAAAGGAGAGAAGAAGAAAAAAATTAAAGCTCAAAACGTTGAAAATTTGAATGCTAAAAATTGTGTTGACATAATAAGGAAAAATGAAATACTGTTTAAAATAAAATTACAGGCTTCAAGTAAACATTTCCATATAAAATGAAAAGAAAAATGGTTAATTGATGGAAACTTTGTATTTACACAATTTATTTTAAACACATATGATAACTTATTTAGAGAAATATAGAGAATAAATTTAAATAAATGAAATAATTTGAAAACTTTCCCAAATTCCAGGATATATAAACTTAATATATAAAGCAATCCCATTCAATGTAATTATGGAAATATATACAATATTTGGGAACCTAGCTACCAAAACCCACAAAGAAACTAAAAGAATAAATTTATACAATAATTTTATATTTATTAATCCAGATCTACATAATTGGAGAAATATCAATTGTTCATGTTAGGCCAAGTCAATATGGTTCAAATAACAATTATCTCTAGATTATCTACTCTTACATTATTATTACTATCAAATAACCAAAAAAGCCTACAGCATATATAAAGCAATATAGCATATAATAAAAATTATCCAGGGGAAGTAAAGACCAGGAATCTAAAGAGGAATGATGGGGGAAAAATAAACCTTTGAAGGAAGGTAGACAAATTGTACTAGATCTCAAACTATAAAATGAGAAGTAATCAAAACAATTCTGTGCTGATTAAAAAAACTGAAAGGGGTAGTTCAGAGTAAAAGGTATGTTACACAACAGAGAGAACCAAATGAACAAACCAAATGTTCTATATATTCATATAACCCAGCTAGTATAAGAAATTACTATTTTACAAAAAACAAAACAAAAAAAAAACTGGGAAAATTTCACAATATTCTGGAAGGAATTGGGTTTAGAACAACACATAGTGATGGTACAAACCAGGATTATCTACAAATGAATACATGATTCATTTAATAAAAGGTAATATCATAAACATATTAGAGAAACAAACTTTAGAATCTATATACAAAACATTTAGACATAAGCAATGCAAAGAGAAGTTTACAAAAGATAAGACAGAAAATTTTCATTACCAAAAATGTCTCAATTATTTCCATAGTTTCTTATGTTCTTATAATTCCATTACATTTATACATTATTTTTTCAGCCATTGACCAATCAATGAGTGTATGTATGTGTGTGTGTATGCATGCATGTGTGTTTCTGTGTATGTACAGTTCTTTCAACACTTACATTTAGTTAGCATTATGTATTTTATATTTTTATCAGACTGATTTTTATGTGTCTTAGAAAAAAATTGTTGGACATTATTATTTACAAGTGTCCCATTGGTGCAATAGATGGTATTTCCTAAAATAAACAATCAAATATTTTGACCCCAAATATTTTGCTTAATACGCTGTGTGTTTGTTTTGTAGGATGCTTTAAAAATTGTTTTATTTTAAATGATTTTAGATTTAGATTAAATTAGAATGCTAGTGGGCAGAGCAGCAGAGAGCCAGAAATAGGAATAGAACTTCAGTAGAGTCACCATCTGAATGATCTTGGGAAAGATATTTTACCTTTCTCACACTTTTCTTTGCCTGTAAATTTGAAACATAGGTTTGTTTTCATGAAAAGACTTTTGATACTATAAAGTGCTATCTATCTATCTATCTATCTATCTATCTATCTATCTATCTATCTATCTACATATATCTCTGTATGTCTATCTGTCTACCTACCTACATATTAGCAGGTGTTATTCTGTATTGAATAAAAAATGAAGAATTGAAGTTACTCCAAAAAATTTAAAAAAAATATGACTTCTTAGGATGTTTCGAACATAGATATGTATTCAGGTAGAGAACTTCTCTTTGTCACTTCATAGAGGAAGACGTGTTATTTGTTTTCAACTAGAATTGTGAATTCATTAGTAGGGCAAATTCTCAATGAGGAATCTCTCTTACCTAATGAAAATCAACAATTCTTAACTATTACTTTTACTTTTACCTAGGTTACTAAGAAGTTAAGTGAGTTGCTTAGGGTACACAGCTTATATCTTACTATAACCAAATGAAGGTGAGAAGTAAGATATTTCTTTTTAATCCCAGTAATTCTTAGAACTTATTTAGACCAAACATAAAATTTATAACTAAATTCTTATTTCAAACACCCTAAAAGAGGTTACAGCAATGGTTTAATTGGTACTAGTTCACAGAAGTTTTTACTTTAAATGATTCAGATTGAATAGAATTTATAATTTATAAAGCATTAAAGAAATTCATTGAAGCACTATGAGAAATGTATTTTGATGACCCTTAGAAACTCCTCTTAAAATGAATTTTACTCATGTAAGTGACTGAATGGATGGCAAGTGTGTCAGTTGACTTCTATGGAGCCACTTAACAAAATTGATGTTGACAATTGTTAAAAATTAATGTCGGCCAAATCCTTAGGACTACTGTCTTTTGCTTTCTTCACTCTGAGTGTTGCTTTTTTAATGTGTTTTCTCAAGCACATTAAAGTATTGCTGAAAAGATTACCATTTCTCTTAACAATATCACCTGTTTTAAACTACTAGGAATTAATAAGCATGTTTTCTCCTTATTTATTTAGAAAGACTGACAAATAATACTACTTGGTATTTGCATTTCACACATATATTTTCAAAATATTTTACAATCCACATGATATATTCTATATATTCTGGCCAGCAGACTTTTTAGCCTAAGTATACAATAGCATGGGCTGCCTTCTTAAATCCATGAAGAGCTATTGTTTGGGTACATTTGACCTTGGTGCATTAGACTGAAAAGATGCTGACAGATATTTAGCCTCTCAGCACATAAAGATAAACTTTGGTGAGATTAATTAGAGGACTTCAAATCTCAGTGAATGAGTGAAGCAATATATAGATGGATAGATAGATAGATAGATAGATAGATAGATAGATAGATAGATAGATAGAGCTCAGTGTTTAAAAGATTTAACAGGAAATGAAATAAAGTAGCTTATATTATTATTATGTAGATGATTGTGGTGATTTCAATGCCAATTGATTTAAATAATCTTTAACGTTTAAAATATTAATTTACTGAGAATATATACAAGAGCAAAAATTAGAAAAAAAAAACTGTGGGTAATGAATCAACTTGGATATTAGTTGAACCTTGAATGCATATATAGGAAACAGTTTGTCCTCAAAATGCATCATGCTATTATTTCCCACATGTACATTTGGAACCTTTTTTTCATACAAATTCTCAGGGCTATCTCCAAATTGTCAAATACAGTTAGATGTCTGCTCTGCTTTATTTCTAACACTATCTTAGTTCCATTTCAACAAACACTATGGAGGAAAGATCTCACCTCTAGCACTTTGTGAAAACATGAGATGAGTTTTTTCAGTCATTATTTTTTAAAAATAGACTTTTATAGAGCTGATGAACTCTGAATGCAGATTGAAGCATACTTTTTCACTTTATTCTTTTTCATGTTGCTTTTTCTTTTGATCTGGTTTTTTTTTTCTTTCACAACTGTGACTAACATGGAAATATGTTCTACACGATAGGACATTATAACCTATTTGAAATTGACTGCCTTTTTAGGAAGAAGGGAGGGAAGGGAAGAAGGAAGAAGAATTGGAAGGCAAAATCTTGTTCTAAAAAATGAATGCTAAACATTTTCTTAACATGTAATTGGGAAAATAAAATTTAAAAAAATCTTTCATTTCAGTCTTTTTCTACACTGTCTAGATTGCCTTCCTGAATCTTCCCCTTTTAGTCCCCACACAGAAAACCTTTCTTTATAAGATGTTTTTGCTCAAAAATGAAAATAGAGGGAAAAAGTAACACTGACAAAACATTAACATATTGAAATAAAAGTCTGATATTACATACCGTGTTTAACATATGTGAATCTCAATTTATTTTGCCAAAAAGTGCAAATATCTTCTCATATCTCTTCTTTAATATGAAGCTTGTTTTTACTATTTTACAGCATAATTTTCAATTGTTTTGTAGTTCATGTACTTTCATTTTTTTTTTTTACTTCTCAACAACTTTAGATAAATGCCAGAAGCAGAATAGAGATCTGTACACAACATTTGTAGATCTGACCAAGGTCTTTACTACTGTCAGTCAGGAGGGCCTATGAACAATCATGTCAAAATTTGGTTACCTAGAGAAGTTCATCAACATTATAATTCAATTTTGTGACAGAATGCTTGCCTGGATTCTGGGTGATGGATAATGCTTTTGTGCTTTCCCAGTCACCAGTGGAGCGAAACAGGGCTCTATGTTTACTCCCATGCTTTTTATCATGATGTTTTCAGCTATATTGTCAAATGCTTTCAATGGGGATCAAGGTCAGCTACCACACTGATGGTAAATTCTTCAATTTGAAAAGGTTATAAGTCAAGACCAAAGTGGAGGAAGTACTGGTGCATGACTTTCTGTTTACAGATGATTGTGCACTCAATGCAATCTCTGAAGCTGAGATGTAACAAAGTATGGATTAATTCCCTATTGTTTGTGTTAATTTTGCCCTAACAATTAACTCCAAGACAGCAGAGGTTCTCCATCATTCACCACCACATCATACATACATGGAACCATCAGTTACAGCAAAATGAGAAGTTTTGAATGCTGTGGATAAGTTCACTTATCTTGGGGATGTATTTTTCAGGGATGTACACATTGACAATAAGGTTGACATACACATTGCCAGAGCAGGCTCAGTATTTTGGAGGTTCCAAAGGAAAGTGTGTGAGATAAGAGGTATTGAACTAATACCAAACTGGAAAATCTACAGAGCTGTTGTGCTGACCTTATTGTTTAATGCCTGTGAAACCTGGACAGTCTACCAACACCATGACAGGAAACTGAATAGCCTGCTGTATCAACAATGCAGTATTCACAATGCTTACAGTAGCTATAAATATGCTAATACGGTTATTAATCACAAAATATAACAAGCTCTCTACATGGGAACATAGCTTGAACATTTATCCAAATACCAGAAAACTGAGTCCCAAAACCGGAAATTCAAAGTCATCACTGTAGCCACTAAGTTGGCACATATAGTTAATGCAGTAAACACCTGCATTCTCTAGCCTTCAAAACAGAATAGGCTACCTCAGGCAAAGATCATACTCTCCTCATGGTAACTGCTCAGCATCCACACAGCTCACTCCCAGCAGCTCCAGTCCTCCACAGTTTCCATCCCCAGCAGTCCTCAGCAGGAGTCCTTAGCAGAAGTTATTGCTGGCTTAAAAAATCAGTTCTTGCTGCTACTGCTGCAATTTCCAGTCACCACACTGGCTCCAGCCTGGCTCTGGCTGCTTCCTGCCCCATCTCTTCCTGCCATATCAGAAAATTCAAAGGGCATGGAAGATCTTCAAATCCTATTGCCGCACTTTAATTGTCTTAAGATGATTCTGAAGATCACCTGGCAGGATAAGGTACAAGATACCAAGATCCTTTCTTGAAGTAAAGTGCCAAGAATTCAAATGCTGCTTCAGAGAGTGCAACTCATATGGATTGAAAATGTTTTTTGAATGAAAAATATACACTTGCCAAAAGGAGCATTTAATGCAGAACTAACACAGGGCAATTGTTTACTTAGTGGTCAGAAGAAGTGATACAAGGACTCTCTCAAGGTCTCTCTTGAGAGTTTCCAAATTGATTGTCCAACATGGGAGACATAGGCACAGGATCATACAGCATGGTGTGCCCTCATCAGAGAAGGTGATGTGCTCTATGAGCAAAGCAGAATTGAAATAGTTCAAAAGAAATGCAAGATGTGCAAATTTAGAGAATCCACCCTAATTGTTCACATGTAGTATTTGTGCCCCACCTGTTACAGAGCATTCCAAGCTCCTATTGGTCTAATCTGTCGCAGTCAGACACATTGAAACTTCACTCTAGTATTGTGATGTCATTTTAAATGCTCTTTGAAAATGGACAACAGCCAACTACAGATATAGTGGACATTGTTTCCTTGACTCTGCTTGATTCACTTTGAACCAGTTCATAGAAGATTTTTTTAAATTTTCCTTTGTATTTACTATGCTAGTCATTTCTTGTTGTACAGCAATATTCCAGTTGGTCAATCAAAAAGCACTTAAGTAAGTGCCTACTAAATACCAAGAACTCTGTTATGTCCCATGAATAGAAAGACAAGAAGCAAATAGTTCCTGCTCTTGTGAAGAACAATGGAGCAGTGCACCATTGAAGAACAAAGCTTTTTATCCAGTTTTCACTGACATTAAAATTACTAATATTTATATTTTGGGATATATGGAGATCTCATTAAGTTAATGACTTCCTTGAGGTATATGCCTAATTGTTAAATCTCTGGATGAAAGAGTATGGGTATTTGAGTAATCTTATGCACATAAATACAACCTGTTTTCTAGAATATACTTATTAATTCACATCTTCACCAATACTATATTAGCTAGTATGATATATTATTTATTATAAGGAAAAGAGTCTATTTGGGGCATGAGTAAATGGGTAGTCATTTTGATGCAAAAAAAGAAAGCAATCATCAAGAAAGAAAATAGGCTCAGTGAAGCATCAATATTGTTCACTGCATAAATGAGGGGGCAGTGATAGTTTAGCACAAACCATTGAGCCAGAATTAAACCAGTTTTGATAAAAAGGGGGGAAAAGAAGGGCCTATAGATCTCTTCAGTATCTTTCAATTCATTGTCATTATAACAGCAAATAAAGGGTGATTTTTCTTCTCCCAATTCACCTGAATTTGTTGAAAGAATTGTGTAATATTGGCAATGAACTGGAATCAACAAAAGGAGAACAATCAATCTGTGCCTGCCTAAATTTTCAAAAAAATATTTGGTTTACTTAGTTAACTTTAATTTTTTTTCTGGTCATATGGATGTTTCTAATTAATCCGAAGAAACTTGACTTCTGGGAATAATAATAGAAGAAAAGTGTCAATATAATTTTCAGAGCAAATTGGTACTTTGGTAATTCATGACTTTGAAGAATTACCACTTTTTTTTTGTTATTAGCAAAAAGTGTTATTGGTATGAATATAACTGCCTATACCCTGAAGTATCTTCTGATATTATTCAGAGGAAATATAGAACAAGTCAGCCTTGAAACTGACATCTGCTATTTCAAATTTGGGTGTGGGATGTGAAAGATGCATAGTCAATGTTGTTCTAGTAATTTTATGAACTGACTCGCAAAAAAAAAAAAAACACAAAATCTAGACACATTTTAAGGTTTAATTTTTTTTATTACCTCCTTATCCATCACTTTCTTAAGTCTTGTCAACCAACAATCAACCAAAAAATAAATAAAACCCAGATGTGTAGTCTGCCAATTTCATAAGTAAAAATATTCACATTGACCATTTTAAAATCAGCCTTCTTGAGTTATTATGAGTTAAGTTGAATATACCCTAATATGTAGACAACTGATATTTTCATTATTTGCTCTGTAAAACAATTTACTCTCTATCTAAAAGAAACATAACTAATAGTTAAAAATTATTGCCATATGGGGCCAACCACATGAGTTTGTCACATAAGTGTCTTCAAGTCATTCTTTTCTTAAGTGCTCAGCTTTTACAAAATCTTGTGAACATAATATTATATAGGTATTTCCAGAGATGTATTATTTAGAAAAGAAAAGACCGCTGTCTAAATGGAGTTGTCTAGTGGGGTTAGAGGGGAATACTATGATGCCAATGAATATAATTATGCTTCACCATATAAGTACATAAAATGGGTATATGTTACTCTTCCTTCCCCCATAATTCCTGAACCTAAGAAGTAATTATTCATTACAGAAGCTCACACCAAGTTGTTTACTCCCATGGAATCATATTCCTACTTCAAACAAATGGAATGGTATCAGGAATATATATATGCTAATTGAAGATATAAATTACTTACCCTTGCATGTTTGCAGTAGTAATTTAGGTTACATTGATATTTTAAATTGTAAATTGTTCATATTAATCTTATAATACTAAATCATATTGTCTGGATTGCTTATACTAGTGCATCTACACCAATGAGCCACTCTAGTGATGTTTTATTTACTCATTTCTCTATTTTTGTCTGTCTTGACTCAATAACTATTTGATTTATAATTCTGATATCGATAGTGAACTAACCAAGTTGATTCTATGAGCCACTTAACCATAATCTATTGATGTACATTTGTATTCAAATACAGTACTTAGTTTATCACATAGCCATAATGGCTGCAAAGGTATAGAACTCGTTTCCAAGGATAGGACTAAACATTCCTTAAGATAATGACTTTTAACGAACATCATGGGGTTATGCCACTGAATGTTGTATTGAATGGATCTGTGGTGGAATTTCGGTCAGTAGCTTCACTACAAGAGTTGACAAAAACTGTGCCATATTCCTAGATAGCTAAAGATATAACATCTAAGATGGTTAAATTGCAATCAACTACCTTGCTGATGACCTGAAGGCAAATAATGTGTTTCAATATACACAGTGAAAGCAAGAAAAACTAAACAGCTTGTTGGTTCGTCATTGAAGCTTATATTGTCCTTTTCCAAGAAACCAAAGAAAGATAAAAGAACACTGGAATTTAAGCCCTTCATCTTGTAGGAAAAAAATATTTTTTTTCTCGTTTTCCATTTTTTTTGAAAGTAACAAATACAAAATAAAATATCTCCCTATAAAAGTAGAACAAGAAAAGAATTGCAAATCGATTCTGATTTACTATTATATACAACTTCATTTTACTTTTAAATATGTAATATATTTAATATGCTACTTTCAAATCTATGAAGTATATCTATATTTCTTCCTGCCCTTCCTTTATTCTATTTTGAATATTTAATAAATATGCTTCCAAAACATTCCTCCCTTGGTTTTTCTTTCATTCCATAATTCTTTTCTTTTCTTTCTGCTTTCTTTCTTTATTTTTCTGTTTTTATGATGACAAGGGATATCAAAACACACACTCAGAAGAAGACAACAAAGCCAAGTCTCCTATATCTGTAATGGTGATGGGAATTTGAAGATACCCCCTGCCCCCTAAAAGGCTCAGTGTAATCACATGGAGCCTATGTTGGGAGGAGCTTGTGGAAGGATGAAGCAGAACTCACAGGTATCTGGGAGTCAGAGAAGTTACATGATGGGAGAGAGAGGATGCACAAGGGAAACAGATAGCCTTGTCAGTATTTTTCCCTGCTGTGACAGTTAGGCTTGTAAGTGTTTGTTTGCAGGAAGGCAAGAGGATGATGTGGCTTCCTGCTTTTCTATGGTGTATTAACTTCTTTGCTACTATGATGGATTTTACTTTGTGGTGTTGGAATTTTGTCTTCTGGTGCCTGAATAAATGTTTTGCTTCTGTCTTCTATACAGAGAATCTGTCATATTTCTGATTAAGAACTATGCTGGCATATTTACAGTTACTATTGGTGCTGAGAATATCACCTTAGTGCTACAACATCCAAAACCTCCAAGAAAGAAATTAACCGCACTTGGGTAATGGAAGAGCTCAAAAAGATGTTTGAAAATCAGTTAAGAGAAGCAGAGTAAAAATAGGTAAAAGAAATGAGTGATGCAAGAAATTATGATAAAGGAATCAACACCTTGGTAAAGAAGACACAAAATATTATGAAAATAAATAACACCTTAAAAATTAGACTAGGTCAAAGGGTAAAAGAGGACCAAAAATTTTCAATGAGGAGAAGAAGCCTTAAAAAGCAGAAATGGTTAAATGGAAAAAGAGGCACAAATATTAAATAAAGAAAATAACTCCTTAAAAAATAGAATTAGACAAATGCAAAAGGAGGTACAGAAGCTCAAAGAAAAAAAGAATTCCTTAAAAATTAGAAGGTAGGGGAAGCTAGGGGGTGAAGTAAATAGAGCACCAGCTCTGGAGTCAGGAGGACCTGAGTTCAAATCCAGCCTCAGACACTTAATACAAAATTTAGCCATGTGACCTTGGGCAAGTCACTTAACCATAACTGCCCTGTAAAAAAACAAACAAAAAATTAGACTTGTACAATTGTAAGCTAACTATTTTGTGGCAAATCAAGAAACAACAACAACAACAAAAAAGAAATAAAACAAATTGAAGACAATGTGGAATATCTCATTGAAAAATAACTGACGGGGCAGGGAGCCAAGATGACGGTGTAGAAACAGCACTTGAAAGGTGCTCTCCCCCCAGATTACCTCCAAAACATGTAAAAAGGGATTCTGAACAACTTCTGGGACCACAGAACCCACAGAACGACACAGAGAAGCTAAACCCCTGCTGAGGCCAGCCCAGTAGCCCTGCAGGAAGGGCCAGCACAGCGCTCTGGGAGCCGACATCCCAGCGCCAGAGAGCAGAATCCAGGTCCATGTGAGTAGAGGTTTTAGCCACAGGGCGACAGGGCCAGCAGCTGATCCGAGGGACAGGAAAACACCAGAATTATCAAAACAGATATGCCTAGGACAAATTGAGAGGATAGTGCCTTGTGGAATTTGGGATCAGTATATGGGGAATACATCATCTTCCTCCTATAGGGGCTAGAAGCCTCTGAGGAGACAAGACATTTTGCAATTTCAGTTGCAGCTCCAGCTCCTGGCCTGCGAACTATAGGGAGATCTAGCAATCAGTCTTGGGGGTAATCGCTCTTGCTTTAACCTCCCTAAATCTGGATTGTGGTCTGGGGTTGAGGTCTTGGGGTGGGTATCCAGTTTGCCAGAACCAGAAGTTGTGAAGACCCCAACACTGGAACAGAAGCTGCCCTGTCTGGTGGCAGAGTCCTACTGTGACAACAAGCCCAAAAGTCAAATAATTAAGTGGTAACATGCCTAGGCAAAGGAAACAATATAAACAGAAAAATTCAACATTACAGTCCTATTTTGGGGGCAAAGAGGATTGAAGCATAGAACAGGAGGACTGTGAGGTCAGAAATCTTGCTCAAAAAGACCCAAAGGAAAATATGAGTGTGTTACAGGCCATAGAAGATCTTAAGAAGGACTTTAAAAATCAAATAAGACAAGTGGAGGAAAAATTGGGAAGCAAAATGAGAAGGATGCAGAAAAAGTATGAAATAAGAGTGAACAGCCTGACTGAGGAAAATGACACCTTAAAAAATAGACTAACTCAAATGGCAAAGGAGGCTCAAAAGGGCAATGAGGAGAAGAATGCCTTAAAAAGCCAAATTTGCCAGATGGAAAAATAATCTCAAAAGGTCGCTGAGGATATTCATTCCTTCAGAGTTAGACTGGAGCAAATGGAAGCTAATGACTTTATTTGAAATGAAGATGCTGTTAAGCAGATCTAAACAAATGAAAGAATAGAAGGACATGTGACATATCACATGGGAAAAACCACTGACTTGGAAAATAGATCCAGGAGAGATAATTTAAAAATTATTGGACTACCTGAAAGCCATGATCAAAGAAAGAACCTAGAAATCCCCCTTCAAGAAATTCTCAAGGAAAATTGCCCTGATGTTTTAGACCCAGAGGGCAAAATAGAGGTTGCAAGAATCCACCCATCACCTCCTGAAAAAGATCACAAAAATAAAACTCCCAGGAATAGTATAGCCAGGTTCCAGAAATCCCTGATAAAGGAGAAAATGCTCCAAACAGCCAGGAAGAAGCAATTTCAATACTGTGGAAACACAATCAGAATAGCACAGGACCCGGCAGCTTCGACACTGAGGGACTTAGGGCATGGAATATGATATTACAGGGGGCAAAAGAGCTGGTATTGAAGCCAAGGGTCACCTGCCCAGCAAAACTGAGTATTTTGTTTCAGGGGATAATATGGTCATTCAGTGGAATAGAGGACTTTCAAGCATTCTTGAGGAAAATAATGGAACTGAATAGAACATTTGACATCCAGACACAAGAAGCAAGAGATGCCTGAGAAGGTAATCAGGTAAAAGAAATCAAAAGGAACTTATCAAAGTTGACCTAAATACATTCCTACATGGAAAAACAATAGCTGTGACTGATGAAACCTTTCTCAGTATGAAAATAATGGAAGAAGGGTATATGGACATATGAATAAATATGTGAATGTGTGTATATATGTTTACAGTTCTAAATGGATAGATAAATGCATAGGTTGAATTTGTTGGGAAGGGATGATACATAAGGGGTTATATTATGAGGTGAGAGAGGAACGTGGCAAGAGGAGATGGATAGAGACAGGGTAGGGTAAACTATCTTATGTAGAACAAATAAGGTGAAGTGGCTACAGGGGAGAGGAAGAACAGGAAGGTAAAAAGGCAAAACCATATTCTCATTAAATTTGGCTCAGGAAGAGAATGACATACATTCTAAACGGTATATCCCAACCTGCAGTAGAGTAGGGGGGAAGGAAGATGAGACGGGGGATGATGGAGGGGAGGACGTTCTGGGGGGAGAGGAGGTTGGAAGTACACACCTTCGAAGAGGGACAGGATCAAAGTAGCGAATGGACCAGGTAGGGGGTGGGATGGGTGGGAGGGAATTATAAGCAGCCTTTTACAGTATATCTACTATGGTAATATTTTACATAGCTATACATGTCCAACACATAGTGAATTACTTATCTTCCCAGAGGGAATGGGTGACAAGAGAGGAAGGGAATGGATCTGAAATTAGAGGTCTTAAAATTGAATGTTTCAAATATAAACAAATACTATTATTAATAATATTTTGCATGTAATTGGGAGATAAGATGCATAGGCATTGGGGCACACAGATCCACCTTGCCCTAATGGAAAAGTCACAAGGCATATGGGAGAAGATATGGGAGAGAGCAGAATGGATGAGGGGATATCTTGTGGGATTGCTATTCTGGGATGCTGGTTAGGGGAAAATTTGTAACTCAAAATCTGGTGGAAATGAATGATGTAAACCAGAAGTTAATAAAGAATTTGTTGAAAAGAAAAAAAAGAAAAATAACTGACCTAGAAAATATATCTCTAAGAGAGAATTTTAAATTTATTGGACTACCTGAAAAACACAATGAGAGAGACAGAAAGAGAGAGAGAGAGAGAGAGAGAGAGAGAGAGAGAGAGAGAGAGAGCACCTAGACATCATCTT
The DNA here is from genome assembly GCA_011680675.1 of Gymnobelideus leadbeateri. Classification (NCBI taxonomy): domain Eukaryota; kingdom Metazoa; phylum Chordata; class Mammalia; order Diprotodontia; family Petauridae; genus Gymnobelideus; species Gymnobelideus leadbeateri. The sequence continues at coordinate 261,492 of WOXC01012488.1, read as the reverse complement.
TTGAGAAATTATCAAGAAATGTTTCCCTGATTTTCTAGAACCGGCAGGAATAAAAGAAATTGAAAGAATTCACCAATTATCTCCTGAAAGAGATCCCAAAATGAAAAATCCCAGGAATAGACTAGCCAAATTCCAGGGCTCTCAGGTCAAGGAGAAAGTATTGAAAACAGTCAAAAAGATTCGCAAGCCTGAGGCTATTTCCATTAACTTGGGATTTCAATCTGGGTGGGAGACTTATCTTTGGGTTTTCTGCTTCATGAAGGAGGGATGGGAGGATCGGAGCAGCTAGAATTTACTTTGCCATTCCAGCCCCTGTATTATACAGGCAGGCAGTTTCTAAACTTCCAGGCTGGGGGCTGAATGCAGCCTAAGAGGCCACTCTCTCCACTGGGGGCCAGACTCTCCCACCTGGCTCCAATGATCCGTTCCCTCTGCGAGATGATTGCGATTCGTCCTTGGTAAATCTGCAGTCTGGGGCTTTTTCTCTCTCTGGTGTAGTCTGCTTGCCTGCTCTTAGGTCTGAACTGTACAGACTCCACGCGCTCTGCGCTCAACCTGTGCGGACACACTGGGCAACCTCCTGGGCTGGATTCTGCCACACTCTGTCTTCCACTGGGCTCCGTCACTCCAGAATCCGCCCAGATTTACCCTTTCGGACTTAGTGACAGAGGAACTCAGCGAGGTTACTGCTTCCTTTCCATCATCTTGGCTCCGCCCCTACAACTCTAATCCTAAAAAATTGGTGGGTCAAAGAAGAAATTATAGAAACAATCAATAATTTCATCCAAGAGAATGATGATAATGAAACAACATACCAAAATTTGTGGGATGCATTAAAGGCAGTTCTCAGGGGAAGTTTTATATCTCTGAGTGCATACTTAATTAAAGCAGAGAGAAGGGAGGTCAATGAATTGGACATGCAATTGAAAAAGCTAGAAAAAGAACAAATTGAAAATCCCCAATTTAGTGCTAAATTAGAAATATTGAAAACCAAAGGTGAGATTAATAAAATTGAAATTAAGAAAACCATTGAATTAATAAATAAAACTAACAGCTGGTTTTATGAAAAAATCAACAAAATTGATATACCCTTAGTCAATATGATAAAAAAAGAAAGAAGAAAACCAAATTATGAGTATCAAAAATAAAAAGGATGAATCTACCTCCAATGAAGAGGAAATCAAAAAAATAATGAGGAATTATTTTTCCCAATTGTATGCACATAAATATGACAATCTTAGAGAAATGGATGAATATTTACAAAATCACAAGTTGCCCAGATTAACTGAAGAGGAAGTGAATTACCTAAATAACCCAATCTCAGAAACAGAAATCAAACAAGCCATCAATTAACTCCCTAGGAAAGAATCTCCAGGGCCAGATGGGTTCACTAGTGAATTCTATCAAACATTTAAAGAACAATTGATTCCAATACTCTACAAACTATTTGGGAAAATTAGTGAAGGAGGAGTCCTACCAAACTCTTTCTATGACATGAATATGGTACTGATTCCTAAATCAGGAAGAGATAAAACAGAGAAAGAAAATTATAGACCAATCTCCCTCATGAATTTAGACGCAAAAATTCTAAATAAAATATTAGCCAAAAGACTCCAACAACTTATCACAAAAAATAATACACTCTGATCAGGTAGGATTCATTCCAGGAATGCAAGGATGGTTTAATATTAGGAAAACCATCAGTATAATTGAGCATATCAACAATAAAACGAGCTGAAACCACATGATCATCTCAATACATGCAGAAAATGGTTTTGAAAAATACAACATCCATTCCTTTTAAAAACACTAGAAAGTATAGGAATAAATGGAGCCTTCCTTAAAATAGTTACTAGCATCTATTTAAAACCATCAGCAAGTATTATATGCAATGGGGATGAACTAGAAGCCTTTCCAATAAGATCAGGAGTGAAACAAGGGTGTCCACTATCACCCTTCTTATTCAATCTGGTACTTGAAACGTTAGCAGTAGCAATTAGAGAAGAAAAAGAAATCAAAGGAATCAAATTAGGCAAAGAAGTGACCAAGCTGTCACTCTTTGCAGATGATATGATGATATACTTAGAGAATCCTAGAGAATCAAGTAAAAAATTACTTGAGACAATAAATAAATTTGGCAAAGTTGCAGGATATAAAATAAACCCACATAAATCCTCAGCATTCCTGTACATCTCTAATAAAACTCAACAGCAAGAGATAGAAAGAGAAATCCCATTTAAAGTCACTGTAGACATTATAAAATATTTGGGAATCTACTTGCCAAAACAAACCCAGAATCTATATGATCACAACTACAAAACACTTCTCACACAAATAAAAACAGATCTAAATAGTTGGAAAAATATCAATTGCTCGTGGCTGGGTCGAGCTAATATAATAAAAATGACAATTTTACCCAAACTAAATTATATATTTAGTGCCATTCCAATCAATTTACCAAAAAACTACTTTGTAGAGTTAGACAAAATAATAACAAAATTTATTTGGAAAAACAAACGGTCTAGAATATCAAGGGAATTAATGAAAAGAAATGCTAGGGAAGGTGGACTAGCTATGCCAGATCTTAATCTGTATTATACAGCAGCAGTCATCAAAACTCCTTGGTACTGGCAGAGGTGTAGAGTAGTGGATCAATGGAATAGATTAGGTGCAGGAGACCCAGCAGTTAATGAATTTAGCAATCTATTGTTCGATAAACCCAAAGACCCCAGTTTTTGGGATAAGAATGCACTATTTGACAAAAACTACTGGGAAAACTGGAATACAGTACGGCAGAAACTGGGCATAGATCACTATCTAACACCATATACCAAAATCAAGTCTAAATGGGTGCATGATCTAGGTGTAAAGGATGATACTGTAAGCAATTTGGGAAAGCAAGGAATAGTTTACCTGACAGATCTGTGGAGAGGGGAAGATTTTAGGACCAAACAAGAATTAGAGAGCATTATAAAATGCAAAATGGATAATTTTGATTACATTAAATTGAAAAGCTTCTGTACAAACAAAGCCAATGTAACCAAGATCAAGAGGGAGGTGGGAAATTGGGAAAGAATTTTTACAACTTGTGTCTCTGATAAAGGACTCATCTCTAAAATTTATAGAGAATTGAGCCAAATCTATATGAATACAAGTCATTCCCCAATTGAGAAATGGTCAAAGGATATGAATAGGAAGTTTTCAGAGAAAGAAATTAAAGATATCTATAAGCACATGAAGAAATGCTCTAAATCACTATTAATTAGAGAAATGGAAATCAAAACAACTCTGAGATACCACATCTCTCCAGTCAGATTGGCTAAGATGACAAAACAAGAAAGTGACAAATGTTGGAGAGGATGTGGGAAAATTGGAACGCTAATACATTGCTGGTGGACTTGTGAACTTATCCAACCATTCTGGAGAGCAATCTGGAATTATGCCCAAAGGATTATAAATAATTTCATACCCTTTGACCCAGCCATACCACTTCTAGGGTTATATCCCAAAGAGATCATAGAAATGGGAGGAAGAACCATATGTACAAAAATATTTTTAGCAGCCCTTTTTGTGGTTGCAAAGAATTGGAAACTAAAGGGGTGCCCATCAATTGGGGAATGGCTAAACAAGTTGTGGTATATGAATGTAATGGAATTTTATTGTGCTATAAGAAACGAGGAGGTGACGGACTTCATAATTACCTGGAGAGACTTATACAAACTGATGCTGATCGAGAAGAGTAGAATCAGAAGAAATTTGTATACAATCACAGACATACCATATCTGTGACGACCAACTATGACAGACTGGACTCTTTTCAGCAATGCAGTGATATAAGTTAATCCCGAATGACTCAAGAAAGTGAGAAATGCGCCATCCAGAGATATAACTAGAAAGAACTGAGCCTGAATCCTGATGGAAGCAAACTAAATAATCTTGTTCTTCTCATTGTTTGGTTTTACTTCTTCCTTACCATCTGTCATCCCACCTAGTACAATATGCCTTTGTAATTGGAATAATGTTTAATATGAATGCATTTGCAGACCCTATACTGTACTATATGCTGTCATGAGGGGAGCGGGGAGGGAAGTAAAGGAAATTTGAAAATCAAGGAACTATGGAATTGAATCTTGTTAACTGAAACTAAAATAATAAATTAATTTAAAAAAAGAAAAAAAAAGAAAACAGTCAAAAAGAAACAATGGAAGTAACATGGAGTCAATTGGTGTAACATAAGATTTAGCAGTTTCTACATTAAAGGACTAAAAGGCTTGGAATAGAGGGCAAACTAGCTAGGATTACATCCAAGGATCATCTACCCAGCCAAACTGAAAAATTGGAGGAAAATTTGAAATTCAATGAAATACAGGAGTTTCAATTATTCCCCATGCAAAGACCAAAGTTGAATAGAAAACTTGACTTCCAAATAGAAGACTCAAGAGGAACATAAAATGGTAAATCCACCCTAAGTACTTAATACATTCCTACATGGGAAGAAGCTATTTGAAACTTATAAGAACTTTCTCATTATTATTGCAGTTAGAAGTAGCATATATAGACAGTATGGCTCAGTTGGTTATGAAGGGATGATTATCTGAAAAAAAAAAGCAATACTCATGACTGAGGGTGGAATGTACCGGCAGAAAGGCAAAGGGAGATTTAGTATGTAGAAAATTATCATACATAAAAGAGGCAAGAAAAATATTTTACAGCAGAAGGGATGAGGGAAGAAGTGAGAGGGAGAGAGTGAACTTTATATTAATCAGAGTTAGCTCAAAGAGGGAATACTATATGTACCCAACTTCATGTAGAAGTCATGTTAAGTCATGTTAAGAAGTCATCTTAACCTACAGGAAAGTAGTAGGGAAAGGAAATAAGAGAAGGGTAGTGGCTGTGATAGAAGGGAGGGTATGTTGGTAAATGGGGTAGTCAGAAACAAAACACATTTGAGGAGGAAGAGGGTAAAAATGAAAGATTATAGAACAAATGGGGGAAATAGGATGGAGGAAAATACAATAAGCAATAATAATTGTGGGGAAAATTTGAAAGAAGTTTCTCTAAGAAAGGCCTCATTTCTCACACATACAGGGATCTGAGTCAAATTTATGAAAGTAAAAGACATTCCCCAAATATCAAACTATGTGAACAGTTTTCAGATGAAGTATGAGAAGCTATCTAAACCCCTGTGAAATAAAATACTCTAACTCACTATTGATTGTAGAAATGCAAATTAAACCAGTCCTCAGGTTTTACCATATACCAATTAGATTGGCTAATAGGACAATAAAGGAAAATGACGACAGTGTCTTTTGTACCTAATCTATTACATTGATCCATCACTCTATTGCATCACCCCTGATCTTAATGGGAAAGTGTCTTACCTTATTCCCAATGTATATAATGCTCACTGATGGTTTTATTTGTTATTTATTCCTAGAATTTATTTTTTTTCTTTTCAACATTAATTTCCACAAGATATTGAGTTCCAAATTAACTCACCATCTCTCCAGTACGCCCCACCCAAGGTGGCAACTATACTGAATACCCCTTTCCCCAGTCTGCCCTATCCCAAAACATGCTTCCCCTTACCCCTTTCCCCTTACTTTGTTGTAGGACAAGATGGATCTCTACATCACATTGGCAATATACCTTATTTCCCAGCTGCATATAAAAACAATTTTCTAAAACATTTGTTTTAAAAACATTGAGTTCCATGGGGAGGAGCCAAGAGTGCAGAGAAGAAACAGCACTTCCATGGCCCTCAAGCCCAAACCACTTCAAAATCATGTAAAAGGGGACTCTTAACAACCATTAGAGCTCCAGCACCCACAGAACAACACAGAGAAGCTAACCTCCTGCTGAGGACTGCCCAGGAGCCTGGCAGGGTGTAGCCAGCACAGTGCTCTGGGAGCTAAGCCCAGGTTCACTTGAGTCAGAGGTTTAAAGCCTAGGGTAGCCAGACCAACAGCCGGCTGGAGGGACCCAAGAATACCAGCAGCTGTGGCTTTTCCAGAATGTGCAACACATAGATGCCTAGGACAAATTGAGAGGTTAGTGCCCTATGGACTTTGGGACCAGTATTTGGGAATGTGTCAGCTTCTTCCCCTGGAGGCAAGAAGCCACTGAGGAGCCACAGCACAACCACCATTTTGCCACTTTGGTTACAGCTCCAGCTCCTGGCCTGTGGACTAAAATTGCATCCGGCAAACAGTCTGGGGTGTAATCAAACTTGCTTTAACCTTCTTGGATGTGGATTGAGGTCTTCGGTGGAGGACTTGGGGTGTGTGACCAGCTTGCCAGAGTGTGTGGGTGCTTCAGAGAAGGCACCCAACTAATACCTCTGGCAGTTGAGAAGACCCCAACATTTGGGATGGAAGTTCCCCTGTCTAGTGGCAAAGTCCTACTGTGACAAAGCCCTAAGCCCAAAAGTCAAGTAATTAGGTGGCAACATGCCTAGGCAAAGGAAACAAATTAAACAGAAAAATTTATATTAGACACCTATTTTGGGGGCAAAGAGGATTGAAGCATAGAAAAGGAGGAGGACTGCGAGGTAAGAACTCCTGCAGCAAAAGCCCAAATGAAAATCCAACCGGGTTACAGACCATAGAGGACCTTAAGAAGGACTTTAAAAACCAAATAAGAGAAGTGGAGGAAAAATTGGGAAGAGAAATGAGAAGGATGCAGGAAAAGTATGAAATGAGAGTCAACAGCCTGACTGAGGAAAATAAAACCTTAAAAATAGAATAACTCAAGTGGCAAAAGAGACTAAAAAAGGCAATGAGGAGAAAAATGCCTTAAAAAGTTGACTTTGCCAGATGGAAAAAAGAATCACTAAAGTTCACTAAGGAGATTCATTCCTTCAGAGTTAGACTGGAGCAAATGGAAGATAATGACTTTATGAGAAATCAAGACACTATTAAACAGATCCAAGAAATTGAAAGAATAGAAGGAAATGTGAACTATATCATGGGAAAAACCACTGACCTGAAAAATAGATCCAGGGGGGATTATTTAAAAATTATTGGATTACCTGAAAGCCATGATCAAAGAAGGAACCTAGAAATCATTCTTCAAGAAATTCTCAGGGCTGAGCCAAGATGGCAGAGTAGAAACAGCTCATCCAAGCCTCTCTGCCCCCAGATTCCCCCCAAACTATGTAAAAGGGGACTCTGAACAACTTCTGGAGCCCCAGCACCCACAGAACGACACAGAGAAGCTAACCTCCCGATGAGGACAGCCCAGCAGCCCTGCAGGAAGGACCATTGCAGATGTCTGGGACCAGGCAGTGCACAGAGCACAGAGCGTAGGAGCCGAGCCGAGCCCAGGTGCATGTGAGCCGAGGTTTTAGCCCCAGGGCGGCAGGGCCAGCAGCCAGCTGGAGGAAGCCCAAAACACCAGGAGCTGTGGCGACTCCAGAATTATCAACATAGACATGCCTAGGACAAAGTAAGTGGTTAGTGTCCTATGGACTTTGGGACCTTTATTTGGGGAATGAGTCAGCTCCCTCCACTGGGGGCTAGAAGCCACTGAGGAGACACGCCATTTTGTAGTTTTCAGAGGCATTTCCGGCTCCAAGCCTACAAATCGTGGGGAGATCCAGCAATCAATCTTGGGGGGTAATCGCTCTTGCTTTAACCTCCCTGGATCTGGATTGTGATCTAGGGTGGAAGTTTTGGGTGGGTTTACAGCTTGCCAGAAATGGAAGCTGCCCCCCACACGTTCCAAAAGCCCCAGGGGAAAACATGAGCTGGTTGCAGGCGATAGAGGACCTTAAGAAGGACTTTAAAAATCAAATAAGAGAAGTGGAGGAAAAATTAGAAAGAGAAATGAGAAGGATGCAGGAAAAGTATGAAATGAGGGTTAACAGCCTGATTGAGGAAAACAACACCTTAAAAAATAGACTAGCTCAAATGGGAAAGGAGGCCCAAAAGGTCAATGAGGAGAAGAATGCCTTAAAAAGTCGAATTTGGGGGCGGCTAGGTGGCGCAGTGAATAGAGCGCCGGCCCTGGAATCAGAAGGACCTGAGTTCGGAGCCAGCCTCCGACACTTAATCCGCACGCACCTAGCCGTGTAACCTTGGGCAAGTTACTTAACCCCAATTGCCCTAACGGGGCAGCTAGGTGGCGCAGTGAGTAAGAGTGCCGGCCTCGGAGTTTGGATGACCCGAGATCAGATCCGGCCTCAGAAAATGAGCACCCACGCATAAATCAAATGACTAGCCGTGTAACCTTGAGCAAGTTACTTAACCCCAATTGCTTTAAAAAAAAAAAAAAAAAGTCGAATTTGCCAAATGGAAAAAGAATCTCAAAAGTTCACTGAGGAGATTCATTCCTTCAGAGTTAGACTGGAGCAAATGGAATCTAGTGACGTTATGAGAAATCAAGATGCTGTTAAGCAGATCCAAACAAACGAAAGATTAGAAGGCAACGTGAAATATCTCTTGGGAAAAACCACTGACCTGGAGAACAGATCCAGGAGAGACAATTTAAAAATTATTGGACTACCTGAAAGCCATGATCAAGGAAAGAACCTAGAAATCACCCTTCAAGAAATTCACAAGGAAAACTGCCCTGATGTTTTAGATCCAGAGGCAAAATAGAGGTTGAAAGAATCTACCGATCACCTCCTGAAAAAGATCCCAAAAAGAAAATTTCCAGAAATATTATAGCCAGGTTCCAGAATCCCCAGATCAAGGAGAAAATACTACAAGCAGCCAAGAAGAAACAATTTCAATATTGTGGAAACACAATCAGAATAGCACAGGACCTGGCAGCTTCTACACTGAGGGATTGAAGGGCATGGAACATGATATTCCAGAGGGCAAAAGAACTGGGAATGAACCCAAGGGTCACCTACCCAGCAAAACTGAGTATTTTGTTTCAGGGGAAAATATGGTCATTCAGTGGAATAGAGGACTTTCAAGCATTCTTGAGGAAAAAACCAGAATTGAATAGAAATTTTGTCATCCAGACACAGGAAGGAAGAGATGAATGAGAAGGTACTTGGGGAAGAGAGATCAAGGGGAACTTATCAAAGTTGAACTATTTTCATTCCTATATGGAAAAGCAATAACTGTGACTGATGATATCTTTCTCACTATGAAAATAATGGAAGAAGGGGGTGTGGTCATATGAATACATATGTGAATGTGTGTGTATATGGTTACAGTTATATATGGATAGAGGGCATAGGTTGAATTTGTTGGGAAGGGAGAATACTCAAGGGATGAAATTATGAGGTGAGAGAGGAAAGTGGCAAGAGGAGATGGGGAGAGACAGGGTAGGGTAAACTATCCCATGTAGAAGAAGCAAGGGGAAGTGGTTGCAAAGGAGGGGGAGAACAAGGAAGGCTAAAAAGGCAAAACCACATTCACATTGAACTTGGTTCAGGGAGAAAATGACATACATACTAAATGGGATATCTCAACCTGCAGCAGGATGGGGGAAGGGGGATTAGAGGAGGGATGATAGATGGGAGGGCATCCTTGGGGGGAGGGGAGGTTGGAAGTACCCACTATAGAAGAGGGACAGGATCATGTAGGGAATGGACCAGGTGGGGGGGGTGGGATGAGTGGGAGGGAATTATAAGCATCCCTGTACAATATATCTATTATGATAATGTTTTGCATAGCTAGACATGTACAACATATACTGAATTACTTATCTCCCAAGAAGGAATGGGTGACAAGGGAAGAAGGAAATGGATCTGAAATTCCAGGTCGTAACATTAAATGTTTCAAATATATATAAATACTATTATTAATACTCTTTTGCTTGTAATAGGGAGATAAGATGTGCAGGCATTGAGACACAAAGATTCACCTTCCACTAATGGAAAAGTCGATGGGGGTATGGGTGAAGGTATGGGAGAGAGCAGATTGGAGGAAGTGATATCTTGTGGGACTACTATTCTGGGAGGTTAGGTAGGGGAATAATGGGGGGGAAATGATTGTAACTCAAAATCTGGTGGAAATGAAAGATGTAAAACAGAAGTTAATAAAGCATTTGTTTAAAAAAAAAAAATTCTCAAGGAAAATCGCCCTGATGTTTTAGACCCAGAGGGGGAAATAGATTTTGGTCTTGTTTCCGGGTGAAAATATGGTCATTCAGTGGAATAGAGGACTTTCAAGCATTCTTATGGGGAAAAAAAAACAGAGTTGAATAGAAAATTTGATTTTCAGACACAAGAAGCAAGAGAAGCTTGAAAAGGTAAACAGGGAAAAGGAATCAAAAGGAAATTATCAAAGTTGAACTATTTATATTCCTACATGGAAAAACAATAAGTTTAACTTATGAAACCTTTCTCGGAATGAAAATAGTTGAAGAATTGTATATGGGCATATTAATACATATGTGAATGTTTGTATACATTTTTACAGGTATACATGGATAAAGGGCACAGGTCAATTTTGGTGTGAAGGGTTAATACTTAAGCTTTGATGTTAAGAGGTGAGAGAGGAATGTGGTGAGTAAATTCGGAGAGATGGGGGGCGGGGGTAAACTATCTCATGTAGAAGAGGCAAGGGGTATTGGCTGTAGCAAAGGGGATGAACAGGAAGGCAAAATGGCAAACCATATTCTCATTGAATTTGGCTCAGGGAGAGAACTACATACAAACTAAATTGGATATCTCACCCTGCAGGAGAGTAAGGAGGAGGGGGATGAGAGGGAGGATGATGGATGGGACATCATGCAGGGGAAAGGGGAGGTTGGAGGCCCACTATAGAAGAGGGACAGGATCAAAGTAGGGAATGGACCAGATGGCCGGTGGAATGGGTGGCAGGGAAATATAGCCAGTCTTTTACAATATATCTACTACGGTAATATTTTGCATAGCTATACATGTACAACATATACTGAATTACTACTCTTCCCAGAGGGAATGGGTGACAAGGGACAAATCGAATGAATCTGAAATTCGGAGTTTTAAAATTAAATCCTTCAAATATGTATGAATACTATTATTAAAAATTCTAGGCCGGCCATAAGCAGGTGACTCCTCCCCCACATTTGGAAAGGTGAACTTTACGTGCAAAACTGTTTCCCCCACTTCGAAATTAAACTCCTGCTTGATTTCTGAAAAGAAAAAATTGAGTTACAGATTCTCTCCCTTCTTCTCTCCTCACCAATCCCAACTGGGAAGGCATGTAATTCATCATAGGTTATATATGTTTGCTTATGCAAAACATTTCCATAGTAGTCATGTAATGAAAAAAATAACTATATTTACCTTTGTCTTATCCTGCCCCCCATTTATTCTGTTTTATCATTTGATCCTGCCCCTTTTCAAAAGAGTTTGCTTCTATCCACCCTCTCCCTCTATCTGCCCTCCCTTCTATCATCTCCCCCTCTTATCCTCTTCCTTTCTACTTTCCCATATGGCAAGGTAGCCATTTGAGAGTGTATGTTATGCCCTCCTTAAGTTAAGTAAAATGAGAGTAAGGTTGATTTATTCTCTTTTACCTCCTTGCTCTTCCCCTCCATTGTAGAAGTTTTCTCTTGCCTTTTTATGTGAGATAATTTACTCTATATTCTCTCCCTTTCTCCTTCTCCCAATATATTCCTCTCTTGACTCTTAATATTATTTTTAGATATTCCTTCATATTCAACTCACCCTGTGCCCTCTGTCTAGGTATACATATACACATAAACACATGCACATATATATGTATGTATGTATGTATGTGTATGTATATGTACACACATGCATGCATCCAGCTATATATACATATATGTGTATATATAGAAAATCAAATGGTAATATATGTGTGTATGCATATTCCCATCAACTATTCTAATAGTTATTAAATTCTCATGAGTTACAAATATAATCCTTCCATGTAGGAATGTAAACAGTTCAACTTTAATAAGTTCTTTATGGCTTCCCTTTCCTGTTTTCCTTTTCATGCTTTTCTTGATTCTTATATTGGAAAGTCAAATTTTCTGTTCAATTCTGCTCTTTTCATCAAGAATGCCTGAAAGACCACTATTTGATTAAACGTTCAAATTTTCCCCTGAAGTTTTTATACTCAGTTTTGCTGCATATGTGATGCTTGGTGTGAATCCTAGCTCCTTTGACCTCCAGAATATATTCCAAGCCCTTTGAACCCTTAAGGTATAAGCTACTAGATCTTGTGTTATCCTGATTATGTTTCCACAATACTCGAATTATTTCCCTGTCACAGCTCACGATGTTTCCTCCTTTTTGTCCTTTGGTTCTCAAATATCTGAGAAGTTTTCCATGATAAATTTTTGAAAGATGAGAGCTAGGTTCTTTTTTGATCATTGCATTCAGGTAGTACAAATAGTTTTAAAATTATTTCTACTGAATATATTTTCCAGGTAATTTTTTTTTGTAATTCAATAATTTCCAAGTACAACTCCACCCTTGGGCAGTACATTCATTTATATAATCACAAAGTCACTCCTCAAATGGAGATTAATTTCCAGTCATAAACAAAGTGCATTCATTTGGTCAGTCACAGAGCACAAAAAAGTCAAAAGTTTCCCACCCCTGGATCACAACTGAATTACAATTATCATCAGTTAATGTCAAGCACCTTCTCAAAAGGGGCAATGGAGAGCACAACGGCCATCTATCCCTGAGCTACAACAAGGTTAAGATACCATCACAGCATTTAATACTCCAAGAGAGGTCTTTTCTTCATCTTGACCAGAGGAAAGCTGTCAGCAATCTCAGTCCCTAAGGAGACAATGCTTAACAAAGCCACAATATACATCACCAATGTCTTCATCATTTCACTTTATGCCTACAGAATGGTCTCAGGACCCCAGAAAACATCAGCAAGACCCTCTTCCTGGATTTCTGTAATCATACAAGACAATCCTTCAGGGCTTCTGAACCAACAGCAAGGTTCTAGGATGTCTGCAACAACAGCACTGTCTTTTACCAGCAGATGAATCTGGCAAAACGACATCAAAACTGACAGACAAAATACTAGCATCACAGACATGTCTCCTCAGTCCTTGGCAGCTCTGGATGGCCTCTCAAAAGTCCTGGGCAGCTCCAAATGGCCCTCAGCAATCCTCTCTCTCTCTCTCTCTCTCTCTCTCTCTCTCTCTCTCTCTCTCTCTCTCTCTCTCTCTCTCTCCTTCCATGGTGCTGCTCCCAAAAGTTATTCTGGACACTTTCTCTGATTCCCAGGTCAATTTTTTAAAAATATATTTCTCATTGCCATCTATCTTTCATTTCTTTAAATCAGTTTTATAATATCTTGATTTCTCATAAAGCCATTTCCTTCCATTTGCTCCAATCTAATTTTGAAGAAATTATTTTCTTCAGTTAGTTTTTGAACTGCGTTTTTCATTTGGCCCATTCTGGTTTTTAAGGCATTTTCCTAATTGACTCTTTTGATCTCTTTTGCCATTTCAGTTAGTCTATGATTTATTTTATTTTGTAGTTTATCTCTTTAATTTATTAGTTAACATCATTCATTTCCACAAGATTTTGAGTCGCAGATTTTCTTCCCATTGTTCCCCTACCCATCACCCCAAAACAGCTATCCCACTCAATATCCACTCCCCCAATCTGCTCTCCCTATATTTCCCCCCATCCCCCATTTGACTTTCCAGTAAGACATGGTGCATCTCTATGCCCCAGTGCCTTTAAATTTTATTTCCCAGTTACACATAACATAACAACAACAACGACAACAACAATAATATATTCCTTTAAAAATTTGATTTTAAATGTATAAACTCCAGATTTTTTCCCTACTTCTCTCAACCCCCACTCTTACTGGGAAGATAAGCAATTCAATATAGGCTGTACGTGTGTAGCTATGCAAAACATTTCCATAGCATATATATTGTGAAAGACTGAGTATATTGCCCTCCATCCCATCCCAGTCCCCAGTTGTTTTATGCTCTGCTTTGATCCTGTCCCATTTCAAATGTGGGTGCTTCCAACTTCCCTTCCTCTGTGTGCCCTACCTTCCATTGTCCTGCTCCCATCCAGCCCCCCCCCATTCTCCTGTACTGTGAGATACCCTATTTAGTGTCATTTATGTCATTTCCTCCCTAAGCCAAAATCATTGAGAATAAGTTGACTCATACACTTTTACCTTACTGTTTCTGCCCTCTATTGTAACGGTTTTCCCTTGCCTATTCCATATGAGATAATTTACCCCCTTCTATCTCTCCCAATCTCCTGTTATTATATTCCTCTCTTACCCCTCAATTTCACCTTTTAAGTATCATCCCTTTCTATTCAACTGGTCCTTCACCCTCTGTCTATGTATACCTTTACACATTTATACACATACATATGTATGCATATGCACATATACCCTCCTAGATAGATATGGATGTATATAGATAGATAGATAGATAGATAGATAGATAGATAGATAGATAAAGATTTATACATATGTATATACATATACATACACATGCACACATTTCTATTCCCTACTGAGAAAAGTTTCATAAGTTAAAATTATCATTTTTCCTTGTATGGGTATAAGTACTTCAACTTTGATAGGTTCCTTATGATTTCTTTTCCCTGTTTAGCTTTTCATGCTTCTCTTGTTTCTTGTGACTGAATGTCAAATTTTCTATTCAACTGTGGTTTTTTAATCATGAATGCTTGAAAGTGCTCTATTCCATTGAATGAGCATATGTCCCCCTGAAACATGATACTCAGTTTTGCTGGGTAGGTGATTCTTGGTTTTAATCCCATCTCCTTTGACCTCCAGAATATAATTTTCGAAACCCTTCAGTTCTTCAGTATAGAAGCTGCCAGATCCTGTGTTATCTTGATTGGGTTTCCACAATATTCAAATTACTTCTACGTGGCTGCTGATAATATTTTCTCCTTGATGTGGGAACTCTGGAACCTGGCTACAATATTCCTAGGAGTTTTCTTTTGGGGATCTTTTTCAGGAGATGATGGGTGGATTCTTTAAAAATCTATTTTGCCCTCTGGTTCTGAAACATCCGGGCAACTTTCCTTGAGAATTTCTTGGAGGATGATTTATAAGTTCTTTTTTTGATCATAACTTTCTGGTATTACAATAATTTTTAAATTATCTTTACTGGATCTATTTTCCAGGTCAATACTTTTTTCAATGAGTTATTTCACATTGCCTTCTATTTTTTCACTTGTTTGGATCTGTTTACTAGTATCTTGATTTCTCATAAAAAATAATAATTAAAGGATGCTACTCGTAATATATATTTAAAAGTTGTATCATGGTTCTACTTAAAAATTACTACAGTATAATATTTGAATTCTTATTAATTCAAGAAAAAATGACAATACATAACCCTTATGTGCATTCAGACCAATAAAATAAACCTAGTTTCTCTCCTTTGGTTCTCTGTGTGAACAATAATTTTCTTATAATTATTGTATTACTCAATTGCATAAAAAAAACTCATCCAAGACACACATCAGTGAACCCCTTGTGAAAAGGCTTACTTTGCAAAGGATTTTCAAATATATAAAGAGGAAATTATTACTTGTAATAATTGGCATTTTGGTGAGATGTTCAATTATTTTTATTTCTTATTAAAATTTAGGTTCTCCAATGTCTAAGTGGCATAATTCCTTGAAGACTAATGAAACAACCCATAGAGTATAATTTTTTTGCACTCCAGTAGAACATCCCTTATCATATTCCATCCTTCACTCAGCTCTCAAACTCATGTTCCTAAAAAACAGATCTTGCTATGTCAACCCCTATTCAGAAAACTGCAACGGCTCCCAATTACCTCCAAGAGCATATAAGAAAGCCTCATTTTGAATTTTAAAATCCTTCATATTTCGATAACTTTGTACCTTTCCAATTTTCTTGTACCTTACTCTTATCTTCATACTCTGTGACTGAGTAACACTGACTTGCTTGTTGTTTCTTACAAAATGTATTATATATTCTGACTAAGCATATTTTCACAAACTTTTTCCATCCCTTTAACTTTCTTTATTCTTATCTCTGCTTTCTAGATTCCCTGCTGGCCTTCAGGTATCAGCTAAAATCCCACATTCTACATTGATAGTCCAGATTAACTTTAATACTAGTGTTTTGCTTCTGTTGATTATTTCCAATGTATTTATTTTACTATAATATAACTGTTTACATGTTGTCTCTCCTATTAGATTGTAAATTACTTGAGATAAGGTACTGCTTATTTTCTTTTTCCTCTTTTAAAAATTGGAGAAAAGATTTTACATATAAAATTGTAGTGCTAATTGTAAAGAAAATGAAATAATTTTCCTAATTTGCAGTTTTTTGTTTTAAGAGACAGAAAAGGATTATTTTTCAAGTTATGCCTTCATGGATTTTATTTTTAGATCCCTCCTTCAGCCTGTGTTTACCATTATTCATATCAAGTATTGTGCAGATATTTTTGACTTCAAAGATACTCTAAAAAGGTCAAGGGTAGGGATGCCCTAATAGCTTTGGGGTACACTTTGAGAACCACTACTGCAGATTTTGAATAATATTATTGTTTCTTGAAGAGTTAAAGGGAATATTATTTCATGGTATTGTTAGGTCAAAATAGTAACAGCAAGGGGCATGTAAAAACTTAAACTATCTGACGTTTCAAGTGAATTATGGATTCCTAATTTCATGTTCTTCTAATAGGATTAGAACATAATGTTTGAGATGGTTTTCATCAAATTTAGACAGTTGTACTAAATTGTACCAAAATGACTCTTGCTTCTGGCAGAATTTAGTGAATAAATAGAAATCTTTATAAGTGACTTGAGATTGGAGAAGCATAGCCCCCTTCAGAGATGTCTAGAGAATAAAGTCTATTCTAAAATGTCCAAGAGAAGATGTTTTCAAGAACCAGATAAATACATGGAATAGCTGGGACTCAAGATTAAATATGCTGATTAAATGGATCTGGGTATCGGGGTATTAAAATACAAAAAAGACCTAATGTTATATAGTTTTGATGATCATTACTGTAGTTATCGGATTAAGCTTTTGAAGAGCATGATTCTCAGTGTTTTTTCCTTGATATATAATTGTGATAACAAACATATTAAAAAAAACTTATAAGGCCTATATATGAGCAATGCATGGGAGAGGGGAAGCATGGAAGGTGGGGATTGTGGAAATTGTACTAATTAAACTGACTCCATCTAATAAATTGATCCATTTTGAGACTTAGATTTCATTATTCATTCTCTCACTCCCATGTGTGGGAATTGAGTGGAATCTTGTTTCTCAGTTGGAAAAGTCTGGAAAATTCCTCTCCCCCTCCCAACACCGAAAGTACTTAATCTTTACTCCAATAAGAAATCATATTCCCTAATCTTGTGTGCTGGTTTATATTCTATGTATTACTTTTATGATGCATAAAATATGTATAATATTTCTATTTGCTGTCCAGTGTTTACTGAGGGAATGATGAAATCTAACCAACCTGTCCTTTAGGCAGTGAGGTTTAGATTGGTCAGTGTAACATATAGATACAGATAATGTAGATAGAAATGGAAATATTTTTGGAATGAGATTACTTGGGAGGTGTCAGGTTTCTTAGTATGGAACATGTTGAAGCAGAGGATGAAAGACTATTTGTTGTGAATGTAGAAAAGATTTATGCTTTTGGTAAGGTATTAGTTTGGTGACTCCTAGGATCCTTTCCACTTCTGAGATTCCATGGCTTTAGAATTATTTTTAATTATGATAACAAAATGTCTAAAATAAATTAAATCTACAGAATATTTAAGTATACTTTTCTTCCATGGTTCATACATATATTGATTTTCTAATGTGAAATGAATTTCTAAGTAAAATATAATTCTTAAATTTTATAGGCAATTTATTTTGCACCACAAACAAGGTATGTTATGTTCTTAAATTAAGGTTAAAATGAAGATAGTGCACATTAAAAATGTCTATGATCAGGAGATATACTTCTTAAATTCTGGAGCTAAAACTCCTTTTAAACCAAAGTCTATGGAAAAATAATGTAAAGAACAAGTTTGGATCTAATTGCTGATTTTCAAATTATCTATATTCACAGTAAGATGAGTGTCTCATTTTTTTCTGTCTTCCACAGTTATTTCAGTACACTACTCCTGTTCTCACTACCATCACCACCACCATAATGGTAATCTTTTCACTGCCTTTATGTGAGCCTTATCCCTAGTCATAAGCATTACCTTGCATATGTCAAGGAAGTTGCACACTTAAATATAAGTGAAAGCTTTACTTTACCATTTATCATATAGCTCACCAAGGGACTTGGCAAATGAGATCAAGAAAGATTTGTCCATACTTACAGTACCACAGTATGGCCATATTATCAAAGGTCTAGTTTCCAAACAATCAGTACATACAACTTAGCCTGTCAATGTATTTCTATTACTCCTGAGGAGTCCTGAAGCATATATTTCCCTGAAAACATTCAATTCTCATTTAATTACTAAATATTATCTATTGCGTTTAATATATTTTTCACCCAAAGACTGATTTATTAGGTCACAATTGTCTCTACCCTAACTTTTTCATTTCAGTTAAGTTTTAGTCAAATATAATGATGAAACTGACACTTAAATAATATGGCATATTATTGTGCATGTTATCTCCCAAATAATATATTATGCATAGGACTGAGAAAAATGTCAGAGGACGTATATTTTCACTGTACTCTGTTTTCTCCAATTTGGTAGTCTTATGGCTCTGATCAGCACACTCTTGGGGGAAAGGTATTCTGCCGGAGGACTTGGCTGTTCTGTTCCACTTCTCTACTCAACTGTTTCTCTTTGCTTCTGCAGATGTACTAATGA
The DNA here is from genome assembly GCA_011680675.1 of Gymnobelideus leadbeateri. Classification (NCBI taxonomy): domain Eukaryota; kingdom Metazoa; phylum Chordata; class Mammalia; order Diprotodontia; family Petauridae; genus Gymnobelideus; species Gymnobelideus leadbeateri. Next base: position 242,723 of record WOXC01012488.1, on the reverse strand, counting down.
AGTATGCATGAATTAGCAATACCCCATGTCTATGAATGAGCATTACCAGAGAAAATAGCTTCTAGGCAAAATAAACTAAAATTCTATCTTTCTCAGGCAATATCTTACAGCTGAGATTACTTAACAGACTCCCACTGGATGGTTCAGGGTTAAAGTGTTTTTGTTTTGCTCTGCTTTTTTATTACTTTAGCGCTGAACACAATGCAAGGCCTGAAGGTTGGTCTTTGCAGTAGCTGTTGTTATTTATCCTAATGCACTGCAAGTATATTTATTTTATTTTATTTTATTTTATTTTATTTTATTTTATTTTATTTTTTGCTTTCTGCCATAAAAGTCCACAGGTCAAAATGGTCCAGCACTGGTATAGTTTGTTAAAGAGAATTGTTAAAGTCCTATGCCACTTGACAGGAAGGGACACCACATTGACAAGTTTCCTACGGTTTACCCCAAATGCCTATTGATCATGGGGGCATAGCATTGACAGAACTATGAAGGCTAAATATAAAAATTGGAAAGACCAATAATTTTTGAGATTTAGATACTGGAATTAAACCAGCAAGTACAAAACCATGGTACAAATCAAATAAAATAAAATGATCCTTTGCAAAAAGTACCTTTTTCTTTTCAGAATTTATATCAAATACTAAAACAAAATCCCCCAAAAACCTAGATCCTTGGAAATATTAGATCTTATTCTTCTATAATAAATTTTAAGTTTTATAATATGCTTGCCTTATAACTAACATTTGAGGTCATCATATCACCATCTTCAATTTTGTGAGCCTTCACACGGGACCCACGATATTTCTTTAATGGCAAGCTTTTTTCCTTTGAGAAATTTCTAACTAAACTAGATATATTTGTCCGAAATATATGAAACTGAGTCTGCAAACCACATACGAAATTCAGCCATTTATAGCTTCTGAGAATTTTTAAATATTTTATAAATTCTCTAGAAATATATGTAGATAGTGAAGCAAGAAATATCTGGTCCAGGAGCTATGGTTTTAATCTAGTCACTAGTTGTGACTTGAAAAATCGGTCCTTTTGGCAGATTGGTTGCCACTGCAATATCACAAATTAAAGTAATAACCTCAAATGTAAGTAAAATAAGATTTATTAAGGTTCAAAAGCAATGTGAAAATAGTACAGTTGACATTAATTACCCCTCCTTGAGATAAGTTGGTTGAAACATAGTAAGAGATGGAATAAATTTATATAATATAAATCAAGGAACCAACAACTTCCAATTTTGCTTAGTGTACATTCATTCACTGAGTGAATGAAAGGAACTATAAAGGATACTATACTGGAATTTCTTCTTTATTCCAAGAGTCCTTTGGTGTCACTGACATAGTACTACCTCGAGCAATGCCAATCACTTTTCTTCTTCTTCTTCTTTTTTTAAACAAATGCTTTATTAACTTCTGTTTTACATCATTCATTTCCGCCAGATTTTCAGTTACACTCATTTTCCCCCCATTATTCCCCTACCCAACCTCCCAGAATAGTAGTCCCACAAGATATTGCTTCCTCCAATCTGCTCTCTCCATACCTTCTCCCTTACCCCCATCTACTTTTCTACTAGAGGAAGGTGAGTCTTTGTGTCCCAATGCCTGCACATCTTATATCCCTATTACAAGCAAAAGAGTATTAATAATACTATTTATATATATTTGAAACATTTAATGTTAATACCTCGAATATCAGATCCATTTCCTTCCTCCCTTGTCACTCATGCCCTCTTGGGAGATAAGTAATTCAGTATATGTTGTACATGTCTAGCTATGCAAAACATTATCATAATAGATATATTGTACAGGGATGCTTATAATTCCCTCCCACTCATCTTGATTTCTCATAAAGTCATTAGCTTCCATTTGCTCCAGTCTAACTCTGAAGGAATGAATCTCCTCAGTGAACTTTTGAGATTCTTTTTCCATCAGGCAAATTCGACTTTTTAAGGCATTCTTCTCCACATTGCCCTTTGGGCCTCCTTTGACATTTGAGGTAGGCTATTTTTTAAGGTGCTGTTTTCCTCAGTCAGGCTGTTGACCCTCATTTCATACTTTTCCTGCATCCTTCTCATTTCTCTTTCCAATTTTTCCTCCACTTCTCTTATTTGATTTTTAAAGTCTTTCTTAAGGTCCTCTATGGCCTGCAACCCGCTCATGTTTTCCCCTGGGGCTTTTGGAGCAGGACTTCTGACCTCACAGTCCTTTTCCCGCTCTATGCCCCCAAAATAGGAGTCTAGGGTTGCATTTTTCTGTTTCCTTTGCCTTGGCATGTTGCCACTTAATTACTTGACATTTGGGCTTGTTGCCACACTATGGCTTTAAGGCCAGATAGAGGAATTTTCATCCCAAACATGTGGGGGGCAACTTCCGTTTCTGGGAAGCTGTAAACCCACCCACATCTTCCACCCTAGATCACAATCCAGATACAGAGAGGTTAAAGCCAGAGCGATTACCCCCCAAGACTGTTCACTGGCTCTCCCTACAAATTTGCAGGCCGGGAGCTCGAACTGACTCTGAAAACTACAAAATGGCGTGTCTCCTCAGTGGCTTCTAGCCCCCAGGGGAGGGAGCTGACACATTCCCCAAATACTGGTCCCAAAGTCCATAGGACACTAACCTCTTACTTTATCCTAGGCATGTCTATGTTGATAATTCTGGAGTCGCCACAGCTCCTGGTGTTCTGGGGTTCCTCCAAGCAGCTGTTGGCCCTGCCGCCCTGGGGCTAAAACCTCTGCTCAAGCAGACCTGGGCTCTGCTCGGCTCCTGCACTCTGTGTGCTGCCAGGTCCCAGACCACTGCACTGGTACTTCCTGCAGGGCTGCTGGGATGTCCTCAGTGGGAGATTAGCTTCTCTGTATCACTCTGTGGGTGATGGGGCTCCAGAAGTTGTTCAGAGTCCCCTTTTACATAGTTTGGGCGGAATCTGGGTAGAGTGGATTGGAGGAGCTGTTTCTACTCCGCCATCTTGGCTCTGCCCCTCACTTTTCTTCTATACTTTGGTACATAATTATTTGGGTGGCTGAGCAGAAAGGCAGGAAGCAAGGAATGAAAGAAGGAAGCCTTCATCCATTGGCAAGTCTTCTGGTGATTTCCTTCTCTGAAATTAGTTTCACTGATTCATGAATAAAAACATGTGGAGTCCATAATGAGGCCCAAAATCAAAGATTTTTAAACATGGTAGACTTGTGCTTCTTTAACATAGCCATCAACAAACTAGGGTCAACTTCACGTCATAAATGAAGTATCATACAGAATGCCAACAAAATTTTGAGGGGATTATTAATGAAAAGTCTGACATGGAGGTGGGAAGAGAGGAAATCATGAAGTAAGGAAATCAATCTGTTAATATAAAAGTAATTATTATAATAATAGAAGTATATCGTAGTTCTTAAGCTAATATATCACTATGATGTATTAAGAGAAACAAGATAGTAGAATATTATAAGCTCCATGAAGACTTTTTTTTCTCTGTACCCAGGAAAACCTCAAATAATTTTTCACATAGTAAGAATTTAAGTAAATATTTATTGAATCAAATTAAATGTTTCCATAATCTTGTATTGTCACCCCAATATATCTAGCAATTTCTCCAACCTTAAGGCCATTTTCATATTAGATAGAAAGCTTGTCTGGGATCCATGAATACCCGAGTTAAAAGTTTGCATTGGAAGCATAATGGGTCCATTACACAAGGCAAATAACTTAAACTTACAATATCCTAGGTAAGCCCCTAAACCTAAAATTTCAAAGGTGATGATGTGTACTGGCAAAGTTTTTATTTTCTGTGAGCTCACTATGCCAATGAAATGAAATTATTTATCTCTCACCTCCTCCTTTCTACAAGACAAACTAGTTTTGAGATGATATTATAACCATCTAATATTTATCTTTTATACTTCATTTGATAAAACAATTCAAATGATACTTTTTGGAACATTATAGAAAATAAAGGGACTTATTTTGGATAAGACACTAGAAAATCCTAGGTATTGCTTTTTAAAAATGACAAAATATTATGGACAAAATGCATCCATGAATATATTTTCTTTCCTTCCTTTCACCCAGATTTTTCTTCCTGAAAATTTTATTAATGTTATGGTTCTCATTTTGATTTTCCAGAATTGAATCCTAAAATCCTTAGGCAGGATAAAGGATAATTGTGCAAGTACTCAGATTGTAGTTACTGGTGATTAAGTCAAACATGTTAAAATACAAAATTTCACTTCTTTTAACCAATTATTCCATTTCATGTATGGAATATATATATATATATATATATATATATATATATATATATACGCACATACATATGCATATACACACTGATATGCAAATATACATGCAAACTTTCTATCAGATTTTTGTACATCATGTAATAATAACTATTAATTATCTTTTGTGTAAGATTTTAATCACTTAAGACCTACAAGAAAGCTGATGTCACATGTTTATTATCAATTATTGACATTTTACTTGTTCTTTGTTAACCTTTGCAACCTATTATAATATATAATAATAGAAACATGTTTCATTCTTCGTATAAGTCTGGTAGCCTTTGGTTTGGAGAGATATCATTTATTCATAATAAAAGTAGGATATTTAAATATGGAAACAATGTTGGTTCTCCCTTAACCCAAATATTAAGAGTACTGACATTGTAATTTTGAGACCAATAAGCTTTTTACTAAAAAAAACAAAATAAAATAAAAGGGTCTGTACACAGCCAGGAGAAAAATGTGGATCTCCTACCTATTGCTGTTTAAGAGGGTATAAGGTAATGTGCATCCCTTTTTGTGGAGTTCTATCATTCTTTCTTTCTAATCAGTTCTATCATTCTTCCTGAGATTTTCTCAAATCCCTCTAGAACTTCCACTTCAGCATTTTCTACAGAGCTGATACCCATGTTTGCATAAAAATCACTCTGGTTTTCATTTTCAGCAGAGCCACTGAAAACACGTCTATCAGAGGGCTCTCCTTAAATATCTTAATAGCCCCAATCCCAAAAAACCACCAAGTTATGCCTTCATGACCTAGGAACATATGCAATTCTATGTCCCTTCTCCTTAAACAAATGAGCATAGCATTATTATAATACAAAAAGTCTCATCATTCTACCATGGTTCTTGTAAAGTTTGCTTACTTTTCTGTTTTATGGTGTGAGAATTATATTTTAACATATTTGCTTTACTTTGTAATTATATATGTATGTATGTGTATTTTTCTGCATGCATATTATATACATACACATTTGTGTACATATTAAATTAATTAAGTCCCTTATTTATTTATTTATTTGTTTGTTTGTTTGTTTGTTTGTTTGTTTAGTGCATCCAAAAACAATATTCTAAGGAGTTCGTACACTTCCATAGATGAAGTCAGGGGTGGGGAACCTATGGCCTCGAGACCATCTGTGACCCTCTTGGACCTCCAAGGTGACTAAATCCGGTCAAGTCAAAGGGCCACACTTGAAGACGACCTAATGGTCACAGATTCCACATCCTTGTAATCTTTGGACTAGGTGATGTAAAATGGTTTAAAGTACCTCTGCTGTAATGGGTTGCATGGTGAGAAGAATTCATTAGTACATATGTGTATATAAACTATATATATAGATTAGAACACACTACTTGATTCCATAATGTAGCTTTATTTTTGATCTGACTGATTTTAGAGAGGCCTTTCCTTTTGTAGATTGTTAACATAACAGCTAAAAGAAAACATAGTGTCAACATAATGAAATCAATTGAATCTAAAATATTTTTTTTCTGGTATCCCCCCTCAAAAAAATACCGAATTTTTTTTTATAAAAAAGCAATAACTTCTGTAATAATGAGACTGTGACAGTGTTTTTTTATGTTCCAATTTAATTCAGCAAACAATTATTAAGTGCCTAAACTGAGTTAGTCCAGCAACACATGGACATAACAAAAATAGTCTTTACTCTCAAGCACTTTATTTCATTGTTTTCATTTAAAGTTGTTGAAACATTCACAACCAGATGAAAATGTTTATGTAATAAGCATACTGCATCATTAACTCAAATGTAGCAGTTTATAATGCACTGTATATAAAGTCATTCCAGATTAATTATCTCTTTCAACACTAATAATAGCAAATGTGTAGGGGTAGAAAAAAATTATTATTTCCTCACCTCTACATCTGAAGAAATGAGGCACCAGAATAATTGTATCATACCAAAAGTCATTCAACAAGGTCAAACATTTATCAAATGACAGTTGGGATTCAAACCCAGACACAAAGTCAATAATTTTTATTTTTATTAGAAAACTGAGTTAATGAAAGGTGAAGTAGTTAGAAAAGGATATTGAGGGGGCAGAGTCAAGATGGCAGAATAGAAACAGGACTTCTGCGCAGCTCCGTCTCCTACCACTACCAACTTATGTAAAAGGAGACTCTGAACAAACTTTGGAGCTACAGAACCCACAAAATGACACGAAGATGGAACCTCCAACTGAGGACAGCCTGGTAACCCGGCAGGTATCAGGCAGCACAATGCTCTTGGAGACAGCGCAAAGCCCTGGGTGAGCCAGAGGTTTTAGCCTCAGGTTGGCCTGACCAGCTCCAAGGGGGAGGGACTCCAGAACACCAGCAGGTGTGGCATTTCCAGAATTGTCAACACATAGATGCCAAGGATAAAGTGAGAACAGTGCAGTATAGATTTTGGGACCAGTAGCAGGGAGTGCATGGATGTTGCCCCCAGGGGAGAAGGCCCTGAGACACTGCAGCACAGAAGGCGCCACACTGCAGCTTCAGCTCCTGGCCTGCAGAGTGTGGGGGGACTGGGCGATCAGTCTGGGGGGTAATCACTCTTGCTTTAACCTCCCTGGATCTGGATTGTGGTCTGAGGTGGAGGTCCTGTGGTAAGTGACCAGCTTGCCAGAGTGTGCAGAGGCTTCAGAGAGGGTATCCAACTAATACCTTTGCCAGCTGAGAAAACCCAAGTGTTTGGGACAGAAGTTCCCCTGACTGGTGGCAGAGTCCTACTGTGGCAAAAAGGTCACCTGGGTCAAATGACTGAGTGGTGACATGAATAGGCAAAGGAAGCAAAATAAACAGAGAACTCCAACTTTACACTGCTACTTTGGTGACAAAAAGGATCAAAGCATGGTACAGGAGGAAGACAGTGAAGTCAGAAATCCTGCACCAAAGCCTTAAATGAAAATACAAGCTGGTTACAAGCATTAGAGGACCTTAAGAAGCAAATAAGAGAAGTGGAGGAAAAATTGGGAAGAAAAATGAGAAAGATGCAAGAAAAGTATTTTCCTCAGTCAACAGTCTGACTGAGGAAAATAAGACCTTAAAAATAGACTAACTCAAATGGCAAAAGAGGCTCAAAAAGGCAATGAGAAGAATGCCTTCAAAAGCTGAATTTGCCAAGTGGAAAAAGAATCTCAAAAGCTCACTGAGTAGAATCATTCCTCCAGAATTAGACTGGAGAAAATGGCAGCTAGTGACTTTATGAGAAATCTAGATGCTGTTAAACAGATCAAAACAAATGAAAGAATAGAAGGAAATGTGAAATATCTCATGGGAAAAACCACTGATCTGGAAAATAGGTAACAGAGAGATAATTTAAAAATTATTGGCCTACCTGAAAGCCATGATTAAAGAAAGAACCTACAAATCATCCTTCAAGAAATTCTCAAGGAAAATTGCCCTGATGTTTTAGAATCAGAGGGCAAAATAGAAGTTGAAAGAATCCACCTATTATCTCCATATAAAGATCCCAAAAATAAAACACCTAGGATATTATAGCCAGGTTCTGATATTCCCAGATAAAGGAGAGAATATTACAAGCAGCTAGTAAGAAACAATTTAAATACTGTGGAAACACAATCAGGATAGCACAGGATCTGGAAGCTTCTACACTGAGGGAACAAAGAGCTTGGAACATGAAATTCTGGCGGGCAAAGGAGCTGTGATTAAAACCAAGAATCACTTACACAGCGATACTGAGTATCATGTTTCAGCAGAAAATATGGGCTTTCAGAATAATAGGGGACTTTCCAGTATTCTTGATGAGGAAACCAGACATGAATAGAAAACTTGACATTCAGATACAAGAAGCAAGAGCATCTTGATAAGGTAAACAGGAAAAAGAAACCATAAGGAATTTATCAGAGTTGAACTATTTACATTCGTACATGGAATTCCTACAGGTCGAATTTAATAGGAATAAATAATACTTAAAAGGTGCCATTAAGAGTTGACAGAGGAATATAATGAGAGGAGATGGGGAGAGACAGAATGGGGGTAAACTATCTCATACATAAGAGGCAAGGGGAAATGGTTACAATGTAGTGGACGAATAGGAAGGCAAAAAGGCAAAACCTTATTCTCATTGAATTTCGATCAGGGAGAGAATGATATACATACTAAATAGGATATCTCACCCTACAGCCGAATAGGGGGTATGGAGATGAGAGGGGGTGATGGTGGAAGGGAGGGCAGGCAGGGGGGACGGAAGTTTGAAGCACGCACTTTTGAAAAGGGGCAGGATAAAAGTAGAGAACAGAACAAGGGGGAGGTGGTATAGGAGGGAGTGAAATACAGTCAGTCTTTTACAATATATCTACTATGGTAATGTTTTTGCATAGCTACACATGTACAACATATATCGAATTGCTTATCTTCCCAGTAAGTGTGGGTGACAAGGGAGGAAGGGAATGAATCTAGAATTAAAAGTTTTCAAACCAAATCTTAAATATATTTAAATAATATTATTAATACTATTTTACATATAAATGAGAAATGAGATATACAGGCATCGGGGCATAGAGATTCATCATGCCCTACTGGAAAAGTTGATGGCGGCATGGGAGAAGATATAGGAGAGAGCAGATGGGATGAGGGGATATCCTATGGGACCGCTATTCTGGGATGGTCGGTAGGAGTATAACAGGGAAAAAATTATAACTTAAAATCTGGCAAAAATGAATGATATGAACCAAAAGTTAACAAAGCATTTGAAAAAAAAAAAAAAAGAAAAGGATCTTCACCCTAGTATCTTTGCCGAAACATTAGTGATAACGTGGTTACCAGTATGTTCTATACATGTATTTTCCTACCTCTTTAGATATGAATATAGTTTACAAATATTTGATTGGAACAATGCTAAAAACATAAATCATTAGGTCAGAATAGCCTTTCTTGTCACTCAAATCATCCTGGGATAACTCAGCATTTTTCTTCCTTCTTAAAGTCTAAAATAAACCCTAAACAATTCTATGACTTTCCCTAGTTTTATTCTATTGTTGTCAGCAGCTAATTGTCTTTAACTGTTTGCTAGTAGGAGTCCTTGCAAATCAATGTAGAGCTTGGTGGTTTCCCCAGCAACAGAAGCTTCCTTCTAGTAGCTTCAAAGACACTGATTATATTTTTAGAGGAAATTTTAGTCTATCACCCAAGGCTATTATGACATCTTAGTTTTGGCCTTCTACAGTAATCTCCTAATAATAAGAGTCTAAGTCATTATTCCATGGGGAAAATACTTTTTTTTGTTTTGCTGTTGAATTTTTAGCAGAAAATGTTCCATTTAAATACAAAATACATTTTTTATATAATATAATAAAAATAATCTGGTACATAAAACCATTGCTAGGACTGACCTGGAAAAAAAGCTGGTAAATCAGTTAAAATAATATGACATGTATCTGAACCAATAAAAGAGCGACTGTTTTAGCTTTGTAGAAAGCAAAGGACAGGGGGGCGGAGTCAAGATGACTGAGTAGAAACAGCTCATCGAAGCCACTCTGTCCCCTGATACCCTCCAAACTATGTAAAAGGGAACTCTGAACAACTTCTGGAGCCCCAGCACCCACAGAATGACACAGAGAAGCTAACCTCCCACTGAGGACAGCCCAGCAGCCCTTCAGGAAGGACCAGAGCAGCGGTCTGGGATTTGGCAGCACTGTGTGTATATAACCATATACACACACAATCACATATGTATTGACATGACCATACAACCTTCTTCCATTATTTTCATAGTGAGAAAGATTTCCTCAGTCACAGTTATTGTTTTTCCATATAGGAATGTAAATACTTCAACTTTGATAAGTTCCTTTTGATTTCTTTTCCCTGATTACCTTCTCAGGCATCTCTTGCTTCTTCTGCCTGGATGTCAAATTTTCTATTCAATTCTGGTTTTTTTCCTCAAGAGTGCTGGAAAGTTCCTCTATTCCACTGAATGACCATATTTTCCCCTGAAACAAAATACTCAGTTTTGCTGGGTAGGTGACCCTTGGGTTCATTCCCAGCTCTTTTGTCCTCTGGAACATCATATTCCATGCCCTTCAATCCCTCAGTGTAGAAGCTGCCAGGTCCTGTGCCATTCTGATTGTGTTTCCAAAATATTGAAATTATTTCTTCCTGGCTGCTTGTAGTATTTTCTCCTTGATCTGGGGATTCTGGAACCTGGCTGTAATATTCCTGGAAGTTTTCTTTCTGAGATCTTTTTCAGGAGGTGATATGTGGATTCTTTCAACCTCTATTTTGCCCTCTGGATCTAAAACATCAGGGCAATTTTCCTTGAGAATTTCTTGAAGGGTGATTTCTAGGTTCTTTCTTTGATCATGGCTTTCAGGTAGTCCAATAATTTTTAAATTGTCTCTCCTGTATCTATTTTCCAGGTCAGTGCTTTTGCCCATGAGATATTTCACATTGCCTTCTACTCTTTCATTTATTTGGATCTGCTTAACAGCATCTTGATTTTTCATAAAGTCATTAGCTTCCATTTGCTCCAGTCTAACTCTGAAGGAATGAATGTCCTCAGTGAACTTTTGAGATTCTTTTTCCATCTGTCAAATTCGACTTTTTAAGGCAGTCTTCTCCTCATTGCCCTTCTGGGCCTCCTTTGCCATTTGAGTTAGTCTATTTTTGAAGGTGTTGTTTTCCTCAGTCAGGCTGTTGACCCTCATTTCATACTTTTCCTGCATCCTTCTCATTTCTCTTCCCAATCTTTCCTCCTCTTGTCTTATTTGATTTTTAAAGTCCTTCTTAAGGTCCTCTATGGCCTGCAACCCGCTCATGTTTTCCCATGGGGCTTTTGGTTCAGGAATTCTGACCTCACAGTCCTCTTCCCACTCCATGCTTCAACCCTCCTTGGCCCCAAAGTAGGAGTCTAGGGTTGCATTTTTCTGTTTAATTTGTTTCCTTTGCCTTGGCATGTTGCCACTTAATTACTTGACTTTTTGCCTTGTTGCCACACTATGGCCTTGCCGACAGACAGGGGAATTTTTGTCCTGAACGTGTGGGAGGGCAACGTCCGTTTCTGGCAAGATGTAAACCCACCCACGACTTCCACCCCAGATCACAATCCAGATCCAGGGAGGTTAAAGCAAGAGTGATTACCCCCCCAAGACTGATCGCTGGGTCTCCCTATTGTTCGCAGGCCAGGATCTGGAGTTGCCTCTGAAAACTGCAAAATGGTGTGTCTCCTCAGTGGCTTCTAGCCCCCAGGGGAGGAAGCCGACTCGTTTCCCAAATACTGGTCCCAAAATCCATAGGGCACTAACCTCTCACTTTGTCCTAGGCATGTCTATGTTGATAATTCTGGAATTGCCACAGCTGTTGGTGTTCTGGGGTGCCTCCTGCCGGGCACTGGCCCTGCTGCCCTGGGGCTACATCCGTGACTCAGATGGACTGTACCTGTGCTTGGCTTCACTCTCTTTATGCGCTGTGAGCAGCTGGCTCCCAGACCGCTGAGCTGGTCCTTCCTGCAGGGCTGCTGGGCTGTCCTCAGTGGGAGGTTAGCTTCTCTGTTTCGTTCTGTTAGTGCTGGGGCTCCAGAAGTTGTTCAGAATCCCCTTTTACATAATTTGGAGGAAATCTGGGGACAGAGTGGCTTGGACGGGCTGTTTCTACTCCGCCATCTTGGCTCGGCCCCTAATTTTTATTTATCACTAATTGCTCAATGTATGTAAAAAGTTTTACTGAGTAATAGCTAATATTTCTCTGGTGCTTATTGTGTGCTAGGTATTGTACTAAACATTTTACAATTACTACCTCATGTGATTTTCACAGAACCTTGGCAGTTAATTTCTCTTATTATTTAAATTTTTCTGATGAAAAAATGGGGGTAGACAAAGGTTAAATGACTTTCTAATGTGTAGACAGCTAGTAAGTACCAGATGTCAGATTCAAACAGAAACCTTCCTGTCTCTTGACCCAGAACTCTATCTACTATGATCACATAGGTGAAAAAAAAAACATTCCCTTCTAAGCTGTACTCTTGGTTCTCCTGGATATTCTCTGAATTGTCTTGGGAACTTTTGCACCCTGGAAGCTAACTTACCCTGACCTTCAAACATTGGAACTAGCCTGTAAACCAGCAGTATCTCTGATTGCCTATCCCAAAGCCTTCATTTGAAGGACACCCAGAGCAGCACAACAAAATTCCCTTATATGTTGTACTTCTTAATCTCCTAGATTTTCTTTATTATATCTCTATGCTAGGTACCTTCACTCCATTTTCAGCTTTATTTATGTGTTATTTTCCCCTATTTGGAAGCTGGTTCTTTGAGAGCAGGGAGTATCTTTTTTATTTTGTTTGTATTCTCAGGTTATAGTAAGGTGCTTAATAAATACGCATAGCAAATTCTTGCTGCTTTGATTGGATGACTCAAAGCATAATAGATTTAGAGACAATTTTGCCCAAACCACTTATTTTACAAATAAGGAAACTGAGGGACAGAGTTGTTAAGTGAGTTGTCCATATTAAGACTGGTAATAAGTGGCAAAGTCAAGCTTTAAAAGCAAAATAAATTAAATCATGACAGGGAGCCCAATTGGCTGAATCTGAAGCATTGTATATATATATATTAGCAACAAGGAAGTTTAACCCCATAGTGACTTTTTACAAGGATTGGCCAAAAGGCTACCCCTTACACTATTCTCAATAGGACTGAATATTTCGTTTCACAAAAATATAAAAACAGTCAGGATTTCCCTGAAACCTACTGATAGGACTATATTTGCATTTCTTCTATCAACAAACATTACTTATGAATGGAAAAGGTACAAGTAGATATGATTTTGTTATGAAATGCTTTATTAACTTCTAAGATACATCAGTCAGTTCCACAAGACTTTGAGTTACAAATTTTCTCCCCATTTTACCTTTACCCACCATCCCAAAATAGTTATCCCACTGGATATCCCCTCCTCTAATCTCCTCTGTCCCAAATCTTTCCCATACTCCCTCCAACTTTCCAGTAGGGAATGGTGGATCTCTATGCCCCAGTGCCTGTATATCTTATTTCTTAGTTACTTGTAAAATAATATTAATAATAGTATACACACACACATATACACATATACATTTAAACATTTGATTTTAAAGCTTTGAATACCAGATTCATTAGCCTCCTCCCTTGTCACTCACCATTATTGGGAAGACAAACAATTCAATATAGGTTGTGCATGTACAGCTATGCAAAACATTTCCATAGTGGATGTATTGTGAAAGACTGACTATATTTCCTTCCATCAAGTGCGTCCCCACTCACCTGTTCTATTCTTTAATGTTATGCTGTCCCTTTTCAAAAATGGGTGCTTCTAACTTCCCTTCCACCCATCCTGGCCTCCCTTCTATCATACCCCCTCTCATCCCTTTCCCCCCTACTTTCCTGTAGGGTGAAATACCCTATTTAGTGTGTATGTCATTCCCTCCCTAACTCAAATTCAATGAGAATAAGGTTGACCCATTCCCTTGTGACTTTCTGTTTTTCCCCTCCATTGTAGCCATTTTCCCTTGCCTCTTCTACATGAGATAGTTTATCCCATGCTTTCTCTGCCATCTCCTCTCATCATATCCCTATGTCAGCTCTTATTTTCACCTTTTAAGTATCATCCCTTGGTATTAAGTTGGTCCTATGCCCTCTTTCCATGTATACCTGTACACATACATATACACATTCACATATGTATTCATACGTCCAAATATGGCCTATATAGACATATATGTGTATGTGATTATATGTGTGTTCATATATATATACATTTTTATAACTTTCAAATTTTCTCATGCTGAGAAATGTTTCATTTGTTACAATTATCATTTTCGTTGTAAGTCTGTAAATAGTTGAACTTTGTTAAGTTCCTTATGATTTCTTTCCCTGTTTACCTTCTCATGTTTCTCTTGCTTCTCTTTACCTTCTTGAATCTGAATGTCAGATTTTCTATTGAACTATGTTTTTTTTTTCATCAAGAATGATTGAAAGTTTCTTCCTTCTCCCTTCCCCTCCTTGAAGTTTTCTTTTTTGACATCCCCCTCCATCATTGTTCCCATCTGGTGATGCCTCTTCTTTACCTACCCTCTCCCATTACTACTATTTCCCTCCCCTCTAATCCTCCCTTTACTCTCCTCCTTTTTATCCCCCTTTACCCTCCTACTTCCTATAGGACACAATAACTTTTTATATTTATCCAAGCTATAACTCTTTGCAGATGATATGATGATACACTAAGAGAATACTAGATAATCAAGTAAAAAACTACTTGAGACAATAAATAAATTTGGCAAAGTTGCAGGATATAAAATAAATGCACATGAATCCTCAGAATTCTTGTATATCTCTAATGAAATTCAAAAGCAATAGATAGAAAGAGATACCCCATTTAAAGTTACTGTAGACATCATAATATATTTGGGAATCTACCTGCCAAAATAAAACCAGGATCTTTTGTCTTTTACATTTTATAATTACATTTAATTTACATTTAATTTTACAATTACAAAACACTTCTCACACAAATGAAGTCAGATCTAACTAATTGGAAAAATATCAATTGCTCGTGGTTGGGTCAAGCTAAAATAATAAAAACGACAATTTTACCCACACTAAATTATATATTTTGTGCCATACCAGTCAATTTACCAAAAAATTACTTTATAGAATTAGACAAAATAGTAACAAAATGTATTTGGAAAAACAAACAGTCTAGAATATCAAGGGAATTAATGAAAAGAAATGCTAGGGAATGTGGACCAGCTAGGCCAGATTTTAATTTGTATTATACAGCAGCAATCATCAAAACTGCTTGGTACTGGCAGAGGAATAGAGTAGTGGGTCAATGGAATGGATTGGGTGCACAAGATCCAGCAGTTAATGAGTATAGTAATCTATTGTTTGATAAACACAAAGACTCCAGTTTTGGGATAAGAACTCACTATCTGACAAAAACTGCTGGGAAAATTGGAATATAGTATGGCAGAAACTGGGCATAGACCATTATCTAACACCATATACCAAAATCAAATCTAAATGGGTGCATGATCTAGGTATAAAGGATGATACTGTAAGCAATTTGGGAAAGCAAGGAATAGTTTACTTGTCAGATTTGTGGAGAGGGAAAGAGTATAGGACCAAACAATAATTAGAGAGCATTATAAAAGACAAAATGGATAATTTTGATTACATGAAATTGAAATGTTTCTGTACAAACAAAGCCCATGTAACCAAGACCAAAAGGGAGGTGGGGAATTGGAAAATATTTTTTAAACAAATGCTTTATTAACTTCTGTTTTACATCATTCATTTCTGCCAGATTTTGAGTTACAATAATTTTCCCGCCGTTATTCCCCTACCCAATATCCCAGAATCGAAGTCCCATAAGATATCACTTCCTGGGGCAGAGCCAAGATGGTGGAGTAGAAACAGCTCATCCAAGCCACTCTGCCCCCAGACTCCCCCCAAACTATGTAAAAGGGGACTCTGAACAACTTCTGGAGCCCCAGCAGCCACAGAACGACACACAGAAGCTTACCTTCCAATGAGGACAGCCCAGCAGCCCTGCAGGAGTGCAGTGCTCTGGGAGATGGCAGTTCGCAGCTCACAGAGCACGGGAAGCCGAGCCGAGCCTGAGCTGAGGTCCCTGTGAGCCAAGGTTTTAGCCCCAGGGCACCAGGGCCAACAGCCAGCTGGAGACACCCCAGAACACCAGTAGCTGTGGCTACTCCAGAATTATCAACATAGACATGCCTAGGACAAAGTAAGAGGTTAGTGTCCTATGGACTTTGGGACCTGTATTTGGGGACTGCGTCAGCTCCCTCCCCTGGGGGCTAGAAGCCACTGAGGAGACACTCCATTTTGTAGGTTTCAGAGGCAGCTCCAGCTCCTGGCCTGCAATTAATTCTAGGGAGATCCAGAGATCAGTCTTAGGGGGTAATCGCTCTTGCTTTAACCTCCCTGGATCTGGATTGTGTTCTAGGGTGGAAGTCGTGGGCAGTTTACAGCTTGCCAGAAACAGAAGTTGCCCCCCACAAGTTCAGGACGAAAATTCATCTATCTGGCCTTAAAGCCACAGTGTGGCAACAAGCCCAAAAGTCAAATACTTAAGTGGCAACATGCCAAGGCAAAGGAAACAGAAAAATGCAACCCTCCACTCATATTTTGGGGGCATAGAGAGGGAAAAGGACTGTGAGCTCAGAAGTCCTGCTCCAAAAGCCCCAGGGGAAAACATGAGCGGGTTGCAGGCCATAGAGGACCTTAAGAAGGACTTTAAAAATTAAATAAGAGATGTGGAGGAAAAATTGGAAAGAGAAATGAGAAGGATGCAGGAAAAGTATGAAATGAGGGTCAACAGCCTGACTGAGGAAAACAACACCTTAAAAAATAGATTGACTCAAATGGCAAAGGAAGCCCAAAAGGGCAATGAAGAAAAGAATGCCTTAAAAAGTAGAATTTGCCAGATGGAAAAAGAATCTCAAAAGTTCACTGAGGAGATTCATTCCTTCAGAGTTAGACTGGAGCAAATGGAAGCTAATGACTTTATGAGAAATCAAGATGCTGTTAAGCAGATCCAAATAAATGAAAGAGTAGAAGGCAATGTGAAATATCTCATGGGAAAAAGCACTGACCTGGAAAAAAGATCCAGGAGAGACAATTTAAAAATTATTGGACTACCTGAAAGCCATGATCAAAGAAAGAACCTAGAAATCACCCTTCAAGAAATTCTCACTGAAAATTGCCCTGATGTTTTAGATCCAGAGGGCAAAATAGAGGTTGAAAGAATCCACCCATCACCTCCTGAAAAAGATCCCAAAAAGAAAACTCCCAGGAATATTATAGCCAGGTTCCAGAATCCCCAGATCAAGGAGAAAATACTACAAGCAGCCAGGAAGAAACAATTTCAATACTGTGGAAACACAATCAGAAAAGCCCAGGACCTTGCAGCTTCTACACTGAGGGATCGAAGGGCATAGAATATGGTATTCCAGAGGGCAAAAGAACTGGGAATGAACCCAAGGATCACCGACCCAGCAAAACTGAGTATTTTGTTTCAGGAGAAAATATGGTCATTCAGTGGAATAGAGGACTTTCAAGCATTCCTGAGGAAAAAACCAGAATTGAACAGAAAATTTGACATCCAGACACAAGAAGCAAGAGATGCCTGAGAAGGTAATCAGTGAAAATAAATCAAAAGGAACTTATCAACGTTTAACTATTTACATTCCTGTATGGAAAAGCAATAACTGTGACTGATGATATCTTTCTCAGTATGAAAATAATGGAAGAAGGGTGTGTGGTCATATGAGTACATATGTGAATGTGCGTGTAGATGGTTACAGTTATATATGGATAGAGGGCATAGGTTGAATTTGTTGGGAAGGGAGAATACTCAAGGGAAGCAATTATGAGGTGAGATCGGAAAGTGGCAAGAGGAGATGGGGAAAGACAGGGTAGGGTAAACTATCTAATATAGAAGAAGCAATGGGAAGTGGTTGTAAGAGGGGGAAGAATAGGAAGGCAAAAAGGCAAAACCACATTCTCATTGAATTTGTTTCAGGGAGAGAATGACATACATGCTAAATGGGATATCTCAACCTGCAGCAGAATAGGGGGAAGGAGGATGAGAGGAGGGAAGATGGATGGGAGGGCATCCTTGGGGGGAAGGGTGGTTAGAAGTACCCACTATAGAAGAGGGACAGGATCATGTGGGGAATGGACCAGGTGGGGGGGTGGGATGAGTGGGAGGGAATTATAAGCAGCCTTGTACAACATATCTACTATGATAATGTTTTGCATAGCTAGACATGTACAACATATACTGAATTACTTATCTCCCAAGAGGGAATGGGTGACAAGGGAGGAAGGAAATGGATCTGAAATTTGAGGTCTTAACATTAAATGTTTCAAATATATATAAATAGTATTATTAATACTCTTTTGCTTGTAATTGGGAGATAAGATATGCAGGCATTGGGACACAAAGATTCACCTTCCTCTAATGGAAAAGTCGAAGGGGGTATGGGAGAAGGTATGGGAGAGAGCAGATTGGAGGAAGCGATATCTTGTGGGACTGCTATTCTGAGAGGTTGGGTAGGGGAATAATGGGGGGAAAATGATTGTAACTCAAAATCTGGCGGAAATGAATTATGTAAAACAGAAGTTAATAAAGCGTTTGTTAAAAAAAAAAGAAATTAGTGGGTCAAACAGCGAATTACAGGAACAATAATTTCACCCAAAAGAACAATGATAATGAGATGGCATACCCAAATTTATGGGATATAGCCAAAGCAGTTCTTAGGAAAATTTTTATATCTCTAAATGTTTACATGAATAAAACAGAAAATGAGAACAATGAATTAGATCTGCAAATTAAAAAAAAAAATTAACACAAAAATTAACTACAAAACTGAGCAATTAAAAAAATAACCTATTGAATAAAAATTAGAAATTCTGAAAAATAAAAGAAAAAATTAAGAAAATGGAAATAAAGAAAACTATTGAACTATTAAATAAAACCAAGGACTTGTTTTCTGGGGTAAAAAAACAATAAAATAGGTAAACCTTTAGTTAGTTTGATTTAAAAAGGAAGAAAACCAATTTTCCTGGATCAAAAGTAAAAAGGGTAAATGAAAAACCAATTAAGAGGAAATCAAAATAACAACTGGGAACTATTTTGCCCAACTGTATGCCAATGAATCTGATAAACTAAGTAAAATGGATGAATATTTAGAAAAAACATAAATTGCCCAAAATAACAGGAAAGGAAATAAAATGCTTAATCCAATTTTGGAAAAAAAAAGAAATTAAAAAAGATAACAATGAACTCCCTGGGGGGAAAAAAAAAACTCTCAAGGGACAGATGGATTTGCAAGTAATTTCTACCAAACATTTAAAGAACAATTCATTCCAACATTATATAAAACATTCAGAAAACTAGGTGCAATCCTACCAAATTCTATTTGTGACACAAATATGGGGCAGATGCCTAAACTAGGAAGAACCAAAACAGATAAAAAAAATTATAGACTATTTTCTGTAATGAATATTAAGGCAAAAAATTTAAATATGATATTAGCAAAAAGATTATCACTATCATGAGGATAAAGCATTGTGACCAGGTGAAATTTATACCAGGAATGTAGGACTGGTTCAGTATTAGGAAAATTATTAACATAATGGACCATATTAATAACAAAATATATAATTATCCCAATAGATGCTGAAAAAATTGTTTTGATAACATACACCACCCATTCCTATTAAAAATACTAGACAGCATTAGAATAATGGGAGCATTCCTTACTATAAGAAGTATCTATCTAAAGCCATCAACAAGCTTTATATGTAATAAGGATAAGCTTGAAGCTTTCCTAATTTGATCAGGGGTGAAACAAAAATGGCTATTATCACCACCATTATTCAATACTGTTCTAAAAATCCTTAGCTTTAGAGAAAGAAAAACAATAGAAGGAATTAAAATAGGAAATTAAGAAGCGATGCTATCACTCTTTGCAGATGATATGAGAGTATACTCAGAGAATCCTAGATAATTAACTAAAAAATTCTTGAAACAATTAACAAGTTTAACGAAGTTGAAGCATATAAAATAAAATCTTATGAATCATCGGAATTTATATTTATGAACAACAATGCTCAGCAGGAAGAAATAGAAAGATAAATTCCATTTAAAATAACAATAGGCAATATAAAAAATTTGGGAGTCTATATGCCAGGATATACATGTTTACATTATCCATGCACAATTACAAAACACTTCACACAAATAAATATCAGATCTAAACAATTAGAAATAATATCAATTGCTCATGGGTAAGCTGAGCTAATATAGGAAAAAATCACAATTCTATCTAAATTAATTAATTTATTCAGTTTCATAGCAATCAAACTACTAAAATTTTATTTTATAGACCTAGAAAAAAATAATAGCAAAGTGGGGAATTAACAAAAAAAAATGTGAAGGAAGGTGACCTAGACTTACCAGATCTAAAACTATATCATATAACAGTAGGCCCCAAAATTATTTGATACTGGATAAGAAATAAAGTTGTGAATCAGAGAACTTAGGTACAAAGGACACAGTAATAAATGACTATTTTAATATACTGTTTGACTTCAGCTTCTGGGATAAGAACTCATTATTTGACAAAAACCTTCTGGAAAAACTGGAAAATAGAATGTTAGAACCTAGGTATAGACCAAATCTTACACTATTTAACAAAATATGGTCATAATGGATATATAACTTCGGGTGATGCCATAAAAAAATTAGGAGAGCAAGGAATAGTTTACCTGTCAGTTCTATGCAGAAAGAAAGAATTTGTGACTAAAGAGTGCTTTGAAATGTAAAACTGATAGTTTTGATTAAATTAAATTAAAATATCTTGTATAAATAAGGTCAATGAATCCAAGATTAGAAGAAAAGTAGAGTGTGTGCAAATAATTCTTACAACCATTGCTTCTAATAAAGGTCTCATTTCTCAAATTTATTGAGAACAGTCAAATTTATAAGAATACAAGTAATTCCCCAATTGATAGATGTTCAAAACATATGAACAAGCAGTTTTCATAAGGAGAAATTAACATTATCTATAGTCATTTAAAAAAATCTCTGTATCAGTATTGATAGAGAAATACAAATTCATATATCTCTGAGGTACCTCTTCATGGCTATCAGATTGGCTAATATGACAGAAAAGGAAAATGATAAATATTGTAGAAGACATGTAAAAAATTGTAATTCTAATGTATTTTTGGTAGACTTGTGAACTGATCCTACTACTCTGGAGAGGAATTTGGAACTATGCCCAAAATGTTATAACACTATCACTACTAGGTCTGTATCCCAATGTGTTCATTAAAGAGATAAAGAACTGACAAAAATATTTATAACAATTCTTTATACAATGGCAAAGAATTGGATATTGAGGAAACGCCCATCAATTGGTGATTGGCTGAACAAGTTATGGTATATATATATATATATATATATATGTATGAATGTATGTATGTATGTATGTATGTATGTATGTATGTATGTATGTTATAGAATACTATTCTTATATAAGATTTGATGAGTGGGCTGTTATCAGGAAAAAAAAACACCCTGAAAAACTTATATGGATTGAGTGAAGTGAGAATAACCAGGAGAACATTTTAAATAAAAGAGTATCAGCAACACTCTGCAATTATCAACTGTGATAGACTTAGCTCTTCTCAGCAATACAACAATCCAAGACAATTCTAAAAGTATCACAATAGAAAATGCTACCCAAAAGAAATTGCAAAGTCTGTATGCAGATAAAAGCATTCTATTTTCCCTTTTTTTTCTCATGGTTTTCCCTTTTAATTTCAATTCTTCTTTAGCAACATGTGTAATGCAGAATTATACGTAGCATGATTGAACATGTATAATTTATATCAGAATGCTTTCTATCTTGTGGAGGGGTGTGGTAAGGGAAGGATAGAAAAATTTCGCAATAAAATTCTTATAAAACTGAATGTTAAAAACTATCCTCATGCATAATTTGGAATAAAAAAGAAAAGCATGGTCCTAGATAAATATTGTCAGGAAAATTAAATAAAGCACAGAAGGAGATAACATTGATGATGAATTCTAAGAATGAAATATTTGTTTAATTGTTGTTTAATTTTGTCTTGTTTATTGGTGTTGTATAAGCAAGAGAAAGATCATAAAAATGAAATCTCGAATAAAAATGAATTGCTTGTGAAAATAGATAATAATGATAAAAATCCCTTAGTTCATATTTTGAATCTTTAATATATGTTATCCTAGGAAAGGGAAAAAAAAAACCTGCGCATAAAGTTAAGGGAGATATGAATTTGAATCTTGCCTTTGATATACTTGGTATACTAACACTTTTACCATGAACAAATTATTTAGTCTATTTGAACTTCAATTTCTAAATCTAAAAAATAAGGATTATTATAATTGCAATAGTCATACCACAGTATTTGTGTGTGTGTGTGTGTGTGTGTGTTTATCAAGTAATTTTTAAAATTTAAAACATTAGGAAAAAATTAGCAATTAGCCTTGCAGTGAGAATAATTTTTTTTTTCACCTGGGAAGTAAGGTGACTTAACTAGGAGAGGAAACCAAAGACATTGAATAATCCATTTTTATTTCCTTTACCTTAAGTATTTTTATTCATTCCTTAGATGAAGGTATACAATTTCAAGATAACATAAATCTCAAAAGCACAGTTAGAGTAGTAGTTGACAATCAGATCCAAAATGACATTATGATGCTAAAATCTTGGCCAAAATACATTTTAAAATACAGTAAGGGGGGCAGAACCAATACGGTGGAGTAGAAACAGCTCTTACAAAGTGCTCTCCCTGACACTACTTCCAAACAATGTAAAAGGTGGACTCTGAGCAACTTCTGGAACGAACAGAAACACACAGAGAAGATAACCTCCCGCTGAGGACAGCCCAGAAACCCTGCAGGGAGCAGGGAGCACAGCACAGCAAAACTCTCTGTTAGCTGAGCCCAGGACCCTGTGAATTGTGGTTTTAGCTCCAGGGCGACCCAGACAGCAGCTGGCTAGAGGGACCCCAGAACACCAGCAACTGTGGAGATTCCAGAATTATCAGCACAGATATACCTAGGACAAAGTGAGAGGTTAGTACCCTATGGACTTTGGGACCAGTATTTGAGGAACACGTCGGCTTCTTCCCCTGGGAGAGAAAAGCTGCTGAGGAAATGGGGCACAGATTTTGCAACTTTAGTGGAAGCTCCAGTTCCTGGTCTGTGAACTGTAGGCAGATCCAGCAATCAGTCTGGGGGTTAATTGCTCTTGCTTTAAACTGATTGGATCTGTGTTGTGGTCTGGCGGGAGGTCTGGGGTGGGTATCTAACTTGCCAGAGAGGGTGGAGGCTTTACAGAGACCAGGCAACCTCCGGAAGTTGTGAAGACCATAACGTTCAAGACAGAAGCTAACCTCCTGCTGAGGACAGCCCAGAAAACCTGCAGGAAGGACCAGCACAGTAGTCTGGGAGCCGGCAGGGCACAAAGCCGAGCCAAGCGGAGCCCAGGTCACCTTGAGCCGAGGTTTTAGCGCCAGGGCGGCAGGGCCAATGGCCGACTGGAGAGACCCCAGAACACCAGCAGCTGTGGCGACTCCAGAATTATCAACATAGACATGCCTAGGACAAAGTAAGAGGTTAGCGCCCTATGTATTTTGGGAACAGCATTTGGGGAATGGGTCTGCTTCCCCCCCTGGGGGCTAGAAAGCCCTGAGGAGACACGCCATTTTGTAGTTTTCAGAGGCAGCTCCAGCTCCTGGCCTGCGAACTGTAGGGAGATCCAGCAATCAGTCTTGGGGGGTAATTGCTCTTGTTATAACCTCCCTGGATATGGATTGTGATCTGGGGTGGAGGTCGTGGGTGGGTTTACAGCTTGCAAGAAACGGAAGTTGCCCTCACACACGTTTGGGAAGGAAATTCCCCTATCTGTCGGCAAAGACATACTGTGGCAACAAGCCCAAAAGTCAAATATTTAAGTGGAGGAAAAATTGGAAAGAGAAATGAGAAGGATGCAGGAAAAGTATGAAACGAGGGTCAACAGCCTGACTGAGGAAAACAACACCTTTAAAATAGACTAACTCAAATGGCAAAGGAGGCCCAGAAGGGCAATGAGGAGAAGAATGCCTTAAAAAGTCGAATTTGCCAGATGGAAAAAGAATCTCAAAAGTTCACTGAGGAGATTCATTCCTTCAGAGTTAGACTGGAGCAAATGGAAGCTAATGACTTTATGAGAAATCAAGATGCTGTTAAGCAGATCCAAATAAATGAAAGAGTAGAAGGCAATGTGAAATATCTCATGGGAAAAAGCACTGACCTGGAAAATAGATCCAGGAGAGACAATTTAAAAATTATTGGACTACCTGAAAGCCATGATCAAAGAAAGAACATAGAAATCACCCTTCAAGAAATTCTCACTGAAAATTGCCCTGATGTTTTAGATCCAGAGGGCAAAATAGAGGTTGAAAAAATACACATATCACCTCCTGAAAAAGATCCCAAAAAGAAAACTCCCAGGAATATTATAGCCAGTTTCTAGAATCCACAGATCAAGGAGAAAATACTACAAGCAGCCAGGAAGAAAAAATTTCAATATTGTGGAAAGACAATCAGAATAGCCCAGGACCTGGCAACTTCTACACTTAGGGATCGAATGGCATGGAATACGATATTCCAGAGGGCAAAAGAGCTGGTACTGAACCCAAGGGTCACCTACCCAGCAAAACTGAGTATTTTGTTTCAGGGGAAAACATGGTCATTCAGTGGAATAGAAGACTTTCAAGCATTCTTGAGGAAAAAAAAAAAAAACAGAATTCAATAGAAAATTTGACATCCAGACACAAGAAGCAAGAGATGCCTGAGAAGGTAATCAGGGAAAAGAAATCAAAATGAATTTATCAAAGTTGAACTATTTACATTCCTATATGGAAAAACAATAACTGTGACTGATATCTTTCTCACTATGAAAATGGAAGAAGTGTGTGTGGTCATATGAATACATATGTGAACGTGTGTGTATATGGTTACAGTTATATATGTATAGGGGCATAGGTTGAATTTGTTGGGAAGGGAGAATACTCAGGGGATGAAATTATGAGGTGAGAGAAGAAAGTGGCAAGAGGAGATGGGGAGAGACAGGGTAGGGTAAACTATCTCATGTAGAAGAAGCAAGGGGAAGTGGTTGCAAGGGTGGGGGAGAATAGGAAGGCCAAAAAGGCAAAACCATATTCTTATTAAATTTCCTTCAGGGAGAGAATGACATACATACTAAATGGGATTTCTCAACCTACAGCAGAATAGGGGAAAGGGGGATGAGAGGAGGGATGATGGATGGGAGGGGAGGTTGGAAATAGCCTCTATAGAAGAGGGACAGGATCATGTAGGGAATGGACCAGGTGGGGGTGGGATGAGTGGGAGGGAATTATAAGCAGCCCTGTACAATATATCTACTATGATAATGTTTTGCACAGCTAGACATGTACAACATATACTGAATTACTTATCTCCCCAGAGGAAATGGGTGACAAGCGAGGGAGGTAGGAAATGGATCTGAAATTCGAGGTCTTAACATTAAATGTTTCATATATATATATATATATATATATATATATATATATATATATATATAAGTATATATATATATGTATATATATATATATATATACTTTTATTAATACTCTTTTGCTTATAATGCGAGATAAGATGTGCAGGCATTGGGACACAAAGATTCACCTTCCTCTAATGGAAAAGTCAAAGACGGTATGGGAGAAGGTATGGGAGAGAGCAGATTGGAGGAAGCAATATCTTGTGATACTGCTATTCTGGGAGGGTGGGTAGGGGAATAACAGGGGCGGGGGGAAATGATTGTAACACAAAATCTGGTGGAAATGAATGATGCAAAACAGAAGTTAATAAAGCATTGGTTTAAAAAAAAATCTAATGGCCAGACAAAAGTCAAAACAAATGGTTATGGCTTAGGATGTACTCCATAGTGCCTGTTTCCAATGAGCTTAGAGGAGTGAAAATCCAGGTACTATTATGCCCTTGATTTCACAATTTAGAAAACTGAGGTAAACAAATAATAATTAACTTATCCACTGTCACATAGCTAATAAGTGTCCAAGACTGGATTTGAACATGGATCATCCTGACTACAAGTTCTGTGAACTATCTAATATACCATGGAACTGCTTACATGGATTTCAGTGACAGTTCTTTTATTAACTAACTTTTAGACTATTTTTACGAGCCTCACTTTCCTCATCAGAAAAAATGGTCAAATTGTTAATTAATATGTGTGTACACATGCATGTGTATTCATACACATATACATATATGTACATATATATGCATGTATGTATGCATATATATACATACACATATATACATATGTGTGTATAAATGTAAATAAAATTGTAATTCTCTGTAACACTTCTTGTAATAACCATCAGCTAAATAAATGCGCCTTATTACTGTTAAAAAAAATAACTTCTCCAAAACCAATTGAGAAACATAGTGTCAGACAACTTTCTGTGAAAAAAAATAATCTGGGTTTAAGTAACCTACAAGCTCAATATACCTCATCAGTATTCCATGGCAGCTTCCCCACCACCAAAAACAATTAATAATATGCTAGCCTATGTTTTATTGAGAGAGATACCATCTCCAAAAAGAAGAATCACATATTTTTCTGCTCTTCTGTGTCCTGGTCTGAGTGTATTTGGAATTTTACCAAATCATTGACAAATTTGAAGATTTCCAGAAGGAAGAGAATAACTTGGTGGGTGAATTAGAGACTATACAATATAATGATTAGTTAAAGGTATTAGGCATATAGCCTTAATGCCTAACACAATGTTACCAATAATGGAGACATTTAATGAGCATTTTATGAATCCAATTACCTTGAGTATTATTTTAAGGAAAAGCAGACTTAGCAGGGATATGTCTTTAAGTATTCAAAAGGTTGTTACATGTAGGACGGATTAGACTTGGTCTGTTTGACTCCAGAGGATAGAACTCAGAAAAATCGGCCTGAATTATAGTCAGATTTAGAACAAATGTAAGAAAGATGGAGAGGAAAGGGATCTCTCCCTCTATCATTTTCCACTCACACAACCACGTATTTAACATCTCTTGGACTCCTTTACACAAATGTAAAAAGAGACAGTTGAAATAGATTATCTCTAAGGATCTTCCCTACTCTCAGTTTATAAGATCTTCACAGAGGTTAATCGGAGATTTGAAACCTAGACTTCTTTTTTTTTTCTTTTTAGAAGAGCAATTGGGATTAAGTGACTTGCCCAAGGTCACATAGCTAGTAAGTATTAAGTGTCTGAGGCTGGATTTGAACTCAGGTCCTCCTGACTCCAGGGCTGGTACTCTATTCACTGAACCATCTAGCCGCCCTATAACCTTACACTTCTAAATTTAATGATGTTTAATTTCTGAAGATAGCAAAATATAGTGAATAAGCAGTGAAATAACCTATTGAATCCCTTGTGTTGTCAAATAGGCCATTTTTTAAAATCTGTTAAGTGCAATTTTCACTTCAAAACCACAGGAAGGAGAAAAATTGGATAAAATAGCTGATAATCTAATACAAAACTTTTTTAATGCTTCAACAGACAAATTCCTGCTCAAAGATGAAATGTTATATGATATGAATTACAGAAAGTACATGATAAAGTTATTTTCTAACCAAATTTCTTGAAAAAAGTAAGGATTTCTTTTCCAGTAATAAAGAAATTGGTACTATAATGCTAACAGTGACTGTCTAAATTCCTTATTTAAAAATTAGATCTTGTATTAGCAGTGTTTCTATGGTTCTGAGTCATAGATAGAAGTATATAAAATTACTTTCCCAAAACATCAGATTAATGCACTGTAATCTGTTTCACATAAGTTAATCCCATTTGTTCTGGCTATGCTAAGAAGAAACTAGTTTCATTCATATTATTTGGGCCTAGGAATCTGCGTTTATGAAGCCTTTTTGAAGACAGGAAATGATAACTATAGTTACTTAAGACATAATGATTATATATGCAATTTATGTAAGTTTATGACTAGTCAGGAAACATATCCTAATAGACTTAGGGAAAAATTAAAGCTATAGTTAAAATATATAATTAATTAGTCTGTCAACTGAATTATATTTGTTTCAGACTTATTATTTCAACCAAGTAGAAAATTACTTGGATAAAAACTCCTTCTGCTGACATAGATTGAAAATTTAAAGCCTTAGAGATTAGTCTCAACTGCTGAAAGGTTGCATAACTTGTCCATCACATAAATAATGAGCGGGAGGGAGGACCTGAACCCAGATTTTTCTTTCTTCAAAAGTCACCTTCTATCTATTACCATGTTACTATATCATACTGGAAATTTTATTTTCCCACTATTCTTGGAGTGTTCTTCGTTGATGTGACTATACAAAACTATCACACACACACACACACACACACACACACACACACACACACACACACACACAGAATTACATTTTAATCTGTTTTCCTGCCACTATGGAGAGTCTACTGGGCTTTCGTGCATGTGATGCCCAGGTGGTGAATTTGACACCTCTGTTCTAAAGGA
The DNA here is from genome assembly GCA_011680675.1 of Gymnobelideus leadbeateri. Lineage (NCBI taxonomy): Eukaryota > Metazoa > Chordata > Mammalia > Diprotodontia > Petauridae > Gymnobelideus > Gymnobelideus leadbeateri. The sequence goes on along the minus strand of WOXC01012488.1, from coordinate 214,293 downwards.
TCGTTGAGGAAACATTGGGATATTTTTTGTAAACCACCTGTAACTATAGTAAGTGCTGAAGTGTTTATGAAACACTATAGCAAAGAACTGGATAAAAGAAGACTGTTTATTACACTAGTCTACTGTCAGTGATGGAGAACCATTCAATAACATGAGGGATGGGGGGCAGCTAGGTGGCACATTGAATAGAGAGCCGGCCCTGGAGTCAGAAGGACCTGAGTTCGGAGCCAGCCTCAGACACTTAATCCACACAAACAAAAACCTAGCCATGTAACCTTGGGCAAGTTACTTAACCCCAATTGCCCTAAAGGGGTGGCTAGGTGGCGAAGTGAGTAAGAGCGCCAGCCTCGGATCCGGCCTCAGAAAATGAGCACCCACTCATAAATAATGACTAGCCATGTAACCTTGAGCAAGTTACTTAACCCCAATTGCTTTAAAAAAAAATTTAAAAAAAATAACATGAGGGATGGGACTGTGTTCCTAATACCTGGGCAAACTTTTGTGAGGATAAGTGTCATCAGAAACTATAGGACAAGAGCAAAGTCTTGGATTAAATATATTCTGGTATGCTGAAGTATTGGAGTTTTCATATAGTAAAGTCACAAAAAAGATTTTGAATTTTTTTTTTTTTATGATGTGATATACTCCCTCACTCCAAAATAGAGTTTTACTTTAGGAGAAAAGAACTAGTGATGGCCCCTACCAGGATTAGTAGATGATAATGAGCAGAGTAACAGGAGCTGTGTGTTTGGAGGACTGCAGGAAGAACTCAACCCTCAAGCTTCTGGAAAGACTTATAGATACAATGTGCATTGAGCTATGGACAGCTGCAGGGACTTGATAGTGGGTACCACATGTTGGCAGCTCTGGGAAACAGCTTTAGGCCTTATGAAATGAGTAACAACCAGATTTAAGATCTGCCAAGTACTCTGTATTCTAATTAGAAATCTCTGTATATAGCCTGACACTTTGCTATGGCGGGTCTCTGCTTAACTGAGACTATCCTGGTCTCTAATAAAAGTTAGCTTATTGACAGACAGCAATATTTTTCATGACTTCTGATAAGTCCTACTTGTTTTGATCAATATGTAAATGTATTTTCTCTTCTTTGACATTTATGACATGTATGCTTACAAGGGACACTGTTGACAATTCACTAAATGAAATTGTATAGGTGGGGAAAGGGATAAAGGGAGAATAAACATCTCTCTGTTGCCTATTAAGTGCCAAGCACTGTGCTAAGTTCTTTTCACAAAGATTTTCTCATTTGATTGCCACAGCAACCATGAGAGGTAGGTACTATTATATCCATTTAAAAATTTTAAGAGGGGGCAGTGCCAAGATGGCGGAGTAGAAACAGCTCTTCCAAGCGACTCTGTCCCCAGATTCCCCCCAAACTATGTAAAAGAGGACTCTGAACAACTTCTGGAGCCCCAGGACCCACAGAAGAACACAGAGAAGCTAACCTCCCACTGCAGACAGCCCAGCAGCACTGCAGGAAGGACCAGCGCAGTGGTCTGGGACCTGGAAGCTCACAGCGCTCAGAGCGCAGGAAGCCGAGCCTGAGCTAAGGTCCCAGTGAGCCGAGGTTTTAGCCCCAGGGCACCAGGGCCAACAGCCGGCTGGAGGAATCCCAGAACACCAGGAGCTGTGGCAACTCCAGAATTATCAACATAGACATGCCTAGGACAAAGTAAGAGGTTGGGGTACTATGGAATTTGGGACTGGTATTTAGGGAATGCATCGGCTCCCTCCCCTGGGGGCTAGAAGACACTGAGGAGACACGCTATTTTGCAGTTTTCAGAGGCAGCTCCAGCTCCCAGCCTCCAAATCATAGGGAGATCCAGCAATCAGTCTTGGGGGTAATCGCACTTGCTTTAACCTTGCTGGATCTGGATTGTGATCTAGGGTGGAAGTCGTGGGTGGGTTTACAGCTTGCCAGAAACGGAAGTTGCCCCCCACACGTTCGGGACGAAAATTCCTCTATCTGGCCTTAAAGCCATTGTGTGGCAACAAGCCCAAAAGTCAAGTAATTAAGTGGCAACATGCCAAGGCAAAGGAAACAGAAAAATGCAACCCTAGACCCCTATTTTGGGGGCATAGAGCAGGAAAAGGACTGTGAGGTCAGAAGTCCTGCTCCAAAAGCCCCAGGGGAAAACATGAGCGGGGTGCAGGCCATAGAGGACCTTAAGAAGGACTTTAAAAATCAAATAAAAGAAGTGGAGTAAAAATTGGAAAGAGAAATGAGAAGGATGCAGGAAAAGTATGAAATGAGAGGCAACAGCTGGACTGAGGAAAACAACACCTTAAAATAGACTAACTCAAATGGCAAAGGAGGTCCAAAAGGGCAATGAGGAGAAGAATGCCTTAAAAAGTAGAATTTGCCAGATGGAAAAAGGATCTCAAAAGTTCCCTGAGGAGATTCATTCCTTCAGAGTTATACTGGAGCAAATGGAAGCTAATGACTTTATGAGAAATCAAGATGTTGTTAAGCAGATCCAAACAAATGAAAGATTAGAAGGCAATGTGAAATATCTCATGGGAAAAAGCACTGACCTGGAAAATAGATCCAGGAGAGACAATTCAAAAATTATTGGACTACCTGAAAGCCATGATCAAAGAAAGAACCTAGAAACCACCCTTCAAGAAATTCTCAAGGAAAACTGCCCTGATGTTTTAGATCCAGAGGGCAAAATAGAGGTTGAAAGAATCCACCCATCACCTCCTGAAAAGATCCCCAAAAGAAAACTCCCAGGAATATTATAGCCAGGTTCCAGAATCCCCAGATCAAGGAGAAAATACTACAATCAGCCAGGAAGAAACAATTTCAATATTGTGGAAACACAATCAGAATAGTCCAGGACCTGGCAGCTTCTACACTGAGGGATGGAAGGGTGTGGAATATAATATTCCAGAGGTCAAAAGAGCTTGAAATGAACCCAAGGGTCACCTACACGGCAAAACTGAGTATTTTGTTTCAGGAGAAAATCTGGTCATTCAGTGGAATAGAAGACTTTCAAGCATTCTTGAGGAAAAAAACAGAATTGAATAGAAAATTTGACATCCAGACACAAGCAGCAAGAGATGCCTGAGACGGTAATCAATGAAAAGAAATAAAAAAGAACTTATCAAAGTTGAATTATTTACATTCTTATATGGAAAAGCAATAACTGTGACTGATGATATCTTTCTCACTATGAAAATAATGGAAGAAGGGTGGGTGGTCATATGAGTACATATGTGAATGTGTGTATATGGTTACAGTTATATATGTATAGAGGGCATACGTTGAATTTGTTGGGAATGGAGAATACTCAAGGGATGAAATTATGAGGTGAGAGAGGAAAGTGGCAAGAGGAGATGGGGAGAGACAGGGTAGGATAAACTATCCCATGTAGAAGAAGCAAGGGGAAGTGGTTGTAAGGGGGTGAAGAATAGGGAAGCAAAAAGGCAAAACCACATTCTCATTGAATTTGGTTCAGTGAGAGAATGACATACATGCTAAATGGGATATCTCAACCTGCAGCAGAATAGGGGGAAGGAGGATGAGAGGAGGGAAGATGGATGGGAGGGCATCCTTGGGGGGAGGGGTGGTTGGAAGTACCGACTACAGAAGAGGGACAGTATCATGTGGGGAATGGACCAGGTGGGGGTGGGATGAATGGGAGAGAATTGTAAGCAGCCTTGTACAATATATCTACTATGATAATGTTTTGCATAGCTAGACATGTACAACATATACTGAATTACTTATCTCCCCAGAGAGAATGGGTGACAAGGGAAGAAGGAAATGGATCTGAAAGTCGAGGTCTTAACATTAAATGTTTCAAATATATATAAATAGTATTATTAATACTCTTTTGCTTATAATTGGGAGATAAGATGTGCAGGTATTGGGACACAAAGATTCACCTTCCTCTAATGGAAAAGTCGAAGGGGGTATAGGAGAAGTTATGGGAGAGAGCAGATTGGAGGAATCGATATCTTGTGGGACTGCTATTCTGGGAGGTTGAGTAGGGGAACAATGGGGGGGAAATGATTGTAACTCAAAATCTGGCGGAAATGAATGATGTAAAACAGAAGTTAATAAAGCATTTGTTTAATAATTAAAAAGTAAAAATAAAAAAAATTGAAAACTGAGCTAAAAAGAGGTAAGTCACTTACCTATTAAGTGCATGAATTCAAATTTGAACTCAAATATTCCTGACTCCAAGCCCAACGAGTCACCAACTTCCTCTAGGAGACCATTTGCTACATTATGAAGAAATATCTAAATCTTTTGTGTGGGGATGATGAGCCAAAAATATGAGAAAATTCTTAAAGTGTACTGAAGGCCCTCATGTCATATAAGAATTCTGATATAAGCCTTTACAAAGCCAATGGAAAACAAAGAGAAAGCAATAATGATTTTTGACTTTACAAATGTATCAGATTTGGAAGAAACTTGGTCCCTGCAGAAATTCTCATAACACCTAAGTTTCCTAAACATGTACTTCATTTCAAAAATGTCTCATTTCTAAAAGGTTCAAAAGAATTATTTACCTATTCCTAATTTTTAGTTATTCTTCATGGGGATATTTTTATTAGTTTTTTGCTAAGCAACACTTAGGGTTTTGTAACTTCCCATTTTGTTATTTACTGTCCAAGATTTCTTATATGATACTTTGCCAAAATGTTGTATACATTCTGAAGAACAATAAAATATGTTTATCCTTATGTGGTGTTTATTATGAATTTTCTCCTGAAGATTCTTAATTATGTAAAATAACCTTTAAGAAAGGTTAATGAATATTTTCTCATTAATTACACAGTATGTTCTTTAAAATGTTTATCAAATTGACTTGAGTTGGATTTGATTCAAGGGTTCAGCCTTTCTCATTCAGTTTAGACAATATTTAGTCTCTCTTCCAATATGTAAAAATCAAACTATACCAAGAGAGGAAATTATATATTACTACTATATAATCTGGTCCATCTGATTTAATGTAGCATATCTAGCAAGAATAACAGTATAATTTTAGAATACTCAACTCAGAGTCAGAGGACTCCGATTCTAATCCTGAGTCAACCAGTCTAACTGGCTATGTAACCTTCAAGGAAGCATTTAAGTCATCCAAGAGACACTTTCTTCATCTCTGAAGAGAGTGCATCAAGGTTAAAGTCCTTACAATTCATTGTTTTTCTCCTTGATTTTCAAATTTCCTTTACTTCCCTCCCCTCACGACAGCATATAGTACAGTATAGGGTCTGCAAATACATTCATATTAGACATTACTCCAATTACAAAGGCGTATTGTACTAGGTGGGATGAAAGATGGTAAGGAAGAAATAAAACCAAACAATGAAAAGAACAAGATCATTTAGTTTGCTTCCATCAGGATTCAGGCTCAGTTTTTTCTAGTTATATCTCTGGATGGCGCATTTTTCAATGTCTTGATTCATTCGGGATTAACTTATATCACTGCTTTGCTGAAAAGAGTCCAGTCTGTCATAGTTGCTCATCACAGATATGGTATGTCTGTGATTGTATACAAATTTCTTCTGATTCTACTCTTCTCGATCAGCATCAGGTTGTATAAGTCTCTCCAGGTAATTGTGAAATCCATCATCTCCTCGTTTCTTATACCACAATAAAATTCCATTACATTCATATACCACAACTAGTTTAGCCATTCCCCAATTGATGGGCACCCCTTTAGTTTCCAATTCTTTGCAACCACAAAAAGGGCTGCTAAAAATATTTTTGTACGTATGGGTCTTCCTCCCACTTCTATGATCTCTTTGGGATATAACCCTAGAAGTGGTATGGCTGGGTCAAAGGGTATGAAATTATTTATAATCCTTTGGGCATAATTCCAGATTGCTCTCCAGAATGGTTGGATAAGTTCACAAGTCCACCAGCAATGTATTAGCGTTCCAATTTTCCCACATCCTCTCCAACATTTGTCACTTTCTTGTTTTGTCATCTTAGCCAATCTGACTGGAGAGATGTGGTATCTCAGAGTTGTTTTGATTTCCATTTCTCTAATTAATAGTGATTTAGAGCATTTCTTCATGTGCTTATAGATATCTTTAATTTCTTTCTCTGAAAACTTCCTATTCATATCCTTTGACCATTTCTCAATTGGGGAATGACTTGTATTCATATAGATTTGTCTCGATTCTCTATAAATTTTAGAGATGAGTCCTTTATCAGAGACACAAGTTGTAAAAATTCTTTCCCAATTTCCCAACTCCCGCTTGATCTTGGTTACATTGGCTTTGTTTGTGCAGAAGCTTTTCAATTTAATGTAATCAAAATTATCCATTTTGCATTTTATAATGCTCTCTAATTCTTGTTTGGTCCTAAAATCTTCCCCTCTCCACAGATCTGTCAGGTAAACTATCCCTTGCTTTCCCAAATTGCTTACAGTATCATCCTTTTCACCTAGATCATGCACCCATTTAGACTTGATTTTGGTATATGGTGTTAGATAGTGATCTATGCCCACTTTTCTGCCATACTGTATTCCAGTTTTCCCAGTAGTTTTTGTCAAATAGTGCATTCTTATCCCAAAAACTGGGTCTCTGGGTTTATCGAACAATAGATTACTATATTCATTAACTGCTGGGTCTCCTGCAACTATTCTATTCCATTGATCCACTACTTGACACCTCTGCCAGTACCAAGCAGTTTTGATGACTGCTGCTGTATAATACAGATTAAGATCTGGCATAGCTAGTCCACCTTCCCTAGCATTCCTTTTCATTAATTCCCTTGATATTCTAGACCGTTTGTTTTTCCAAATAAATTTTGTTATTATTTTGTCTAACTCTACAAAGTAGTTTTTTGGTAAATTGATTGGTGTGGCACTAAATATATAGTTTAGTTTGGGTAAAATTGTCATTTTTATTATATTAGCTCGACCCAGCCACGAGTAATTGATATTTTTCCAACTATTTAAATCTGTTTTTATTTGTGTGAGAAGTGTTTTGTAGTTGTGATCATATAGATTCTGGGTTTGTTTTGGCAAGTAGATTCCCAGATATTTTATAATGTCTACAGTGACTTTAAATGGGATTTCTCTTTCTATCTCTTGCTGTTGAGTTTTATTAGAGATGTACAGGAATGCTGAGGATTTATGTGGGTTTATTTTATATCCTGCAACTTTGCCAAATTTATTTATTGTCTCAAGTAGTTATTTTTTATTTGATTCTCTAGGATTCTCTAAGTATATCATCATATCATCTGTAAAGAGTGACAGCTTGGTCACTTCTTTGCTTAATTTGATTCCTTTGATTTCTTTTTCTTCTCTAATTGCTATTGCTAACGTTTCTACTACCAGGTTGAATAAGAGGGGTGATAGTGGACACCCTTGTTTCGCTCCTGATCTTATTGGAAAGGCTTCTAGTTTATCCCCATTGCAAATAATACTTGCTGATGCTTTTAAATAGATGCTAGCAACTATTTTAAGGAAGGCTCCATTTATTCCTATACTTTCTAGTGTTTTTAAATGGAATGGATGTTGTATTTTTCAAAACCATTTTCTGCATGTATTGAGATGGTCATGTGGTTTCTGCTCGTTTTATTGTTGATATGCTCAATTATACTGATGGTTTTCCTAATATTAAACCATCCTTGCATTCTTGGAATGAATCCTACCTGATCAGAGTGTATTCTTTTTGTGATAAGTTGTTGGAGTCTTTTGGCTAATATTTTATTTAGAATTTTTGCGTCTAAATTCGTGAGAGAAATTGGTCTATAATTTTCTTTCTCTGTTTTATCTCTTCCTGATTTAGGAATCAGTACCATATTTGTGTCATAGAAAGAGTTTGGTAGGACTCCTTCTTCACTAATTTTCCCAAATAGTTTGTAAAGTATTGGAATCAATTTTTCTTTAAATGTTTGATAGAATTCACTAGTGAATCCATCTGGCCCTAAAGATTTTTTCCTAGGGAGTTCGTTGATGGCTTCTTTGATTTCTTTTTCTGGGATGGGGTTATTTACATAATTCATTTCCTCTTCAGTTAATCTGGGCAATTTGTGATTTTGTAAATATTCATCCATTTCACTAAGATTGTCATATTTATGTGCATACAATTGGGAAAAATAATTCCTCATTATTTTTTTTGTTTGTTTCTTAAGAAAAGAGTTTATTGAAAGGATGTGAAAATAGTAATATATGCTTTCAACAGTAATAAATCTCCAAAGTATTAAGAGTATGAAACATCAGGAATCTTCTCCATACGTTCAAAGCACACACTAAACTACTGTGTCCTGCTGTTTTTTAGTTGGTCAGCACTTAAAAGCTTAGTCTAAGTTATCTCATGAGAAAGACGAGTCACATAAGGGATCTCGAGGACATTCTGTGACCGACCCATCGCAAACTCAAACAAGTCTACCACTGAGAGACTGGCCAGCTGAAGAGAGAAGGCCCTAAAAGCCCCAAGGCTTCTGGGGGGCCACCTTTCGTACTGCCAGCCATGGGGCCAGACAACACAGTAAACAGGTGGCTTTCTTCAAAGTGAAGTGTGACCACTTTGTTTCAAGCTGACTTCTAAGAAGACTGCTCACTTCCCAAATTCTTCTCACTAGCTGAGAAGAGATAGGGCAGCTCGTGAACTATGAAAGAAGCTTTGCATATGGGCACATTTCCATGTGCACTGGGTCATACCAAATTTTTGTATTCAAAAGATGAAAATACATTTATACAATGAGGCATATATACAGACTGCATTTTGGAAGCACGCTCGCAAACATCACCCTAGAGCACAATCCTGAAGGTCTAGGAAGGACCAGTCTCAGGTACATTTTCCCATGGATTGTGCCTAACTCAAATCTCTACTTTTATCAGCCTTCCTTGCTCTATCATCCATACATAGCAAAGTAAATGGCTTTTTGCTGATTCCTGTTCTTATCGACTGCATTTCAATGGGAAAAAAATACAAAGAAAAAATTAGAACGGAAGCAGTTATCTCATAAATTAATTCCTCCAGGAAACATTAAGCATCAAGAGAGAAGCTCCACGGTACTTACATGTGAAACATGAAGTGATGAAGCCGTCTTAGCACATCTAGACCCCCACGTCCGACGGGTCTTGCTTACTCAAACTATACTGCACCCCAAACAACAACTTACCAAACCTGTACAGATTATTAATTTATATCCACACACATAATTTCCAAGTTGATTCTACATGGTTTGTGTGAGAGCTTGGTTTTTTCAAAGCTCTCCCATATTGATTGACAAAGTAGACATGAGGATGAGAGGGGCAGTCTAGCCAAGGACCGGCCCCAGGGCAGGCCAAGTCGGGAGAAGCTTGTTTTCTCCTAGCCCCTAGCCCCCCTTGATAACACCAGCCATTCCAATCAAATTCATTTCACTGGTGAAGTGAGACAGTGACCTAACCCAGGAGCCCTTGGTGAGCTGCCATGGGGAATGCCGTGATGATGGGAAGCCTCTCCCTGCTTCCTGCAGTCAGCTCTCTGGTATTCCACTGGGATTGGTGCCAGCATGGCCCTGGAGGCCACATGTGCCACACATAGTTCTGCACGAATCAACTGGGCTTTGTATTTAGTACAAATGCTTTCAGCACAGACCCTCTGTTTCTGAATCTTCCTAAGATATATACAGAAAGAAGCATTTTACAAGCTGAGCAGAATATTTAAAAAATTACATATAAATGTACAATCTCTGTGTGTACTAAAGGCACCATGGTTGCTAGGTGAGGAATGTGGGCAGTGTCTGATCAGCCTCGCAAGGCGATGCTATCTATCCTTTCCTGTTGCTTTCTGGGGCCGTGGAGAGAACAAGGGAGCTGAGAACTTATTGGAAAGGCCTCGGGCAGCCAGCCAGCCAGAGTACTGGGGCAAGGGGCACAGCTGCCTTGCCCTATGGGTCTGAGCCATGCTTAAGTTCTGGTTGGTTGGTTGTTTGTTTGTTTTTTTTTTTTTTTTAACTAGAGTGTAAGATAGGAAGGAAGACAAAACCCCCTGCAATGCTGGAGGAAGGGGAAAAGGAACCCAGCAGCCAGAGCCATGGGGCCAAAGGGAAGTCAAGGCTGCTACTCACTCAGAGGGGAGCGGTAGAAAGAGCCCGCCCAGTTCAAGGAACCTCAACAACAAAAATAAGTCACAATTTTTCCAAATTATTATCAAAAATGTCCATTTAATTTTGATCTTTGCAGAAGCATTTCACCTGATAGTATTAGGAAAAATAAAGATAAATTATATGTACAGAGGGGGAAAATATTTTAGAATCATCTGCTGAAGGAAGACATTTGGCTGTGATACATTTAAAACATCAAAGAACAGTTGTTTCATAATCCAAAGGACAGATTAAGTCATACATATCCCCTCTGAATTTTAAATAGACTGACCTATGAAATCCATTCACATGGAATTACAAATATGAAGTTATGTAGACTATTGTCATGTCACATTTTTAATGTTGAATAGAAAATCACTCTGAATTGGAAACTACAAATGAGCACGTGGATTACTGGTATCTTAGAAAGGCCGACTCATTTCTAATTTTGCTTATTTATAAAACACAAAAGGAAACAATTCAAAACATTAAAGATAATCTGGTTGACAAAAAAAAAGACAAATTTTAAACTCTTCCCTTTGGCCACTGGATAGGAAATAACATGATATCTGGTCATCAACAGATCAGACAACTGGTATGAGGCACATCACCGTATTCAAAAATATCTCTATTTACAGACAGAGACACACACAGATTGGTCGAGTTCCAGGGGCTGGGGAGTTAAGGTAAGACCTCGGGGGCACTATCAGTTGCCTCATAATTTTTTTTTAATTTCCTCTTCATTAGAATTAGATTCACCCTATTTATTTTTGATACTCATAATTTGGTTTTCTTTTTTCTTTTTTTTTAAACACATGCTTCATTAACTTCTGTTTAACATCATTAATTTCTGCCAGATTTTGAGTTACAATCATTTTCCCCCCGTTATTCCCCTACCCAACCTCCCAGAATAGCAGTCCCACAAGATATCGCTTCCTGCAATCTACTCTCTCCCATACCTTCTCCCATACCCCCTTCAACTTTTCCATTAGAGGAAGGTGAAACTTTGTGTCCCAATGCCTGCACATCTTATCTCCCTATTACAAGCAAAAGAGTATTAATAATAGTATTTATATATATTTGAAACATTTAATATCAAGATCTCGAATTTTAGATCCATTTCCTTCCTTCCTTATCACCCATTCCCGCTGGGGAGATAAGTAATTCAGTATATGTCATACATGTCTAGCTATGCAAAACATTATCATAGTAGATATATTGTACAAGGCTACTTATAATTCCCTCCCACTCATCCCACCCCCCCACCTAGTCCATTCCCTACATGATCCTATCCCTCTTCTATAGTGGGTACTTCCAACCTCCCCTCCCACCAAGGATGCCCTCCCATCCATCATCCCTCCTCTCATCCCCCTACCCCCTATTCTGCTGCAGGTTGAGGTATCCACTTTAGTATGTATGTCATTCTCTCCCTGAAACAAATTCAATGAGAATGTGGCTTTGCCTTTTTTTTCCCTTCCTATTCTGCCTCTCCCTTGTAAGCACTTCCCCTTGCTTCTTCTACATGAGATAGTTTATCCTACCCTGTCTCTCCCCATCTACTCTTGCCAGTTTCCTCTCTCACATCATAATTTCATCCCTTGAGTATTCTCCCTTCCCAACAAATTCAACCTATGCCCTCTATCCATATATAACTGTAACCATATACACACACATTCACATATGTATTTATATGACCACAAACCCTTCTTCCATTATTTTCATAGTGAGAAAGATATCATCATAGTTATTGCTTTTCCATATAGGAATGTAAATAGTTCAACTTTGATAAGTTCCTTTTGATTTCTTTTCCCTGATTACCTTCTCAGGCATCTCTTCCGTCTTGTGTCTGGATGTCAAATTTTCTATTCAATTCTGGTTTTTTCCTCAAGAATGCTTGAAAGTCCTCTATTCCACTGAATGACCATATTTTCTCCTGAAAAAAAAATACTCAGTTTTGCTGGGTAGGTGATCCTTGGGTTCATTCCCAGCTCTTTTGCCCTCTGGAATATTATATTCCATGCCCTTCGATCCCACACTGTAGAAGCTGCCAGGTCCTGGGCTATTCTGATTGTGTTTCCACAATAGTGAAATTTTTTTCTTCCTGGCTGCTTGTAGTATTTTCTCCTTGATCTGGGGATTCTGGAACCTGGTTATAATATTCCTGGGAGCTTTCTTTTTGGGATCTTTTTCAGGAGGTGTTCTGTGGATTCTTTCAACCTCTATTTTGCCCTCTGGATCTAAAACATCAGGGCAATTTTCCTTGAGAATTTCTTGAAGGGTGATTTCTAGGTTCTTTCTTTGATCATGGCTTTCAGGTAGTCCAATAATTTTTAAATTGTCTCTCCTGGATCTTTTTTCCAGGTCAGTGCTTTTTCCCATGAGATATTTCACATTGCCTTCTAATCTTTGGTTTGTTTGGATCTGCTTAACAGCATCTTGATTTCTCATAAAATCATTAGCTTCCATTTGCTCCAGTCTAACTCTGAAGGAATGAATCTCCTCAGTGAACTTTTGAGATTCTTTTTCCATCTCGCAAATTCGACTTTTTAAGGCATTCTTCTCCTTATTGCCCTTTTGGGCCTCCTTTGCCATTTGAGTCAGTCTATTTTTTAAGGTGTTGTTTTCCTCAGTCAGGCTGTTGACCCTCATTTCATACTTTTCCTGCATCCTTCTCATTTCTTTTTCCAATTTTTACTCCACTTCTCTTATTTGATTTTTAAAGTCCTTCTTAAGGTCCTCTTTGGCCTGCAACCCGCTAGTGTTTTCCCCTGGGGCTTTTGGAGCAGGACTTCTGAGCTCACAGTCCTTTTCGCGCTCTATGCCCCCAAAATAGGAGTCTCGGGTTGCATTTTTCTGTTTCATTTGCCTTGGCATGTTGCCACTTAATTACTTGACATTTGGGCTTGTTGCCACACTATGGCTTTAAGGCCAGATAGAGGAATTTTCGTCTCGAACATGTGGGGTGCAACTTCCATTTCTGGCAAGCTGTAAACCCACCCACGACTTCCACCCTAGATCACAATCCAGATCCCAGGGAGGTTAAAGTAAGAGTGATTTCCCCCCCAAGACTGATCGCTGGATCTCCCTACAAATTCCCAGGCCAGTAGCTGGAGCTGCCTCTGAAAACTACAAAATGGTTTGTCTCCATTGCGGCTTCTAGCCCCCAGGTGAGGTAACTGACACAATCCCCAAATACAGGTCCCAAAGTCCATAGGACATTAACCTCTTACTTTGTCCTAGGCATGTCTATGTTGATAATTCTGGAGTCGCCAAAGCTGCTGGTGTTCTGGGGTTCCTTCAGCCGCCTGGTAGCCCTGCCACCCTGGGGTTAAAACCTCAGCTCACTTGGACCTGGGCTCTTTCTTGTTTTTTTTTTGTCATATTGACTAAGGGTCTATCAGTTTTGTTCATTTTTTCATAAAACCAGCTCTTAGTTTTATTTATTAATTCAGTAGGTTTTAATTTCAATTTTATTAATCTCTCCCTTGGTTTTCAGTATTTCTAATTTAGTACTAAATTGGGGGTTTTCAATTTGTTCTTTTTCTAGCTTTTTTAAATGCATGTCCAATTCATTGACCTCCTTTCTCTCTGCTTTAATTAAGTATGCACTCAGGGATATAAAACTTCCCCTGTGAACTGCCTTTAGTGCATCCCACAGATTTTGGCATGTTGTCTCATTATTATCATTCCCTTGAATGAAATTATTGATTGTTTCTATAATTTCTTGTTTGACCCACCAATTTTTTAGGATTAAATTGTTTAATTTCCAATTAGTTTTTAGTCTATCTTTCCATGGCCCTTTATTGCATATAATTTTTATTGCATCATGATCTGAGAATGATGCACGTAATATTTCTGCCTTTCTGCACTGGATTGTGAGGTTTTTATGCCCTAGTACATGGTCTATTTTTGAGTATGTACCATGCACTGCTGAAAAGAAAGTAAATTCATTTTCATCCCCATTCAGTTTTCTCCAGAGATCCATCATATCTAGTCTCTCTAACATTCTATTCACCTCCTTAATTTCTTTCTTGGTTATTTTAAGGTTAGATTTATCGAGTTCAGAGAGGGGAAGATTAAGGTCCCCCACTAGTATAGTTTTGCTATCTATTTCTTCCTCTAATTCCTTTAACTTCTCCTCTAGGAATTTGGATGCTATACCACTTGGTGCATAAATATAAAGTTGTGATATTGCTTTATTCTCGATGGTGCCTTTTAGTAGGATATAGTTTCCTTCCTTATCTCTTTTAATTAGATCTATTTTTGCTTTTGCTTCATCTGAGATAAGTATTGCTACCCCTGCTTTTTTTACTTTAGGTGAGGCATAATAAATTTTACTCCAACCTTTTACCTTTACCCTGTGGGTATACCTTTGTTTCAAATGTGTTTCTTGAAGACAGCATATTGTAGGATTATGGTTTTTAATCCATTCTGCTATCCACCTCTGTTTTATGGGAGTGTTCATCCCATTCACATTCACAGTAATGATGACTATCTGTCTCTTCCCCTCCATCCTATTCCCTCCCCTGTTTATGTTTTTGTTTCTTCCTTCTCCCTTCCCCTCCTTGAAGTTTTCCCTCCCTCAGTGTTCCCACCCAGTGAGCCCCCTTCTTAACCTACCCTCTCCCCTTACTACTATTTCCCTCCCTTCTAATCCCTCCCTTTAGTCTCCTCTTTTTCACCCCCTTTACCCTCCCACTATCTATAGGACACAATAAATTTTTATACTTATCAGAGTAAATTACTCCCCATTTGATTCCAAAGCAATGAGAGTAAATTTCAAAGAGTGCTCCTCTCCCTCCCTCCTTTTCCTCTATTTAATGAATTTATGTGTCTCTTCACGTTAGAATCTTAACCTTCACTGATTAATTTGATCCTTCTTTGAACCAGAACTAGTGAGAATAGTGTTTAAATGATGTTCTTCTCCCTCTTTCTTTCCCCTCTTCTATAGTGTGTTTTGATGCCTCTTCAGATGGCATATTTTACCTTTTCCTAGCTCATCCTTTCCTTTTTCCCATTACAGTACCTTTGATCCCCTTAATAGTCTTTTTTTTTTAGACTCCATGTTACTGCATTCATACACACACCCTCTAAGTATAACCCTTTTGAAGGTCATGATAATCATAAAGATATTGAATATTGACAGTTATCAGCTCCACATATGTGGATGTGAACATTTTGCTCTTGTTGCATCCCAAGTAATGAGCGTGTGTTTGTGGGTGTGGGTGTGTGCACTTCTGCATGTGTGAGTCTATGTTACCCTTGTTTACCTTTTTATGTCCTTCTGGAGTCTTGTAATTGGAGATCAAATTTTCCATTGAGCTCTGGCTTTTTCATCAGGGAAGTCTGGAAGTCTCTTACTTCATTAAACATCCATCTCCTTGCCTGAAAGTTTATGCTCAGTTTTGCCAGGTAGTTAATCCTTGGTTGTAGTCCTAGCTCTCTTGCCCCATGAAATATCAAATTCGAGTCCCTCTGCTCTTTTAATGTAGAAGCTGCTAGGTCCTGTGTGATCCTAACTGTAATTCCTCGGTATTTGAATTGTTTCTTTTTGGCTGCTTGTAGAATTTTGGGATCTCTTTCAGGAGGAGTCCGGTGAATTCTATCGATAGCTATTTTATCTTCTGATTCCAGGACCCCGGGACAGTTTTCATTGACAGTCTCTTGGAGGATGTTGTCTAGACTGCTTTTTTCATCATGACATTCTGGTAGACCAATAATTCTTAAGTTGTCTTTCATGGATCTGTTCTCTAGGTCAGTTATTTTTCTAGTGAGATATTTTACATTTTCTTCCAATTTTTCGATCGTCTTATTTTTTTTTTTTTGATTGACTCCTGCTGCAAGATAGAGTTCTGAGTTGCAGTTTGATTGTATCTAATTTTTAGCGAATTATGGTCTTCAGTTAGTTTTTGAAGTTCCTTTTTATGGAGGTATTTTCTTTTTCCAAGTTGGTCACTGCCTCCCTGATTTGGTCTTAATTTTTCTTAAGCTCCTTCAGGAATGCTATTTGGGCTTGAGACAAGATCATGTTTCCTTCTGTGGTCTCTGGTGTGGGCAGAGAGTCTATATTGTCCTGTGTGTTTTGTTGTTCATGCCCTGCATAGTATGCTCGAATAGACTTTCTTGCCTTCCCCTTCTCCTTTTCAGCTTCCTTCCTTCCCATTGTGACTTCCTGTTTCTTAGTTTCTCAGGCTATCAGTTTGGGGCCTGATCCTTGACTTTCAATACCTCTGGGTGGCTAGTTTATGGCAAAGTCAGGGAAGTCAGTGAGGAATGTAGATGTGTAGGTGGGGGTGAGTCTGACTACTTCAGATTTCTGCCTCTATACCCCTGGGCTATAAGTAGGCTTTTGTTGGTGAGGTGAGGTGGGACTTGTTGGGACCCCTCCCTCTCTTCTCTTCAGATTCCTGGCTGTCTCAGTTACACCCCTTCTTGGAGATTCTCAAGCCTGAGGCTATTTTCATTAACTTGGGATTTCAATCTGGGTGGGAGACTTATCTTTGGGTTTTCTGCTTCATGAAGGAGGATCGGAGCAGCTAGAATTTACTTTGCCATTCCAGCCCCTGTATTATACAGGCAGGCAGTTTCTAAACTTCCAGGCTGGGGGCGGAATGCAGCCTGAGAAGCCACTCTCTCCACTGGGGGCCCTATTCTCCTACCTGGCTCCAATGATCCTTTCCCTCTGCAAGATGACTGCGGTTCATCCTTGGTAAGTCTGCAGGCTGGGGCTTTTTCTCTCTCTGGTGTAGTCTTCTTGTCTGCTCTTAGGTCTGAGCTGTGCAGACCCCACATGCTCTGTGCTCGACCAGTGCAGACACACTGGGCAACCTCCTGGGCCGGATTCTGCCACACTCTGTCTTCCAGTGGGCTCTGTCACTCCGGACTCCGCTCAGATTCACCCTTTGAGACTTAGTGACCCAGGAGCTCAGCGAGGTTACTGCTTCCTTTCCGACATCTTGGCTCCGCCCCCCCCCCCTTACAACTCATTTTAACATGTTGGTTACACTGTTTTTATTTAACTGATCCAGAAATAATTAACAAGAAGACAATATTTTAATCATATTTTGCCCTCTTTCTTTAAGTTCAACAAAATATCCTAATTACATCCCAACTGATAAAACTGCAATTTTTTCATTCTGCTATACTCAGGACTACTATCTTTCTGGTTTCCTCATCACACTTTTATTCCCAAACATTTTCTTTCTCTTTTCCAGTCACTTGTCCTCTGTTTGCCTCAGTTTCTTCAACTATGAGATGGGGATAAAAATAGCAATCATACAGTTGTTTTAAAGTTTAAATGCAGTAATATTTGCAAAGCACTTAGTCAGTGTCTGGTGCATATTAAATGGTTGTTCCTTTCCCCCATTCTTGTTTATCTTTACTGATGAATAAATTCCCAATTATACTTTGCCAATCTGTACTTTTCTTGCACTTTGGAAAGGATAAGCACTTTATAAATATTTCCCCCCATTAATTTATTATTTTCTCAAAATATGTAAAATAAAACATTGGACTTGATAACAGAATCAGACAACATTAGACTTGGGAGAGATCTTAGCAATTATCCGCTCACGAAATCAATGAGTTTCTGAGGTGGAAGTGCATTTTAAGGGGCCATTTATGTATGTGGCCCAGCTTCTGTTTGATCAGGATACCCTCTATAATGGGGGTCATTAGTGATCAACTAGTCTAGTTATGAAGGTCTTCAGCGACGTGAATATTTACTATTTCCTGAGGCATTCTGTTCTCTATTTGATAACTATAATTATTAGGAATGTTTTCTTTAAAAAAATTGAATCCAAATTATATTATTTTTTAATTTGAGCCCAAATTGATATTAATTAACATTGAGGTAGCCTTTTGACACTTATAAAATACTTCAAGTGTAATTCAAACAATATTTCCCCTTTGCCACAGTTCACTTTATACAATAACCTATGAGGTAGCAAACATAGGCAGTTTTTATCTTTCAGATGAGAAAATTATATTCAGAGATGTTAATGATAATAATTGTTAGTATATAAAACATTTGTATTTATTATTTTAATAATATTTAAATTTTCTCCAGTTACATTACAAGAAAATTGTAAGCATTAATTTTTAACATATTTTGATTTACAAATTCTTATCCCTCCCACCTCCCTTGCCCTCTTCTGAAGATGATAAGCAATTTGATATAGTTTATATATGTGCTAATAGGTAAAACTATTTCTATGTTACTAACAATTGTGAAAGAAGAAACAGATCAGAAGAAAAAATGTGAGAAAGAATAAAATATGTAAAAAAAAAAGTACACTTCAATCTGCATTCCGAGTCCATTAGTTCTTTATCTGGAGGGAGATAGTATTATCCTTCATGAGTCCTTTGCACTGGTCTTGGATCATTGTGATGCTGAGAAGAACTCAGTCATTCATAGTTGATCATCACAGAATGTTCCTGGGTATACTGTGTACCATGTTTTCCTGGTTCTGCTCATTTTGTTTATATGACTTCATAAAAAGTTTTTCCAGGTTTTTCTGAAATCTTCCTACTCATCATTTCCTATAGTATGATAGTAATCACATTCATAAACCACAGCTTGTTCAGCCATTCCCCAATTTATGGGCATCCCCTCAATATGCAATATTTAGCCATCACAAAAAGGGCTGCTATAAATACTTTAGCACACATAGGTTCTTTGCTATATTTTAGGACCTCTTTGGGATAGAAACTTAGTAGTGGTATTGCTGGATCAACAGGTATGCAAAATTCCTCTTAAGAGTATAGTTCCAAATTTCTTTCCAAAATGGTGGGATCAGTTCACAAATCCACCAACAATACAATAATGTCCCAATTTTCCCAGAACTTTTCCAACATTTATAATTTTCTTTTTCTATCATATTAGCCAGTATGATAACTGTGAAGTGGTACTTCATAATTGTTTAAATTGCATTACTCTAATCAATAATTATTTAGAGCAGTTTTTCACATGACTATAGATAGCTTTAATTTCTTCATCTGTAAAAGGACTATTCATATCTTTTGACCATTTCTCCATTGTGGAATGACTTGTATTTTTATACATTTGACTTGGTTCTCTATAGATTTCAGATATGAGGTTTTTATCAGAAACACTCTCTATAAAAATTTGTTTTCCAGTTTTTTGCTTTCATTCTAATCTTGGTTGCAATGGTTTTATTTGTGTTAATAACTTTTGAAATTTAATTTAATCAAAATTATTCATTTTGCATATCATTATGTTCCTTATTTCTTCTTTCATCCTAAATTCTTCCCTTCTCCATAGATCTGAAAAGTAAGCTATTCCTTGCTGTCCTAATTTGCTTATAGTATCACCCTTTATGACTAAGTCATATACTCTAAAGTCAACCACAAACATCTCTCCTGAGGACTGCTTCTGTGAATAACTTTAAAGTTCTTATCACATAGTATAGTGAAATCTCTATTCAACAGTAAACTAAAGCAAAACATTCACAGATATCAAAGTAAAACTTTCACAACAATATAACATAACAACTTATTACTAAGTCTTAACCTAAAGTTATCATTCAGTTAGTCACAATCTTAAATGAATCAATATAAAGTAAACATCTGAAGTCTTCTTTCATCTTGATTAGAGACTAGCTTCCAATCATCCTTAACTCAATCATTATTAAGGATCAATCTCCTTAAGGGGTACAAAGTACAAAGGTCTCTGACCCCTGGATAATAGAGTCCTAATCTTGTCAGTCAGCATTAAGTACCCAAGTAAAGGTCCTTTCATCTTGACTGGCAGCTGACTTCTAAACACCATGCCTCCTCTTCCATGCTCTCAGCTCTTACCTGAATTCATCCAACTGTCACCTGGATTCACAGGTAGGCAGCTCTCAGCTCCTGTTCCAGCTCCTGTTCCAATTCCTATTCCAGCTCAAAATTTACAGGGACTATTCCACTTCAAGCCCTTTGCAGGTTCTGTTTCTGGGAAGACAAAACTCAACAGAGCCACAAAAATATTTATACGGATCAAACTTAGCAGAGTTACAACAAAATTCATACATGTTGCCAGCAGTATCATCTCAATTCACTTTCCATCTGTGAGATACCACAATTCAACAGACAGAATACTTCTGTCTGACAAAGTAACACAATTCAAGAGACAGAATGTTTCTGTCTGACAAAATAACACAAACACAAATCAGAGCAGACACACAGAATAGACAGACAGGATGTTGACACCACAAGGGGTCCTCCTCTCAGTTCTGCTTGGTCCCAGCTTGTGCTCCTGCTTTTATATGTTCTTCTTCCTGTTTCATCCTTTCTGTTGCACCAGAAAGTTCCTCCCACCTCCAAATTGCAGGCAGGGTTCAAAGGCACTTGAATAGCTGAAATAAAGAGCTAAGTAGTTGATTAACTCAAACAAGGAACTAAGTATCATCTTGTACCCATTCTTTTATTTTTTCATTCTTTATATATTATTTTCATATTTCTTCATCTCATAACTTGGCTAGCTTCCCCTTGCTCAATTCTGATTCTCAAGGAGTCATTTTCTTTTTTAAGATTCTGTATTTCCTTTACTATTGGTAAACTTTCTTTACATAATCTTCTTGTTTTAATTGGATTATTCTTATTTTCTATTTAGTTTTTTCCTGTCTCATTTGATTTTTAAATACTTTTCTTTAGTTCTTCAATGAATCCTTTTGGGCAGGTGACCATTTGACATTATTCTTTGGGGAAGAAGAGTGTTTCTTTGCTTTAATATCCTCCTCTGAAGATGGACATCAGTCTTCTCTATTTCAATAGTAGCTTTTTAAGGTTGGATTCTTTCTTCTTTGCCTCTGCTTTTTGGTGGCAATATTTAGTTATTATGATAACCTCTAGTCCTGAGCCATGGAGGATGATGTCTCTGGCCTCGGATCTTCTTTACTTCTCCCCTCTGACCTTGAACTCAATCCAAGACCTACAGCCTCTTGTAAATGCCCACAATCAGGAGTATGCTGCTCCATTTCTTTTCCATTTACTAGGCATGTGCTGGTTCCTTCTCACCCCCACCATATCTCTGCAACACAATTGAGTCTGGTGTTTCTTGTCAGCAGATATTCCCTAGATCTTCCCCAGCTCAAATGCAGAATGTCTGGGGCAGGGGCAGGGAGGGCGATCTCCTGTGGCTGGGGCCAAAGCAGACCCCCATTTAAGAGGTCCCTAGCTATGATACGTTAACTCTTCACAGGGTTGAAACTTCATCCTGGGATTTTTCTTTATATTGTCTCTGTTTGTCCTAGGAAGACCCCTGTTCTGCCCCTTTTCTTATTTATTTTTCTCTGCTCTATGTTCATCCTGAGGTGATATTGTATCTCTTGTGGAGGAAAATCTTGAGAGCTTGAAATTTTCTGACCTACTCAACCACCTTCCCAGAATGATCTTTACTAATTCTAATTTTTAAGGAATTCTCTTCTTCACTAGACATTCGCACCTCTTTTTCTGTTTGCTAATTTTAAGGTGTTATTTTCTTCATTTTGTGTGCCTTTTTTCTAAGCTATTAATTTTCTTTTCATAACTTTTTTTCATTTTCCTTACCTAACTTTTTCCCCACTGATATAATTTTAAAAATATTTTGACATCCTCCAGTAACTTTTAGATGTGCCCTATTCACATTTTCTTTTGATGTTTTGCTTGTAGCTATTTTGACTTCTTTGTCTTTTTCTGAGTTTGTGTTTACATCTTAACTGAAATCACAGTAGCTTTTTATGGCCAGGTTCTATTTGTGTTGTTTGCTCATTTTTCTACCTAATTTCTTGATTTGGAACTTTATATTAATGTTGGGCTCTGTTCCTGGCATGGAGGAGTATGTATAAGGCTTTATCTTGAGTTTCATCCTTGTTTTCACTCCTTTTTTTAGAGGTAGTTTTGAGGTTATATAAGTTTTCAGTGCCTCCTAGGTCATGTGATTTTCTTTGTCTTGTGAGGTAGTTAATAGCTGCTGTTTCTGTGAACACCACTTGGTCTTATCACTGGTTTTTATCCACATGGGCTCTGATCTAGCTTCTCACTCTCACCCTGTTGCATATCAATTTTGTTAACATGGGCTAGAAAAATCTTTTCCTGAACATTTGTTGACTCTGGCCTTGCTGAATTCAATTTGAAGCATTACTTTAACTTTTTTTGAGGGAAATATTGGCCAAGTAATTCTGTACCCTGCCACCATGCACCCCTGAATGCTTTTTTTTAAGGACTGTATACAGAAATCAATACTTCAAATATGGTTGGGCAAAAGCTATAACTAAAATTTCTGTGGTGGAATGTTTGGTAGAGGTACTAAGCTGGGCTATGGGGAAATCAGAAAGGAATTAGGGGCCCTTCCTGTATAAAGACGAGAGTGCAGACCAGGGACCACCTCTCCAGAGGTCGAATCTCCTTGTAACAAGTGAAAACTTCCAAACCCCCAGAAATCTGAAAACAGCAATGTGGAAAAATACTAAGACTTGATACAGCCCCCTTCCAAACCCTATCCCACCCCAGGAATGGAAGCCAACTTCAACATACAGTTCAAAGCAGGATATACACTGGCAAAATGAGCTAACAACAAAAACCACTGCCACTAGAAAGACTATGGTGATGGGGTGAAAATATAAAGACAACAATGTCAACATGAAAAGCAAGGCACAAAGAAAAATATGGATTGGAGCCAAGTACAACAGGAATTACTGGAAATTTTATAAAAAAAGGTTACCTTTAATTATTATTTTATTTTTACCAGTTACATGTAAAATCATTTTCAACATTCATTTTAAAAATTGAGTTCCAAATCCTCTTTTCTTCCCC
This sequence comes from Gymnobelideus leadbeateri, assembly GCA_011680675.1. NCBI lineage: Eukaryota > Metazoa > Chordata > Mammalia > Diprotodontia > Petauridae > Gymnobelideus > Gymnobelideus leadbeateri. The sequence goes on along the minus strand of WOXC01012488.1, from coordinate 191,432 downwards.
AACTCTTTCACTGAGAAGGCAAACACTTTGATATGTTATACATCTGTAGTCCTACAAAACATGGTTCCATGTTAGTCATGTTGTAAAAGAAAATATAGATAAAAATACCACCCCTATAATAAAGTAAAAACATATCCTTCAATCTGTATTCAAACTCCACTAGTTCTTTCTGTGGGGATGGATAGCATTTTTCGTAACTCCTCTAGATAGGGCAGGTAGGTGGTGCAATGAACAGAGCACCAGCCCTGGAGTCAGGAGGCCCTGAGTTCAAATACGGTCTCAGACACTTAACACTTACTAACCATGTGACCTTGGGCAAGTCACTTCACCCCAATTGCCCTGCCTTCCCCCTACAAAAATTAAAAAAAAAAAGTCCTTCAGGGTTGTCTTAGATCATTGTATTGCTAAGAATAAATAAGTTATTCACAGTGGATAATCTTACATTACGACTGCTATTGCATACACTGTTATCCTGTTTTTAATAATTTCACTTTGGATCAGTTCATATAAGTCTTTCCAGGTTTTCCTGAGATCACTTAGCTCACCAATTCTCACAAGAGTATTCCATCACAATCATACACCACAACTTGTTCAGGCATTGCCTAATTGGTGGGAATGCCCTTGGTTTCCAATTCTTTGTCACCCACAAAAATAGTTGCTATAAATATTTTTGTGAATATATAGGTCCTTTCACTTATTTTTTAATTTTTTTTGGAAGACAGACCTATTAGTAGTATTCTTAAGTCAAACACCTTACATGGTTTTATAGGTCTTTATATGCCTTATAGGCCTTATAGGCAGAGTTCCAAATTACTCTACATGAAGACTGAATCAGTTCACAACTCTACAAACAGTGAATTAATGTCTCAATTTTCTCACATGCACATGAATATCTGTAATTTTCCTTTTCTGTCCTATTGGCCATTTTAAAAGGTATGAGACAGTACCTCAGAATAGCTTTAATTTGTGGGCAGAGACAAAATGATGGAGTAAAGGCAGGGATTCACCTGAACTCTCCCCCAAAGTCCTCCAAATAGCTATAAAAATAACTCTAAACAAATTCTAGAGCAGCAGAAACCACAGAATCATAGATTGAAACAAATTTCCAAACCCAAGACAACCTGGAAGGTCAACAGGAAAGGTCTATGTCAATAGGCTGAGAGTAAAGCACAGTCAAGCACAGGATGCCCCAGTACAAACCTAGTCCTAAAGAGCTCAGAGAAGAACTCACAGGACTGAATCACTGGCAGCTGTGGTTATTCCAAGACTTTTCAAACCGCAAACACTAAAGACCACTTAGAAAGTCAGTAGGAAAGGTCTGCTGCATCTGGGTAAGAAAGGACCACTGTCCATTCCTGGCCCCAGCACAGGTCCAGCTTCAGCAAACCAGGACAGGTCCTTGAGAGTAACTGAATCAGTAGTGGCTGAGGCAGCAGGAGCTGCAGCAAAGTCTGGTTCCAGAGGTCTCAGGCCACAAAGAGTAAGGGTATTGAAAAACTGGTCAGAAGGACATTAGAGGGAACTTTTTGATGGCACTGAGGCAGGATTCCATTGCTTTGCCCATATTTGAATCAGGGTCATAGCCCAGGGTGGCAGTCACAAGGAAAGGAAGATCACTGACATAGTAGAGCTTGAGGCAGCAGTGTAGAGGGAACCCTTTTCACATTTCCAGGGCAGAAAAGAGTGCTTGTGGTCACTAACAGGCCAGAGCACAGGCCAGGAAAGGAGTAAGTTCCCTGCTTAGATCCTATCACCTTGGAAGAGCTGAAAACTTACAGGTTCCTAGAATTAACACTGAAAATAGCTACACAAAACCCCTGAAGTTTCAGATAGCATGCCCTTCACACTGTAAGCAGAGCCCTACATTAACAAAGTATTAGAAGGTCAAGTGATAGGCTTGGAAAAATAGCAAATGATGGGAAAAAAAAAAAACTCAGACCACAGAAACACTTGGTGACAAGGAAGTTTAAATCACACACCCAGAAGATGAGAACAAAGTCAAAGTTCTGATATGGAATCAGGCCATAGAAGATTTCAAAAAGGATTTTGAAGATTAAATAAGAGAAATAGAAGAAAAACTGGGAAGAGAACTCATAGTGATGCAAGAAAATTGAGGAAAAAATGAGTCAACAGGTTGGTAAAAGAGATCCCAAGAATACTGAAGAAAATAACATGTAATAAAATAGATTAACCCAACTGGCAAAAGAGATCCAAAAAGTCAATAAGGAGAAGAATTCCTTAAAAAGCAAAATTAGTGGGGATGAGCCAAGATGGCCACATAAAAGCAAGAAAACTCCCTGTGCTCCCCACATAACTACCTCAAATACCTATAAAAATTACTCTAAATAACCTTAAGGGCTACAGAACTCAGAAATAAATCTCCCACTAAAGGCATTCTGGTAGGCCAGCAGAAAGGGTCCATTGCAGAGTGCTGGGAAGAGATCCCAGCACCATGTGAGCCTGAGGTTTTAGCCTCAGGGTGACTCAACCAGTCATGGATAAAGGGACATTTGGAGAGTAGATCACCAGAAGCTGTTGTAGTTTCCAGAATTACTGACCCATAAATGCCAAAGACAAAGTGACAGATCAGGGTGGACTTTGGGAACAGGGAGTTTGGGAATGTAGTCCACTTTCTGCCCTGGGAGGGAGAAGCAGCTGAGGCATGTCTGCCACCTCATGGTTGCTTCAGACATCCTGGTCTGAAGATTGTAGGGGTATTCTGAGGGGTATTTACTATTGCTTTAATCTGCTTGGGTCTATATTGCTATCTAGGGTGGAGATCCAGGGATGGGTGACCAGGTGCCAGAGCCAATGGAGGCTTCAGAGAGGGCAGCCAACTAATAGCTCCAGCAGCTGTGAAAATCCCATCAATTTGGGACAAAGCTCTCCTCTCTGGAAGCATAGTGCAACTGTGGCAAAAATCTCTAAAGTCAAGTAATTGAGTGGCAACATGAGCAAGCAAAGGAAGCAAAGGAAGCACAGCAATCCAACTTCAGATTCCTTTTTGGGGGGACAAAAAGGATAAAATGTGGAAGAGGAGGAAGACAGTGAAGTCAGAACTCCTGCACCAAAAGCTTCAAAAGAAAATATTAGCTGGTTACAGGCCATAGAGAATCTTAAGAAGCAGATACAAAAAGTGGAGGAAAAATTGGGAAGAGAAATGAGAACAATGCAAGAAAATTATGAAATGAGAGTCAACAGCCTGCCTTAGTAAAATAAGACCTTAAAAATAGACTAAATCTGCCCTCTGCGCGCTGCCAGGTCCCAGAGCTCTGCCCTGGTCCTTCCTGCAGGGCTGCTAGGCTGTCCTCAGCGGGACGTTAGCTTCTCTGTGTTGTTCTGTGGGTGCTGGGGCTCCAGAAGTTGTTCAGAGTCCCCTTTTACATAGTTTGGGGGAATCTGGGGGCAGAGAGGCTTGGAAGAACTGTTTCTACTCTGCCATCTTGGCTTTTTAGGCTTCCTAATTCTCTGGAGGAAAAATTAGAAAGAGAAATGAGAAGCATGCAGGAAAAGTATGAAATGAGGGTCAACAGCCTGACTGAGGAAAACAACACCTTCAAAAATAGACTAGCTCAAATGGCAAAGGAGGCCCAAAAGGGCAATGAGGAGAAGAATGCCTTAAAAGGTCGAATTTGCCAGATGGAAAAAGAATCTCAAAAGTTCACTGAGGAGATTCATTCCTTCAGAGTTAGACTGGAGCAAATGGAAGCTAATGACTTTATGAGAAATCAAGATGCAGTTAAGCAGATCCAAACAAACGAAAGATTAGAAGGCAATGTGAAATATCTCATGAGAAAAACCACTGACCTGGAAAATAGATCCAGTTGAGACAATTTAAAAATTATTGGACTACCTGAAAGCCATGATCAAGGAAAGAACCTAGAAATCACCCTTCAAGAAATTCTCAAGGAAAACTGCCCTGATGTTTTAGATCCAGAGGGCAAAATAGAGGTTGAAAGAATCCACCGATCACCTCTTGAAAAAGATCCCAAAAAGAAAACTCCCAGGAATATTATAGCCAGATTCCAGAATCCCCAGATCAAAGAGAAAATACTACAAGCAGCAAGGAAGAAACAATTTCAATATTGTGGAAACACAATCAGAATAGCCCAGGACCTGGCAGCTTCTACACTGAGGGATTGAAGGGCATGGTATATGATATTC
>WOXC01012488.1:10000-187168 GCA_011680675.1 Gymnobelideus leadbeateri | reverse complement strand
GAAAATATGGTCATTCTGTGGAATAGAGGACTTTCAAGCATTCTTGAGGAAAAAAACAGAATTGAATAGAAAATTTGACATCCAGACACAAGAAGGAAGAGATGCCTGAGAAGGTAATCAGTGAAAAGAAATCAAAAGGAACTAATCAAAGTTGAACTATTTACATTCCTATATGGGAAAACAATAACTGTGACTAAGGAAACCTTTCTCAGTATGAGAATAATGGAAGAAGGTTATGTGATCATATGAATACATATGTGAATGTGTGTGTATATGGTAACAGTTATATATGGATAGAGTTCATAGGTTGAATTTGTTGGGAAGGGAGAATACTCAAGGGATGAAATTATGAGGTGAGAGAGGAAAGTGGCAAGAGGAGATGGGGAGAGACAGGGTAGGGTAAACTATCCCATGTAGAAGAAGCAAGGGGAAGTGGTTGCAAAGGAGGGGGAGAATCAGGAAGGCTAAACAGGCAAAACCACATTCACATTGAATTTAGTTCAGGGAGAAAATGACATACATACTAAATGGGATATCTCAACATGCAGCAGGATTGGGGGAGGGGGGATGAGAGGAGGGATGATGGATGGGAGGGCATCCTTGGGGTGAGGGGAGGTTGGAAGTATCCACTATAGAGGAGGGACAGGATCATTTAGGGAATGGACCAGGTGGGGGGTGGGATGAGTGGGAGGGAATTATAAGCAGCCTTGTACAATATATCTACTATGATAATGTTTTACATAGCTAGACATGTACAACATATACTGAATTACTTATCTCCCAAGAAGGAATGGGTGACAAGGGAGGAAGGAAATGGATCTGAAATTCGAGGTCTTAACATTAAATGTTTCAAATATATATATGAATACTATTATTAATACTCTTTTGCTTGTAATAGGGAGATAAGATGTGCAGGCCTTGGGACACAAAGATTCACCTTCCTCTAATGGAAAAGCTGATGGGTATGGGAGAAGGTATGGGAGAGAGCAGATTGGAGGAAGCGATATCTTGTGGGACTGCTATTCTGGGAGGTTGGGTAGGGGAATAATGGGGGTAAAATGATTGTAACTCAAAATCTGGCAGAAATGAATGATGTAAAACAGAAGTTAATAAAGCATTTGTTTAAAAAAAAAGGAAAAAATAGACTAACTCAAATGGCAAAAGAGGCTCAAAAAGGCAATGAGGATAATAATGCCTTAAATTAATACTATTTTACATGTTATTGGGCAATAAGATATACAGGCACTGGGGCATGGCAATCCACCATGTCTATAGGAAATGTCAAAGGAGGCATGGGGGAAGATAGGGGAGAGTGCAGATCGGAGGAGGGGATATACTGTGGGACTGGCTCCCTCCCCTGGGGGTTACAAGCGGCTGAGGAGACATGCCATTATGTGGTTTTCAGAGGCAGCTCAAGCTCCCGGCCTGCAAATTGTAGGAAGATCCAGGGATCAGCCTTCGGGAGGTAATCGCTCTTGCTTTAACCTCCCTGGATCTGGATTGTGATCTGGGGTGGAAGTCCTGGGTGGGTTTACAGCTTGCCAGAAACAGAAGTTGCCCCCCACACGTTCGGGAGGAAAATTCCTCTATCTGGCCTTAAAGCCATGGTGTGGCAACAAGCCCAAAAGTCAAGCAATTAAGTGGCAACATGCCAAGGCAGAGGAAACAGAAAAATGCAACCCTAGACTTCTGTTTTAAGGGCATAGAGCGGGAAAAGGACTGGGAGGTCGGAGGTCCGGCTCCAAAAGCCCCAAGGGAAAACATGAGCGGGTTGCAGGACATAGAAGACCTTAAGAAGGGCTTTAAAATTCAAATAAGAGAAGTGGAGGAAAAATTGGAAGGAGAAATGAGAAGGATGCAGGAAAAGTATGAGATGAGGGTCAACAGCCTGACTGAGGAGAACAACACCTTAAAAAGTAGATTGGCTCAAGTGGCAAAGCAGGCCCAGGAGGGCAATGAGGAGAAGAATTCCTTAAGGGTTCGAGTTTGCCAGATGGAAAGAGAATCTCAAGAGTTCACTGAGGAGATTCATTCCTTCGGAGTTGGTCTAGAGAAAATGGAAGGTAATGACTTTATGAGAGGTCAGGATGCTGTTGAGCAGATCCAAACAAGTGAAAGATTGGAAGGCAATATGAGGTGTCTTATGGGAAAGTCCACTGGCCTGGAGAATAGATCCAGGAGAGACAATTTAGGAATTATTGGACTACCTGAAAGCCATGATCAAGGAAGGAACCTGGAAATCCCACTTCAAGAAATTCTCAAGGAAAACTGCCCCGATGTTTTAGATCCAGAGGGCAAAACAGAGGTTGAAAGAATCCACAGATCCCCTCCTGAAAAAGATCCCAAAAAGAAAACTCCCAGGAATATTGCAGCCAGGTTCCAGAATCCCCAGATGAAGGAGAATATACTACAAGCAGCCAGGAAGAAACAATTTCAATATTGTGGAAACACAATCAGAATAGCCCAGGACCTGGCAGCTTCTACACTGAGGGATTGAAGGGCATGGAATATGATATTCCAGAGGGCAAAAGAACTGGCAATGAACCCAAGGGTCACCTACCCAGCAAAACTCAGTATTTTGTTTCAGGGGAAAATATGGTCATTCTGTGGAATAGAGGACTTTCAAGCATTCTTGAGGAAAAAAACAGAATTGAATAGAAAATTTGACATCCAGACACAAGAAGGAAGAGATGCCTGAGAAGGTAATCAGTGAAAAGAAATCAAAAGGAACTAATCAAAGTTGAACTATTTACATTCCTATATGGGAAAATAATAACTGTGACTAAGGAAACCTTTCTCAGTATGAGAATAATGGAAGAAGGTTATGTGATCATATGAATACATATGTGAATGTGTGTGTATATGGTAACAGTTATATATGGATAGAGTTCATAGGTTGAATTTGTTGGGAAGGGAGAATACTCAAGGGATGAAATTATGAGGTGAGAGAGGAAAGTGGCAAGAGGAGATGGGGAGAGACAGGGTAGGGTAAACTATCCCATGTAGAAGAAGCAAGGGGAAGTGGTTGCAAAGGAGGGGGAGAATCAGGAAGGCTAAACAGGCAAAACCACATTCACATTGAATTTAGTTCAGGGAGAAAATGACATACATACTAAATGGGATATCTCAACATGCAGCAGGATTGGGGGAGGGGGGATGAGAGGAGGGATGATGGATGGGAGGGCATCCTTGGGGTGAGGGGAGGTTGGAAGTATCCACTATAGAGGAGGGACAGGATCATTTAGGGAATGGACCAGGTGGGGGGTGGGATGAGTGGGAGGGAATTATAAGCAGCCTTGTACAATATATCTACTATGATAATGTTTTGCATAGCTAGACATATACAACTTATACTGAATTACTTATCTCCCAAGAGGGAATGTGTGACAAGGGAGGAAGGAGATGGATCTGAAATTCGAGGTCGTAACATTAAGTGTTTCAAATATATATAAATACTATTATTAATACTCTTTTGCTTGTAATAGGGAGATAAGATATGCAGGCATTGGGCCACAAAGACTCACCTTCCTCTAATGGAAAAGTCGATGGGGGTATGGGAGAAGGTATGGGAGAGAGCAGATTGGAGGAAGCGATATCTTGTGGGACTACTATTCTGGGAGGTTGGGTAGGGGAATAATTGGGGGAAAATGATTGTAACTCAAAATCTGGTGAAAATGAATGATGTAAAACAAGTTAATAAAGCATTTGTTTAAAAAATAGAAAAACAAAGAAAGAAAGAGAGAAAGAAAGAAAGAAAGAAAGAAAGAAAGAAAGAAAGAAAGAAAGAAGAAAGGAAGGAAGGAAGGAAGGAAGGAAGAAAGAAAGAAAGAAAGAAAGAAAGAAAGAAAGAAAGAAAGAAAGAAAGAAAGAAAGAAAGAAAGAAAGAAAGAAAAAAGAAAGAGAGAGAGAGAGAGAAAGAAAGAAAGAAAGAAAGAAAGAAAGAAAGAAAGAGAGAAAGAAAGAAATTCTCAAGGATAAATTCCCTGATGTTTTAGAGCCTGAGGGCAAAATAAAGGTTGAAAGAATCCACCAACCACCTCTTGGAAAATATCCTAAAAAAAACTAGGGATATTATTGCCAGGTTGTAGAGTTCCCAGATCAAAGAGAAATATAATAAGCAGCCAAGAATAACAATTTGAATATTGTGGAAACACAATCAGGATATCACAGGATCTAGCATCTTCTACACTGAGGGATCAAAGGGCTTGGAATATGATATTCCAGAGGTTAGGGGAAAATATGGTCATTCAGTGGAAGAGAGGACTTTCAAGCATTCTTTTTTTTAAAATTTTTTACAGTTTCATCTTTTTATTATACTGCTATATAAATATTTTATTCCATAAATTTAACGTAAAATAAGTTTTATTGCCAGCATAAAAAAGGAATATAGTAGAAATATAAAAAAAAAGTCCTGTTTACAATTTAGCTAATGGGAAATTCAGAAGTTCTCTTTGGGGGCGGCTAGGTGGCACAGTGAGTAAGAGCATCGGCCTCAGAGTTGGGATGACCCAGAGATCGAATCCGGCTTCAGAAAATGAGCACCCACACACAAATAATGACTAGCCATGTAACCTTGAGCAAGTTACTTAATCCCAATTGCTCAAAAAACAAAACAAAACAAAAACAAACAAACAAACAAAAAAACAAAACAAGAAGTTCTCTTGGTCCAATACTAAGTTTTAATAAATATTGCATTCTTTATGAAAACAACAAAGTTGAATAGAAATTTTGGCTTTCAGATACAAGAAGCAAGAGAATCATGAGAAGGTAAACAGGGAAAAGAAATCTTAAGGAACTTATCAAGTTCAAAAACTATTGATATTCCTACATGGAAAAATGATAATTGTAACTTATGAAACTTTTCTCAATATGAGAATAGTTGAAGGGAAATATATATATATATATATATATATATATATATATATATATATATATATATATATATATATATATATATATATGTGTGTGTGTGTGTGTGTGTGTGTGTGTTATATGAATACATATATACATATAATTATATAGGAGGGTATATTGGCATATGAACACATATGTGAGTGTGTGTATACATGTGTACATGTATACATGGATGGAGGGCACAGAACCAGTTGAATAGGAAGGGATGATCCTTAAAAGGTGAAATTGAGAGGTGAATGAGGAATATAATGAGAGGAGATGTGGAGAGACAGAATGGGGTAAACTATCTCATAGATTTCTATATCCTTTTGCCTGTGTACCTTATTTCCCAGTTACATGTAAAAACAATTTTTATCATTTGTTATTAAATGTTTGAGTTCTAAATTCCCTCCTTTCTTCCCTCACAGCCAACCTCATTTAGAAGGCAAGCAATTAGATATATATTATACATGTGTAATCATGCAGAACACTTCCATAATAGTCATGTTGTGAAAGACTGACTATATTTCCCTCCATCCTATCCCAGCCCCCTATTTATTCTATTTTCTCCTTTCACCCTGTCTCTTCTCAAAAGTGTTTCCATCTGATTACCCCATCCCTAGTCTTCCCTCCCTTCTATCAACCGCCCTCTCTCTTTGATCCCCCTTTTCCCCTTCTTTCCTATAGGGTAAGATATATTTTCATAACGAAGTGAGTGTGTATGTTATTTCCTCTTTAAGACAATTCCTGTGAGAATGAGGTTCATAAGGTTCACTCCTTCCTTCTCAGTTCCCCACTCTTACACTCCACTCTAAAACTTTTTCTTGCATCCTTTCCATGAGATAATATAGCCCATTCTACCTCTTCCTTTCTCCTTCCCCCAATACATTCCCTTCTCACTCCTTAGTTTTATTTTTAGATATAATTCTTAAGGGGTATACAAAGTATACAGTTCTCCCGACCCTAGGTCACAGCAAAACATGATATTGTCAGTCAGCACTAAGTACCCAAGGAAAGATCCTTTCCTTTTGGCTTGAAGCTGGCTCTCAAATTCCATGGTTCCTCTTCCATGCTTCCAGCTATTGCCTGAATTCCCCCAACCATCACCTGGATTCACAGGTAGGCAGCTCTCAGTTCCTCATCCAGATACTCATCCAGCTCCACATAAAGTGCAATGTGCAGCTCCATGTCCAGCTCTATGTGCAGCTCCCGTTCCATATTGAAGCTCACTATGACCAGTGTACCTCAATCACTTTGCAGTTTCCGTTTCTGGGAAGACAAAGCTTAATAGAGCCATAACAACATTTATACACATTGCCAGCGCCATCATCACTTCACTTTCTGCCTGTGAAATCAACACAGAACCACAAACAGGGTCTGAGAAATCAACATAAATCATCAGTAAAGTCCCAGGACTTTTGAAAATATCAGTAAAACCATCCTCTAGGACTTCTGTAAACAGACAAGAAGAAAGTCCTCTTTCAGGGCTTCTGAACTGTCAGTAAGCTCCCAGGGCTTCTGTAAAAGCAGTAACATCCTCTATCAGCAGACAGGTCTGACAAGGTTAACATGGACACAGACAAACAAAGTGCCTGTGCCACAGCCATGCTTCCTCGAAGTTCTGCTCAGTCCCAGCTGTGCTCTAGCTTTTATATATCATTAGAACCTCCCTCTTCTAAACATGTCTTACATTCTTTCTGTTCTAGTTTGTGGCAAGTCCCTACCACTGTGGACTTCACAGGTTCTGTTTCTAACAAAGACTTGATAGAATCATGGTAAGGCTCAAAGACACTTGAAGTGAAACAAGGTGTTAAATATTTGAATAACTGAAACAAGGAGCTAAATTCTCCTTTGCTTGCCATTGCACTAATGCATACAAGATTAGAAGGAAAGCAGAAAGTTGAGAAAAAATTTTTGTAGAGATTTTTTTTTTCTGATAAAGGCCTCATTCCTCAAATCTCTTGAGAACTGAGTGAATTTATAAGAAACAAGACACTCCTCAATAGATGAGCCGTCAAACCATATGAACAGTTTTCAGAAGAAGAAATTAAAGCTATCTTTCACCACTTATTAGAGAAATGCAAATTAAAACAACTCTGATATACCACAAAACACCTATCAGACTGGCTAACATGAGAGAAAAGGAAAATCATACATGTGGGAGAAGATGTGGGAAAATGGAACACTAATGCTTTGTTGGTAGAGTTATGAACTAATCCAACCATTCTAGAGAGCAATTTGGAACTATGCTGAAAGGGCTGTAAACTTTGAATGTCGTTTGATCATGCAATACTACTACTAAGTTTGTAGCCCAAAGAGATCATAAAAAGGGGAAAAGGACCCACAGGTACAAAAATGTTTATAATAATTCTTTTTGTGGTGGCAAAGAATTGGAAATTGTAGAATGTCTATCAATTGGTGAATGGCTAAAAAGTTGTGTCATATGAATGTAATGGAACATTATTATGCTATAAGAAATGAGGAGGAGGCAGACTTCAGAAAAACTTGGAAAGACATACATGAACTGAGGCTGAGTGAAGTGAGCAGAACTAGGAGAACATTGTGGACAGTAACAGTCACATTGTATGATGACTGACTTTGAAAGACAGCTCCCCAGAGGTTCCCAAAGTAGGTGATAGCACCCCTGGGGGTGCTGGAATAATGGGGTTAGGGATGGTAGTAGCCTCCAGTGCAACTGGGGTGAGTTAAATAAAAATAAGGCAGTGGTTGAAGCATAAGGAAAGAAGAGAAGAAATTTTTAAAAACTATCCATAAATGTTTCATCTGTTGTGCAACAGAGTTAAAGTTGTGGTGATTACATTTTTTTCCAAATAAACACACAAAATGCAAGCTATAACCAATCAGTGGTCAAGTCTATTGGCAAGTCTTAACAAGCAAGTATTACTAGGCAAGCTAGTTGCGCATTGTTGGGAAGTCCAGCATGCATAAGCAGTATATGTGTGTGTAATGACTTGTTTACAATATGATGTTGTATGGTTACATGATACAATATTGAATCATCAAAATTTCAGTATAGGAAAAAACCCACAGATTTACAATAAATTGTTAAATTTAAGATTCATCATGTTAAAAATATTATACATACATATATATATATATATATATATTCTACATTATGCTAATTTTTAAAAACTGTTTAAGGGTTAAAGAAAGTAGATTTCCAGGGGGGCACTGAGTAATTTTTTTTTGCTTTTTTTCTTTTTTTGGGAGGGCAATTGTGGTTAAGTAACCTGCCCAAGGTTACACGGCAAGTTACTTAAACGTGTAATTTTTTAATGGGGTGATAGGCCAAATAAGGTTGGAAACCTCTATACTAGACACTAGTAATATAAATATAAAGAATGAAACAGGGGGTGGCTAGGTGGCGCAGTGAGTAGAGCATCGGCCCTGGAGTCAGAAGGACCAGAGTTCGGATCCAGTCTCAGACACTTAACACACAAAAACAAAAATTCCTAGCCGTGTAACCTTGGGCAAGTTACTTAACCCCAGTTGCCCACCAAAAAGCAAAAAAAAAAGAAGTTTCTTGAGGAAAATGAATGAAAGACAACTCCAAAAGACTAGCAATGGGAAAAAACAATAAAACAAAACAAAACAGAAAAAAAAAACAACCTATCCACATCCAGAGAAAGAATATTGGAGTCTGAACATAGATGGAAGCAAAATATTTTCTCTTTACTGCTTTCTCTTTTGTTCTGATTCTTCTTTGACAATATGACTGTCAAAATATGTTAAACATGATTGTACACATATATGTACATATATAATGCAAACGAATCTGCTTGCTGTCCTGGGAAGGAGGAAACAAATGGAAGGTATGGGGAGGGAGGGAGGGGAAAACTTTGGAACACATGTCTCCATAAGGCATCAGAAAAAAAAAATAGGAAAATGTCAAATGAAAAGCAAAAAGGAAAAAAATGTGAAATACCTCATCGGAAAAAAAAAAATACTCACCAGGAAAGTAGATTGATGAGAGACAAGTTTTTGAAAACTGGAGTGCCTGAAAGCCATTATCAAAGAAAGAGTCTAGTCATAGTGTATGCAGATAGATAGGCAGGGAGGTAGATGGTAGAAAGATAGATAGATAGATAGATAGATAGATAGATAGATAGATAGATAGATAGATACAGACATAAAAGAGGAATTGGCCTTTGAACATTAGGAGTGGAGGTATCTAAAACTGCACATCTCCTGTTTCTTTAGAGCTACTGCAATCTGCTTCATAGAGCACATAGAGTGCCTTCTTTGATGTGGGCATGTGATGCTTGGTGCTCTTTGGCCAGTGTCTCTATGTCATGCAATCAATTGCAAAGATCTTCAGAGAGACCTTGAGAGTGTACTTGTATTGCTTCTTCTAACTACCATGCAATGTTTGTATGAACTAGTTGTGCCCTATCTGTGATAGAAACTTACAAGCTAATACTGGTCTGATCAGCCACAATTGGATGTCCAGTTGCATCTTGACTTCAAAATAGTGATGTAATATTGTTCCTCTGAGAACAAAGAACAACAACTGACCAACCAAGCAAGTCAAAAAAGAGAGGAAAGGATAGATCTTGGGGGCGGAGCCAAGATGGACGAGTAGAAACGGCTCATCCAAGCCACTCTGCCCCCAGATTCCCCCCAAACTATGTAAAATGGGACTCTGAACAACTTCTGGAGCCCCAGTACCCACAGAACGACACAGAGAAGCTAACCCCCCGCTGAGGACAACCCAGCAGCCCTGCAGGAAGGGCTAGTCATTTCTGAAAATCACATTTACCCAATCACATCCTGGTAAAACTATCTCAGTCGACTGAATAAACAGGTTGAAAGCATGGATCCTTAAACTTTTTAGTGAGTTAGTTGGGTTTCTATCTCAAGTATGGGAAGATTTCTTCCAATGGAATGGGTAAATGAGAGCAATTTGTTCCAATGGCCATCAAGGTAGCTGAAGCAGGCACCGTGGAACACTAGGAGCTTGGTTACACTTCTATACAAAGTCATCCACTGCATCCAAGACTCTTGCCATTCATCTTGACTTTTGTCCACCACTGGACTTTAATGACTCTGGAAGAAAGTGAGATTCTTGACTTTGAATAACACTGCCTGACTTAAATCTAATTCATACACAAATCATTACATCACCCATGAAGTCTAAACTTCTTAAACAAAGAATGAAGAACAAGAATCTTCCTAATTACTACAATTACAACAACCTTATAGTTGCCTACAGTAAGGTAACCTCTCCTGTTCTCTTATGGCAACTGCTTGGGACAGTGCATAGAATATTAGATTTAGAACCCCCCAAAAATACATATGTTTAAAAATACTTTTTAGGTGCTTTTCTGTTTTGTGATGCCAGGCAACCACTTAAGTTCTCTGTGTCTCCATTATTTCAGTTATAAAACAAAAGAAATGTAATTGGCCTCTAAATCTATTCTAACTCTAATATATATTAATACCATATTATGATGGTCTCTCTCCTTTAATGGGAGTTAAAAAAATAATCAACTTGATCCCCCTCTACACATTCATCTCTAGGGAAGCAAAAGGAGAAAGAAAAGCTGGGACTGAAAGGACAAACAATAACTTTTGTGAATTTAGTAATAGCATTTAGATCAGTTTCTACTCTTCTGAGTTCTGGAAAAAATGTCTCTTTGTTCCATAGTTTGAAGGGAAGAAATGATGTCTTGAATAAAATGTTAAGTTCCAAGAATATCTAGTTTCAAGTCCTGCTTGAAATATTATTTGCCTTTCACTGGGCAAATAACTTAAGCTTTCCTTGCCTCAGGCATATAAGAGTTTAAGTCACATGACAATAGCAGATCTTTATTGGTATTTTATAGGGCATTTTCATCCCTGGATTTTCCTATATGGACATTGCTGCCTTCATGCCCTCAAAAAATGACTCAAATTGACCACATTGCAAAGAAATACAACAAAATAATACTCATACAGTCTACATGAAACAAGGTAAATTGAAATCATTGCTGTAGCAAAACAAACAATATGAATTTATCCAAGCACAACTCAATGTAGCTGCCTTGGTGGATTTTTCATAACAAGAATAAAAGTGAGCTAAGGATTAGGGTTTTGAGGGTGGATTAGAAGTAACATTTGGCACCTCCTTCACCCTATTTAACTGTAAGGAGTTTCTGAAGCTGGCAGAAAAAGTCTTAGGTTTAAAAAAAAAAGCCAGAAGGCTCCTAAGATATGCTGAAAAGTTAGACAGACATGCAGTTACCCTCTTCAGCAAACCCATTAAAAAGTCCTACAGCTGTTTTAAGACTTTTCCCTAGATAGAATTGAGTTGGAAAAATCCTCAGAGATAGATGTAAATGAGTTCTCCAGAGCTATTATCTTGAAAACGTCCAGAGACTTGTATATGTATGTTAGAAGAAACTCTTTACCTTAATCAGTTTCAATTTCCGCCATTCTTTGCTGTTGTTATTACTCCATTATCTATCTATCTATCTACAAAAAGTTTTAGTTCACTGATATACAAAGGTCAAATGACCATTTGCAGTTTTCAAGTTTTAAATAAGATATTGCACTCCATTTTCCACCCTTCAAAAATACTATCATCATGTTCTGCCCTTAGAATGACATCTCAGTATATACTCACTTAACTAGAGCTGAAAATAACAATGAGTGAGAAATATCTACTCAGGCCAAAGCCTGAGGAAATAGATAATTGCACTGCTTGCTGAAAGCTGGCACATATCAACCCTATAGAGAGACATTTAAAAGAATTCCTAAGCCACATCTCATTTAATATAAAATATGAATGTAGGCTCTGAGGTAACCAGGATTGTGTGACATGTAACAAATTGGACTAAATATTGAACAGAAAATGCAATTCAAGAAAGAGAAAAAATTTACTCAAGAAAATAGTTCTGTCAAGAGGGCAAGAGAGATGAATAAATTTTAATACAACACAAAATGAAAGATTATATGAATAATATTAAGATATTTAAATTCTTATGTTTACCTGTTCATTTTAATTTGGGAAGTTATTTCCAAGAGATGGTTTTACTATATTATGTTCTGATGCAAATTACTGTTCATATTTTAAAGTCATAAAGCTAAAAGATATCTACTTATCAAAATGCAATTTTGATGGCTTACAATTAGTGAATAACTTAGATCAAGAGAATATTTTCATGATTTTGTTTATCATCTATGATAACATTTAATTTAAATACTAACCACAATTTTAAAATGCAAAAAAAAAATCAGAAGATAATTGAGATTTTGAAGCTGAGGAGTTAGCAGCCAGACTCAAAATTAATATATGTTTTGTTAATGTATTTCTGTATTACTTAATTTTCATAAATACCAAAAAAAGTGCTAGAATTGTATTTAGACTCAAAGTTAGAGGGTCAATAAATTTAGTGAAAATATGATTCCAGAAGAAAACATTAAGAGTACAAGCTTCCTTTTGAGGAAAATTTTGTTATCATAAACTTCTCTGTAGCCAATTAAATATATTTGTAACATTCCACTTTTCCATAAATCTTAAATCTATCAAAATATTTGATTTTTCCTATGTACCTTAAAAATCTCTATGGTATTGTAGAAAGAGCACTGGATTTTAAATCAGAAAAACTGGGCCAGTCACAAGTCACTTAACCTTTCTCCTTAAAGAAAAATTGGTCAAGATGAGTATTTTCCACATTAAAATAACCATGAGGGGCGGCTAGGTGGAGTAGTGAGTAGAGCGCTGGCCCTGGAGTCAGAAGGACCTGAGTTCGGATCCGGCCTCAGACACTTAACACAAACAGAAACCTAGCCGTGTGACCTTGGGCAAGTTACTTAACCCCAATTGCCCTCCAAAAAGCAAAAAAAAAAAAAAATAACCATGAAATATATTTGGGGCAGCAATGTCTCACAAGAACTAATTGGTGCTATTCCACAAAAAGTGTGCATTGCACAATGCTCATAATACAATTAGAATATTGTGACATTCCAAAGGAAGATAGAAAAAATCTGCCATTTAAGTTCTCTTGACCTCATCTATAAATTAAAAGGGCTAAATTAGATTGCCTCTAAGATTTCTTTTTAAAGTCTTACTTTTCTAATATTCTTGTTTCTTAACACAGTAGTTTGGTAATAATAAATAATTAGTAAATGCATTTGTCATTCATTCATTTCAACTCAAAAATCTTATGATTCTATAGGATACCAAGTCAATTTTCTTTTGGAAAAAGTAATGGAGTGTCCCATATGAAATTTCATCATTTATTTTTTGGGTCAGAAGGAATTATATTGCTTTGAAACAAAAGTAAAATGTTCTCCCTGGCAGCTTGATAAACATTATGAGTGAAACCAGTGTTTTATGGAGCACAATTTGTAAAATAATGGACTTTATCTCTAGTGACCCTATCAGAGAGAGAAAAATGGACCAGTTGGCCTATATGTCTGACCAAATGAAATATCTTATGTTCTAGCAAGTAGCTATTCATGGCTGACTCTGTTAAGGCATTATGTTGAGTTATCAAGGAAATTAATTCAAATAAACATAAAACAGGCTTTATTTAGCTATCACTATCTCTATAAGGATACAGGATATTTATGCATACAACATAGACAAAGCATATCACATCCTAATGAAAAATTATGATGTAGATAACTACTTGAAGTTTTCCTAGTAGAAAGAGATCAATATGGCTTGCATACATTAGGGGTGGCCTCATAGAGAAGGTGGGATTTGAGATAAGACTCAAAAAATGAGTGGGAATTAGTTTCAGAGTAGACAGAGATGAGAGCAGAGAGAATAGCACTAGGAATTCAGAAGTAGGAATTCATATTAAGACTGAAGGAATGGGGGGGGAGGGCCAGAAACAAGATGGTGGAGTGAAAACAGGAACTCACCTCAACTCCTCTGTGAATTTCATCATTATCCTCTAAATTGAATCTGAATGAATTTTAGAGTGGCAGAATCCATTGAGAGATGAAGTGTGGCATATTTACAGTTCTGGAAAGTGCACTCATAGGACTGGTTAGGGGGAGCAAGGAGCACAGATTATGGGCCAAAACACTAGAGCAGAAACGAGATCAGACCACAGAGGAGCCAGAATAATCCCAGACAGGTGGATTCACCCACCACAGTGATAATTCCCAGACCTCTCACTGCAGGATGGGGGATCCATCAGAGCTGGGTAAGAGAGAAGTATTCAGGGTTCATGGCAGTAGCTACTCCTGGGGCTATCATCGCACAGAATGGATGTTTAAAAATCATCTACCTGAACTTCCAGGAAACAAGATGATGGAGTAAACCCTAGCTGATCTAACCTCCCTCTATGAACCTGAAAACACAGAGAATATGGACCCAGTGTAAAATACTAAAATGGAACCAGTAAGACACTTGGAGTCCTAGAGGAAGGGCATTGTTTTGGCTGTGCTAAGGCTGAAGTGAAGGAGGGGAAGTGTCCCAATAAGCCCCTACCAGCCTACTGGCAGGAGATCTTGAACCCCGGGGGAGAATGAGCAACTGCTAATACCAGAATCCCAGGTGTACCTTCACATAATCAGGGGGACCTGAAGACATTAGCATGGCCCAGCCAACAGCAGCTGAGCCTTCCTAAGCTCTAGCCCTGGAGTAAGGCAGAACCCTAGAGTGGGCAAACCAACCCTCCCCCAGACCTTACACTGTGAGCTTCAGTGTAACTCCAGAGAAACTGCCCTTGGTATCAGCCTAGACATGCAGAGGACATAACAAACAAAGTCTACAATGAGGGCCCTAGCTCCCAGCATAAGAAGCATGGCCCAGGGCTTTCTGTTCCATAGAAGAAGAGCTACACTTTAAAAGCCAGGAATAGGCAATCACAATGAAAAATAAGTGGGAAAATGAGGTCAAATGCATCCTATTATAGCAAACAAGAAGAAGAAAATTCAGGAGAGGACAGTATTGATGCTACACCAACATGTGAGAGCTCAAAAAGTAATATGAACTGGTTTCAAGTCCAGAAAGCATTCTTGGAAGAGCTCAGGAAGGATTTTAAAAGCCAAATTAGAGAAGTAGAAGATAAATAGACCAATTCTTTTAAAATTAAAGTCGCCAAAATGGAAAAAAAATATTCATCAAAGAAAACAACTTAAAAATACAATTTGTGAAATGGAAAGGTACATCCAAAATCCAACTGGACAAAATAAATCCCTAAAAATAAAATCTGAAGATATGGAAAAGGAGCTTCAAAAATTAACTGAGGAAAATAATTGTACTAAAAATTAGAATCAGTCAAATCAAAGCTAATGACTGTATAAGGCCTCAAGAATCAGTGAAACTAAACCTAAAGACTGAAAAATTAGAAGGAAATGTAAAATATCTCATTGGAAAAAAACTATTGGCCTGGAGAACAGATCTAAGAGAGATAATATAAGAATTATTGGTGTACTGGAAAGCCATGATGTAAAAAAGAGCCTGGACAACATCTTCCAAGAAATCATCAAGGAATATTGTTCTGAGTTCCTAGAACCAGAGGGTAAAACAGTTATCTAATCAATCCACTGGACATCTCTTGAAAGAGATAACAAATTGAAAACTCAAATAAATATTGCAGCCAAATCCCAGAATTATCAGGTCAAGGAGAAAATACTGCAAGCAGCCAGAAAGAAACAATTCAAATATTGCAGAACTACAATCAGGATCACACAGGACTTAACAGCTTCTACATTAAAAAATTGGAGGGATTGGAATATGATATTTTATAAGGCAAAAGAGCTTGGACTGCAACCAAGGATCATCTATCGAGCAAAACTGAACATAATCATTCGGGCAAGGAGATGGTTATTCAATGAAATAAGGGATTTCCTCACCTTCCTGATGAAAAAAACAGAGCTCAGTGGAAAATATGATCTCTAAATACAAGACTCAAGAGAGACATAAAAAGGTAAACAATGAAAACACACACACACACACACACACACACACACACAAACACCTTGTTATACAATAAGAGCAAACTGTTTATATCCCTATATTGAAAGATGATACCTGTCAATTTTGAGATTCCCATAAATATCACAGTATTTTAAAAGTATATACATATATAGGAGGTGTGTATATAAATTACAGTGATGATAAAAATGTTATTAAGGAGTGCAAAGGGCTGTAATTGGAGAATAAGAAATGAGGAGGTGAAAAAATGTAAATTATGCCACACAAAGAGGAATAAAAAGATATTGTAGTAGAGGAAAAGAAGGGAGATGAACATTATATGAGCTTTACTCTCATTGGTTTTGGTTCAAGGAGGGAATAACATAATCAGTTAAGTATAGGATTCAAACATGAAGAAACACAAAATCTTATTATGGTAGAGGGAAAGAAGGAAGGGAGAGGATCACTGTATGAGATATACTCTCATTGGAATTGGTTCAAGGAGGGGTAACATACTTTGATAAGTATAATAATCTATGACACCCTATAGGCATTAGGAAGGGAAAGAAAAGAGGGGTGGTTACAAGGGATGGAAGAAATAGTAAGGGGGAATGATCAGAAAAGTGAGGGGGGTTGATAGGAAGGGAGGTTGTGGTCAAAAGGAAAACTCTTAGGGAGGAGAAGGGAAAAATACAACATAAACAGGGGAGGGAATAGGATGTAGGGAAAGAGATAGATAGTCATCAAAATCCTGAATGTGAATGGGATGAACTCTCCAATAAAATGGAGGCAGAGAGTAGAAATGATTAAAAATCACAATCCTACAATATGCTGCCTATAAGAAACACATTTGAAACAGGGAGATACACACAGGGTAAAGATAAAAGGCTGGAGCAGAATAAATTATGTTTCACCTAAAGTGAAAAAAGGAGGGGTAGCAATCCTTATCTCATATAAAGCAAAAGCTAAAACTGATTTAATTAAAAGCGATAAGATGAGGCAGCTAGGTGGTGCAGTGAATGGAGCACTGGCTTTGGAATCAGTAGGAACTGAGTTCAAATCCGGCCTCAGACACTTAACACAAAAACTAGCCATGTGACCTTGGGCAAGTCACTTAGGCCCAATTACCCTACCTTCCCCCCTCAAAAAAAAAATAACAGGAAAAATAAAACCACAACAACAACAACAAAAAAGAAATAAGAAAGGAATCTATGTCCTGCTGAAAGGCACCGCTGACAATGAAAAAGTACCATTTCTAAACTTATATGCCTTAAGCATTATAGCATCCAAATTCCTAGAGGAAAATTAAAAGAGTTAGAGGAAGAAATAGCGATATTAAACTAGAGGGGGGCCTCAAATTTCCCCTCTCTGAACTTGATAAATCTAACTTCAAAATACAAGAAAGAAGATGGTAGCATAGAAGCAGGAAGAATGCATATACACATGTAGCAGCAAGCCCCACAGGATGGCTGGAAACACAGGTTCTTGGATTTCCTTTTCTAAAGGAAAGCAACTCAAAATGGGTTAACAAGCTTACTTTAATCAATTAAACATATCATTTACCTAGTTCAGGGGAAAAAGGTCAGCACCCCAAACTTCAAAGTATACAGACAGAACTTACAAGACAGAGAAACAAAAATTTCAAGCAGACAGGCTTCCAAACTGCCCAACCAAAATAAATACTAAATCACAGTTACTAGAGAGGGAAGCATTGACATCTGGGTTTTCACAGCCGGGGAACTCTCAATGGCTGCCCAGAGTCTCATCTGGTCAAATCACCCAACACTTCTCAAACTGAGCCCCAAAGCAAATCCTCCCATCAGGGATTATATAGCCTTCTCCTGGCTCAGAGAATGTAACAACCTTCTTGACCCACTGTCCAATCACACAGCATCAAGGTGTGGGCATTCCTGAAAACCAACCCTCCTGCCATAGGCTCCATGTGACCACATTCAGTCTATTAGGAGGCAGAGTATATTTTCAAATCAAGGAAGGTTCTCAGAGTATCTCAAGCCCACCAAAGGGTCTAGGGACAGGGAAGATCTTTAAATTTGCATTTCCATTACAACACCCCACATAACTACCTCAAATACCTATAAAAATGACTAAACAAACTTTAGAGCTACAGAACCCACAAAATGAGAGAGAGAAACAAACCTCCTGACAGCTCAATAGTCCAGCAGCAGGTAGGGTCCATTGCAGAGTGCTGGAGACAGAGCCTGCCCATCCATGGCTGGAGGGACTTTGGGAGAGTGGACCACCAGCAGCTGTGGTAATATCTAGAATTATTAACCCCAAAATACAGAAGACAAAATAAGAGTTCATTAGACTTTGTGAACAGGAGATCTGGAATTTTGGTTCAGCATCTGCCCTGGGAGGCAGAAGCAGCTGAGGCATGGTGGCCATGCAGTTGCCACCACAAGGCTGCATCAGAGCTCCTGGCTTGCAGATTCTAGGGAGACCAAGCAACAGTTCTGAGGGGTAATAACTCTTGCTTTAACCTGCATGGATCTGGATTGCTGTCTAGGTTGGAGGTCTTGGGGTGGGTGATGAAGGGCCAGAGCCAATTGAGGCTTCAGAGAGAGCAGCCAATTAATAGCTCCCACAGGTGAGGAAATATCAATGATTTGGGACAAAGCTTTCCTCTCTGGAAGCAAAGATCTACTGTGGCAAAAAGTAAAAAAGCAAAGTAATTGAGTAGCAACATGAGCAAGTAAAGGAAACAAAGCAAGCACAGCAATCTGACTTTGGGTTCCCTTTTTGGGGGACAAAAAGCATCAAAACATGGAACAGGAGGAAGTCAATGAAGTTAGAACTCCTGCACCAAAAGTTTCCAATAAAAATATGAACTGGCGGGGCTGCTAGGTGGCGCAGTGAATAGAGCGCCAGCCCTGGAATCAGAAGGACCTGAGTTCGAAGCCAGCCTCAGACACTTAATCCACACAAACAAAAACCTAGCCGTGTAACCTTGAGCAAGTTACTTAACCCCAATTGCTTTAAAAAAAAAAATACATATATATATATATGTATATATATATATATATATATATATATATATATATATATATATATATGAACTGGTTACAGGCTAAAGAGGAGCTTAATAAGGATTTTGAAAGCCAAATACGAGAAGCTGAGGAAAACATTGGAAAAGAAATGAGAATGAGGCAAGAAAATAATGAAAAATCTAACTAATTGGAAAAATATCAATTGCTTGTGGCTTGATCGAGCTAATATAATGAAAAGGACAATTTTACTCAAACTAAATTATATATTTAGTGCCACAACAACCAATTTACCAAAAAACTACTTTATAGAGTTAGACAGAATAGTAACAAAATTTATTTGGAAGAACAAACGGTCTAGAATATCAAGGGAATATCAAGCTTCTACACTGAGAGAACTAAAAGCATGGAATACAATATTCCACAAGGCAAAGCAGCTGGGATTAAAACCAAGAATCACCTACCACCAAAACTTAGTATCTTGTTTCAGGAGAAAATATGGTCATTCAGTGGAATAGAGGACTTTCAGGCATTCTTGAGGAAAAAAAACAGAGCTGAATAGAAAATTTGACATTCACACACAAGAACTAAGAAATTCTTGAGAAGGAAAACAGGGAAAGGAAATGAAGTGGAACTCATCAAATTTGAACTATTTACATTCCTACATGGAAAAACAATAACTTTGACTGATGAAACATTTCTCAGTATGAAAATAATTGGAGAAGGGTATATGGGCATATAAACACATATGTGAATGTGTGTATATATATTTACAAGTATACATAGATAGAGGGCATAGGTCGAACTTGGTGGGCCGGGATGATACTTAAGGGGTGAATTTAAGAGGGGAGAGAGGAATGTGGCAAGAGAAGATGGGGAGAGACAGTGGGGTAAACTGTCTCATGTAGAAGAGGCAAGGGGTAGGATGTACAGGGGAGGGGAAGAACGGGAAGGCAAAAAGGCAAAACCATATTCTCATTGAATTTGGCTCAGGGACAGAATGACATACATACTAAATAGGATTTCTCACCCTGCAGGGCAGTGGGGCACACACACACACACACGCACACACACACACACACACACACACACACACACACACACATATATATATTTGAAACATTTAATTTTAAGACCTAAAATTTTAGATCCATTCCCTTCCTCCCTTGTCACCCATTCCCTCTGGGAAGATAAGTAAATCAGTATGTGTTGTACATGTATCGCTATGCAAGATATTACCATAGTAGATATATTGTACAAGGCTGCTTATAATTCCCTCCCACCCATCACACCCCCCCATCTGGTTCATCCCCTACTTGATCCTGTATGTCTTCTATAGAAGGTACTTCCAACCTCCCCTCCCCCCAAGAACGCCCTCCCTTCTATCACCCCTCCTCTCATCTCCCTTCCCCCTATTCTGTTACAGGTTGAGATATCCCATTTAGTATGTATGTCATTCTCTCCCTGAACCAAATTCAATGAGAATGGGGCTTTGCATTTTTGCCTTCCTATTTTTCCCCTCCCATGCAGCCACTAACCCTTGCTTCTTCTACATGAGATAGTTTATCCTTCCCTGTCTCTCCCCATCTCCTCTGGCCACTGTCCTCTCTCACCTCATAATTTCACCCCTTAAGTATCATTTCTTCCCAACAAATTCAACCTTTGCGCTCTCTCCATGTATAACTGCAAACATATATACACACATTCACATATGTATTCATATGACCATACACACTTCTTCCATTATTTTCATACTGAGAAAGGTTTCACCAGTCACAGTTATTGTTTTTCCATGTAGGAATGTAAATAGGTCAACTTTGATACGTTCCTTTTGATTTCTTTTCCCTGATTACCTTCTCAGGCATCTCTTGCTTCTTGTGTCTGGATGTCAAATTTTCTATTCAACTCTGGTTTTTTCCTCAAGAATGCTTGAAATTCCTCTATTCCACTGAATGACCATATTATCCCCTGAAACAAAATACTCAGTTTTGCTGGGTAGGTGACCCTTGGGTTCAGTCCCAGCTCTTTTGCCCTCTGGAATATCATATTCCATGCCCTTCGATCCCTCACTGTAGAAGCTGCCAGGTAATGTGCTATTCTGATTGTGTTTCCATGGTATTGAAATAGTTTCTTCCTGGCTGCTTGGAGTATTTTCTCCTTGATCTGGGAATTCTGGAACCTGGTTATAATATTCCTGGGAGTTTTTTTTTGGGGGGGGGGATCGTTTTCAGGAGGTGATCAGTGGATTCTTTCAACCTCTATTTTGCCCTCTAGGTCAAAAACATCAGGGCAATTTTCCTTGAGGATTTCTGAAGGGTGATTTCTAGGTTATTTCTATGATCATGGCTTTCAGGTAGTCCAATAAATTTTAAATTTTCTCTACTGGATCTATTTTCCAGGTCAGTGTTTTTTCCCATGAGATATTTCTCATTGTCTTCTATTCTTTCATTTGTTTGGATCTGCTTAACAGCATCTTGATTTCTCATAAAGTCATTAGCTTCCATTTGCTCCAGTCTGACTCTGAAGGAATGAAACTCCTCAGTGAGCTTATGAGATTCTTTTTCCATCTTGCAAATTTGGCTTTTTAAGGCATTCTTCTCCTCATTGCCCTTTTGGGCCTCCTTTGCCATTTGAGTTGGTCTATTTTTAAGGTGTTGTTTTCCTCAGTCAGGCTGTTGACCCTCATTTCATACTTTTCCTGCATCCTCATTTCTCTCCCCAATTTTTCCTCCTCTTCTCTTATTTGATTTTTACTGTGCTTCTTAAGGTCCTCTATGGCCTGTAACCCGCTCATATTTTCCTTTGGGGCTTTTGGAGCAGGATTTCTTACCTCACAATCCTCTTCCTATTATATGCTTCGATCTCCTTTTCCCCTTCGATCTTCTTTGTGTCTAATGTCGAATTTTTCTGTTTATTTTGTTTCTTTTGCCTTGACATGTTGCCACTTAATTACTTGACTTTTGGGCTTGTTGCCACAGTAGCACTCTGCCACCAGACTTGGGAGCTTTGGTCCCGAACTTTGGGGTCTTCACAGCTTTCTGGCAAGCTTGATACCCACCCCAGACCTCCCGCCAGATCACAATCCAGATCCAGGGAAGTTAAAGCAAGAGTGATTAACCCCCAAAACTGATCACTGGATCTCCCTATAGTTCACAGGCCAGGAGCTGGAGCTGACACTGGAAACAGCAAAATGGCGTGTCTCTTCGGTGCCTTCTAGCCCCCAGGGGAAGAAGCCGATGCATTCCCCAAATAATGGGTCCCAAAGTCCATAGGGCACTAACCTCTCACTTTGTCCTAGGCATATCTATGTTGATAATTCTGGAATCGCCACAGGTTCTGTTTTTCTGGGGTCCCTCCAGCCAGCTGCTGGCCCTGCTGCCCTGGGGCTAAGACCTTGGCTCACGAGGACCTGGGCTCAGCTCAGCTCGGCTCCCTGTGCTCTGAGCACTGCCGGCTCCCAGAGTGCTGCGTTGGTCCTTCTTGCAGGGCTGCTGGGCTGTCCTCAGTGGGAGGTTAGCTTCTCTGTGTCATTCTGTGAGTGCTGGGGCTCCAGAAGTTGTTCAGTGTTCCCTTTTTACATAGCTTAGAGTTAATCTGGGGGAGAGTGCCTTGGATGTGCTGTTTCTTCTCCACCATCTTCTATAGCACTTCTTTTACTGGTGGAAAAGACTTGTAAGTAGATCGGATATCTGTCAGTTAGGGAATGGCTGAATAAACTTTTTCAAATGATTTCAATTGAAAACTATTGCCTTTTAAGAAATGATGAACAGGATGCTCTCAGGAAAACATGGTACGGCTTACATGGAATGAAATGATCAGAACCAGGAAAATATTGTACACAGTAATAGCAATATTGTAGGACAATCTACTATGAATTACTTAGCTATTCTCAGCGGTAAAATGATACAAGACAGTTCTGTAGGACTTATGATGAAAGGTGTTTTTCATTTCCAGAGAAAGAACTGGTAGAGCCTGAAGGCAGATCAAAGATACTTTTTATTTTCTTTATTTCATCTTTCTTCCTTTTTTCCCCTGTGTTTTCTTTCACAGAATGACTTACATGGAAATGTGTTTTGCATGACTATGCTTGTATCACCTATGTAAAAATTGCTTGCCTTCTCAACAAGGGGGAATGGGAAGAAGGGACAGAATTTGGAACTTAAAATTTAAAAAAAAATGTTAAAACTTTTTTACACATAAATGGGAAAAGTATAATATTCAATATTTTAAGAAGAATTTTCATGCCTGAAGATTCCATATAAATAAAGGTCAAATTTTAAAGAAAAAAATAAAAAAAATTAATAAAAATAGTAATTCAAAATTGAAAAAAAAAGAAAATCATGAAAAGACAGTCAACAACTTGACTGAAGAAAATAACACCTTAAAAAATAGACTAACTCAAATGGAAAAAGAGGCTCAAAAATCCAATGAGAAGAAGAATGTCTTAAAAAGCTCAATATGTGGGGTAGCTAGGTGGTTCAGTGAGTAGAGTGCCAGGCCTGGAGTTAGAAGGACCTGTGTTTGGATCCGACCTCAGACACTTAATGCATACACAAACAAAAACCTAGCTGTGTGACCTTGGGCTAGTTACTTAACCCCAATTGCCCTCCAAAAAGGCAAAAACAGAAAAAACAAAACAATAAAAAAGCTCAATATGACACATGGAAAAATAATCTATAAAGCTCAGTGAAGAGAATAATTCCTTCAAAATCAGATTGGAGCAAATGGAAGCTAGTGACTTTATGAGAAATCAAGATACAAAACTGATTCAAAAATTAAAAAAAAAATAGAAGGCAATGTGAAAAATCTCATTGGGAAAACCACTGACTTGGAAAATAGATCCAGAGTAGATAATTAAAAAAAAATATTGAATTACCTGAAAGCCATGTTCAAATAAAGAACCTAGAAATCATCCTTCAAGAAAATCTAAAGGAAAATTGCCCTAACATTTTACAACCAGAGGGCAAATTAGAGGTTGATAGAATCCACCAATCACCTCCTGAAAAAGATCCCAAAAAGGAAAACTCCTAGGAATATTATAGCCAAGTTCCAGACTTTCTAGATAAAGGAGAAAATATTACAAGCAGCCGGGAATAAACAATTTGAATATTGTGGAAACACAATCAGGATAACTCAGGATCTGACAGTTTCTACAATGAGGAATCAAAGGGCTTGGAATATGATATCCAAGAGGTCAAAGGGAGTGGGATGAAAACTAAGAATTATCCACCCAGCAAAAGTGAGTATCATATTTCAGGGGAAAATATGGTCATTCATTGGAATAGAGGACTTTCAAGCATGCCTGATGAAAAAAACAGAGTTGAATAGAAAATTTGACATTCAGACAAGAAGCAAGAAAAGCATGAGAAGATAAATAGGTTAAAGAAATCATAAGAACTTATAAAATTTTAACTATTCACATTCCTACATGGAAAAATAATGATTATGACTTATGAACCTTTTTCAGTATGAGAATAGTTAATGTTTGTGTGTGTGTGTGTATGTGTATAAACACACATATGTGTATATGATATTAATTCATATGTGAGTGTGCCTATATACATGTACAGGTATATATAGGCAGAGGACACAGGACCAATTGAATCAGTGATACTTAAAAGGTGAAATTGAGAGTTAAGAGAGGAATATAGTGAGAGGAGATGGGGAAAAACAGAATGGGGTAAATTATCCCATATAGAAGAGGCAAGGGAAAACTGTTACAATGGAGGGGAAGAACAGTAAGTCAAAAGGGAATGGGTCAACCTTACTCTCATTGAATTTGGTTTAGGGAGGGATTGACATAAATAGGGTATCTTGCCCTCCTGGAGAGTAGGGGGGAAAGGGATGAGAGGGATGATGATGGAGGGGAGGGCAGGGTGAAGGGGAGGGAAGTTGGAAGCACAGACTTTATTTTAAAGCAATTGGGGTTAAGAAACTTGCTCAAGGTTACAAAGCCAGCCATTATTCATGTGTAGGTGCTCATTTTCTGAAGCCCGAACGGATCCCAGGTCCTCCCAGCCCCTGTGGCCGCTGCTCTTACTCACTGTGCCACCTAGCTGCCCCTGGAAACACACCCTTTTGAAAAGGGACAGGGTATGCCTCTTAAAAAACCTAAAAAAAGAGCAAATAGAAAACCCCCAATTAAATATTTAGAAATACCGAAAATCAAAGGAGATATTAATAAAATTGAAATCCAAAAAACAATTGAACTAATAAATAAAACTAAGAGTTGTTTTTATGAAAAAACCAATAAAACTTATAGACACTTAGTCAAAATGATAAAAAAAAATATATAAAGAAGAAAACTGAATTCCCAGTATCAAAAATGAAAAGGGTGATCTCACCTCGAATGAAGAGGAAATTAAAACAAAAATTAGGAGTTATTTTGCCCAATTATATGTCCATAAATTTGACAATTTTAGTGAAAGAATGAATATTTACAAAAATATAAACTGGCCAGATTAACTGAAGAGAAAGTAAAATAACCTCATTTCAGAAAAAGATACTGAAAAAGCCATCAAAAACTCCCCAGGAAAAAATCTCCGGGGCCATATGGATTTACTAGTGAATTCTATCAAACATTTAAAGAAAAATTGATTCCAATATTTTATAATTTATTTGGGAAGTTTGGAGAAGAAGGAGTCCCACCAAATTCTTTAATGACATGAATATGCTACAGATACCTAAATCAGGAATAGCCAAAACAGAAAAAGACAATTATAGACCAATTTCTGTCATGAACATAGATGAAAAAAAATTTAAATAAAATATTAGCAAAAAAAAAAACTACAGAAGGTTATCATGAGTATAATACAGTTTGATCAGGTAAGATTTATTTCAGGAATGCAAAGATGGTTCAGTATTAGGAAAACTATAAACATAATCAATCATATCAACAGCAAAACTAGTAGAAGCCTTTTGATTATCTCACTAAATGTGGAAAGGGCTTTTGACAAAATACAACACCCATTCCTATTAAAAACCCTAGAAAGTACAGTAATAAATGGATTTTTCCTTAAAATAATTAAGTAGCATCTATCTAAAACTGTCAGCAAGTATGATATTTAATAGGTATGATCTAGAATCATTTCCAATAAGATAGGGGGTGAAACAAGGATGTATGCAATCACCCCTGTTATTCAATTTGGTACTAGAAATGTTAGCAATAGCAATAAGAGAAATAAAAGAAACTGAAAGAACGAAATTAAGTAAAGAGACTAAGCTCTCACTCTTTGCCGATGATATGACGACATACTTAGAGAATCCTAGAGAATCAAGTAAAATACTACTTGAGACAATAAATACATTTGACAAGTTAAATAAATCCACATAAATTCTCAGCATTCTTTTATTCTACTAAAGAAATCCATCAGGAAGATGTAGAAAGATAAGTTCTATTTAAAGTTACTGTAAACATTATAAAACAGCTGGAGATCTATCTGCCAAAATAAACGCAGGAGGTATATGAACACATTTCAAAGCACTTTTCATAGAAGTAAATTCAGACCTAAATAATTGGAAAAACATCAGTTGCTCATGGCTAGATCAAGCTAACATAATAAAAACTACAATTTTACCTAAATAAATTCACCTATTTAGTGCCCTACCAATCAATCTATCAAAAATTATTTTATAGAGCTAGAAAAAATAGTAACAAAATTCATCTGGAAGAAGAAAATGTCCAGAATATAAAGGGTATTAATGAAAAGGAATGTTAGGGAAGGTGGCCTAGCCATACTAGATTTTCAACTGTATTATAAAGCAACAGTCATCAAAACTACTTGGTATTGGCTGAGGAATAGAGTAGTGGATCAATGCAATTCGTTATATGAGACACAGCAGTCAATAACTATAGTAATCTACTGTTTGACAAACCCAAGGACCGTAGCTTCTGGGATAAGAACTCACTATTTCACAGAAACTACTGTGAAAATTGAAAAACAGTATGACAGAAACTGGGCATAGACCAATATTTTACACCACATAGCAAAATCAAGTTTCATGATCTAGATATAAAGGCTGATTCTGTAAGCAATCTGGGAGACAAAATAATAGTTTACCTGTCAGATTTATGGAGAAGGGAAGAAATTATGACCAAAAAAGAGATAGAGACATTATGAAATGCAAAATGGATAATGTTGATTACATCAAATTGAAAATTTTTATATAAAAAAAGCCACAGTAACCAAGTTTAGGGAGGAAGCAGAAAATTTGTGAAAGAATTTTTATAACCAGTGTCTCTGCTAAAGGCCTAATATCTAAAATATTCAGAGAACTGAGTCAAATTTATGATTATACAAGTCATTCTCTGATTGATAAATGGTCAAACAATATGAACAGGCAGTTTTCAGAGTAAGAAATTAATGTTATCTATAAGCATATGAAAAAATGCTCTAAATCACTATTAATTAAATAAATGCAAATCAGAACAACTCTGAGGTACCACTAAGGTGACAAAACAGGAAAATGATAAATGCTGGAGTGGATTTGGAAAAATGCTAATACTAAGGCATTGTTGGTGGGATTGTGAACTGATTCAACCATTCTGGAGAGCAATCTGGAACTATGCCAAAAAGGCTATCAATAAATGCATACTCTTTGACCAAGCACTTCTAGGGCTTTATCCCAAAGAAATCATAGAAGTGGGAAAAGGACCTATATACACAAAAGTATTTATAGCAGCATTTTTTGTCATGGCAAAGAATTGGAAATCAAGGTGATGTCCATCAATTGGGGAATGGTTAAACAAGTTGTGGTATATGAATGTAATGGAATTCTATTGTGCTAAAAGAAATGAGTTGTAGATGGACTTCATAACAACATGGAGAGACATATAAACTGATGTTAAGTGAGGAGAGCAGAATCAGGAGAACTTGTACACAATAACAGACAACGAATAGCTGTGACAACTAACTTTGATAGATTGGACTCCTCTCAGCAATGCAAGGATGTAAGACAACTCCACAAGAGTCCTGACAGAAAGGTATATCCATATCGAGAGTAAGAACTACAGAGTCTGAATGTAGATAGAAAACTATTTGTTCTCTCTCTTTTGTATTTTGTCTTGTTTAAATCCTTCTTTCTCTTGTTCACTCCATTGGTTATAATTCTTCTTTACAACTTGACTAATGTTAAATTTTAAGGTATTTGTAGTACCTATATCTGATTGCATGCTGCCATATGGGGGTCGGGGTGGGGAGAGGGGCGAAAGAAAATTTTGATCTGAATGGATTGTGGAACTGAATGTTGAAATCTAAAAATAAATAAATATATTAAAAATTTTAAAAGACTGAAGGAGTCACTAAAATGGTGTCAAACACACAGAGAAACTGGGGTTGCTAATCCATAAACAAGGATCCCTGGTGATGGCATGTTTTGTTTTTTGTTTTTATAATTTTAAAATGTAATGTTATCTATATTCATCATATTTATTTATTTTCTTAATTATTTCTGAATTATATTTTGATTTGATTCTAGCTTTATTTGGGATGTGTGCACATGAGGTCACTTAGGCCACACATCAGAACTGGACAAAAACTTTTGACACAAGGAAAGCCAATGTCACTGAAGTTAAAAGTAGATTTGAGGGGCAGAGCCAAGATGGCAGAGTGGAAACAGCATTTCCAATGTGCTCTGCCCCACACAAATTTCAAACAATGTGAAAGGGAGCTCTTAACAACTTCTGGAGCCACAGCACCCACAGAATGGCACAGAGAAGCTAACCTCCTGCTGAGGACAGCCCAGAAGCCCTGCAGGGAGCGGCCAGCGCAGTGCTTTGAGAGCAGGCAGCACAGCACGCTGGGAACTGACAGCGCAGCCCAAAGAGCCGAGCCCGGGTCCGTGGTTTTAGCCCCAGGATGGCCGGGCCTTCAGCCAGCTGGTGGAACCCCAGAACACCAGCAATTGTGGCGATTCCAGAATTATCAGCACAGATATGCCTAGGACAAAGTGAGAGGTTAGTGCCCTATGGACTTTGGGACCAGTATTTGGGAAACACGTGGCTTCCTCCCCTGGGGGCAAAAAGCTGCTGAAGAAACAGCTGCACAGATACCATTTTGCAGCAACATTAGTGGCTCTAGCTCCTGGTCTTCGAACTGGAGGAAGATCCAGCAATCAGTCTGGGGGTTATTCGCTTTTGCTTTAAACTGCCTGGATCTGGATTGTGGTCTGGGGGGGAAGTTTGGGGTGGGTATCCAACTTGCCAGAGTGGGTGGAGGCTTTACAGAGGACACCCAACTGGCAGAAGTTGTGAAGGCCCCATGTTTGGGTGGAAGCTCCCCTGTCTGGTGGCAGAGTCCTACTGTGGCAACAAGCCCAAAAATCAAATAATTAAGTGGCAACATGCCTAGGCAAACGAAACAAAATAAACAGAAAAGTTCAAAATTGGACTCCTATTTTAGGGGCAAAGAGGCTCAAAGCATGGAGGAGGATGGTGAGGTCAGACCTCCTGCACCAAAAGCCCCAAATGAAAATACAAGCTGGCTACAGGCCATAGAGGACCTTAAGAAGCAGATAAGAGAAGTGGGGGAAAATTTGGGAAGAGAAATGAAAAAGATGCAAGAAAAGTATGAAATGACAGCCAACAGCCTGACTGAGGAAAATAACACCTTAAAAAATAGACTAACTCAAATGGCAAAAGAGGCTCAGAAAGGCAATGAGGAGAAGAATGCCTTAAAAAGTCGAATTTGCCAGATGGAAAAAGAATCTCCAAAGCTCACTGAGGAGATTCATTTCTTCAGAGTTAGACTGGAGCAAATGGAAGCTAGTGACTTTATGAGAAATCAAGATACTATTAAACAGATCCAAACAAATGAAAGAATAGAAGGCAATGTGAAATATCTCATGGGAAAAACCACTGACCTGGAAAATAGATCCAGGAGAGATAATTTAAAAATTATTGGACTATCTGAAAGCCATGATCAAAGAAAGAAGCTATAAATCATCCTTAAAGAAATTCTCAAGGAAAGTTGCCCTGATGTTTTAGACCCAGAGGGCAAAATAGAGGTTGAAAGAATCCACAGATCACCTCCTGAAAAAGATCCCCAAAAGAAAACTCCCAGGAATATTATAGCCAGGTGCCAGAATCCCCAGATCAAGGAGAAAATCCTCCAAGCAGCCATGAAATGTAGATTTAAGTAACCTTGATATTTCACCTCATTAGGATTCATAAGAAAATAGTTATCGGGTGTCTGATTTGGGTGACTATGTACCCCGACAGTCCCGAGGTGTCCCATGGTAATAAAATCCACTTTTTAAATTTAATCTTGGGGATCTTCTGTCTTGCTTTTATTAAGGTACAACATTTGGAGGCCCTAGAGAGATTTGGGGTGTTCCATGTCACCCCAAATATCCCCAAATAAGAAGAGCTCTCAGCCTCCAGAGATAGCCATCTGCTCGCCCTAAGTCCCAGGGGGGCTAGCCCCTGATGGCATTCCAGGGCCCTAGGTCTTGAGGAGGGAAGATGGGGCCTGCCTCCTGACTCCATTTTGCTCCTCATTCGGCTTTTCGTGAATCCAGGACCTCCAGTTTGGGGGGTAAGGTAATGTTGTTCTGGTAAATGTCTGGTTAAATACTTCCTTGGTATGTCTGATTAAATATACTGGTAAATGTCTGGTTAAATACCTCTATGGTATGTCTGGTTAAATATTCCAGTAAATGTGTGGTTAAATACCTCTATGGTGTATCTGGTTAAATATTGTGCCGGTAAATGTCTGGAGGGAAAGAGAGCCTGATGAGGCTTAGAGTGCCCCCATAGGGCACCTCTTCTCCAGGCAAGTCTCGAGACATCAACCCTCTCTCACTTATCTGGTCTGGTTATATGTTTGTTTGTCTGTCCTATGCTCACTTGAGCCCATTTGCTTCCTGTTCAGAATCTGCTGGCAGCAATCAAGTGGGTAAGGATTGTAATGTGGTTGAGTGTTCTTAAAGTTTTGTCCTGAGCTCAGTTGTTTAAAGTCTTGTTTTAAAGTTTTTATTCCTGCAAAGTAGGTATTTGAGTGGCTATCAGAAGAGCACCTTCAAGGGAGCTTTTCTGATTTCCACTGGGAAGATGATATATTAGTTTCCAGAAGAACCCTCTTCTTAATGTCAGCCATTCCCTCAGGAAATCCATTAACCCAGACTAATTGGCCTTATTGAGCCTGGCTTGGCCTGCCATGTGGCTCATGGCCTTGGCTGGGGGGGAGGGGCGGGCCAGCCTGGTTCCCAGGTCAGACTAAGGGCTGGTCTGACAGACCTCCACCCTGAGCTTCTGCTGGCTTAGGCAAGAGAAGGTGAAGGCTCTGCAGAGCCTGCCTTGTGAGCATTGTGGAAGGTAGGGAGATGGGCCCCTCTTTGTCAAATTTAAAAATCTCTCCTGCCTGGCCAATTAAGTGTGGAGCTTTGAGATTGCCAAATTCAAAGCTCACTTTCAAAAGGTCCACCAAAATTCTCCCTGTTGTTGCAATATTTTGAAATTTTAATTTGGAAAATTTACAATTTGCAAGTCCTGGTCAAATTAACTAAGAATTAAATCTTTTAGAAATTGGAAATACGATATTGGGATTGCTTAAAAAAACAAAGAAGCTTTTTGCTATTTCAGCTTGACTTGTTCCTTGAATTTGTAAAAGGAAAATTAATAGCATTTGTGAAACACTTGTAATCAGAATTGTATGACTGGCATATGTTGGTATCTGTCTAACTTTGAATCTGTGCCAGAATTGATAAGGTCAATTGATGTCAATTGAAAAGTCAATTTATAAAAGACACTTGATACTCGTTATTTTATTACCATCTTTCTGAGCTGCATTGTGTATCTAAAGGTCTATTTAGCTAAGTGAATTTAAGAAACACTTTTGAAGTAGGAATACTATTAGAGCTAATAAAAAAATCCTGGGCCCCTGCATGCTGTGGCTCCTGGAGGCCCCTTTGCCTCCAGGCCATAGCTGCAGAGGCCCTCTTGTTAAAGAAGCTGATAAGATTTTTTTTTTTTTTTGGGTCAGCCCCTTTCCATCTCCACTCCTCATTCAGTGGAGACCCACTGGCTTTTTCTCCCCAGCTGTCTCTGTTTATCCTCAGGTTATTGATCAGGCCCAGGCTTCAAGATCTGATCTGACACACCCCTAAGAATGAAATCTCTATATTTGTGAGGGTTTTTTTTTTTGTCAGCTTAGTTGAAAATCTAATGTTATTTCTCATCTAGAATTAGATCATGTGCAGAAAGTTATGCAAACTGTTTAAGATCATTTTAAGTTTTCAACTAAATTTCTTCATCAAGGTTTAATGAGATTGTAAAAGCAGAAGAGATCTGGCTGTTTTGATCTGAATTTGTAGTCGTTTCATGCTCTAAGCAAAAGTTAACATTTGTAACTGAATGTACTTTAAGGATTCAATTTCTGAATTATCTCTTTCTTCCTGAGTGAATACAGACCCAGCTCCCTATGAAACACAGACAGATCTACCCAAATGATTTTGGGTCCCAGCTGTTTAAGGGGGAAATGATCAGGTGATTGTAATGACAGAGTACTTGAGTGCCTGATATTTATTTTAATCAGAGATACTTTAGTTGAGAAAAGAAAGATACCATTAACACCAGGTTAATTCAAACTGTTTTAAAGTCTATTTATGAAAAGCTGAACAAAGCAGATAAGAAGGTTGGGCTTCCCAATGAGAATTGGGTCAGGTCCTCTGATTCTCAGCTTTGACTTCCTTGAGCAGCTGGCATCTGAAATTTTCTCTGAGCTCAGAACTCAAGGCTGAGAAAGTCCAGACCATTCCCTAACTTATATTTGGAAGACTACCACCCATTCTTCCTCTAATCCGGGAAGACCTAAAAGCTGAAATCACTAACTCTTCCCTCATCAAGTTCCTTCAGGGTCTGCAGGCGATTCAGAATAAAAACTCCTTCCCTCAGCTCTCCCTATCTCGATCCCAAGTTCCGCCTCAGCTTACCTGTTTCAACCTGGGGATTCTGTGCTGGTAAAAAGAAATTCATGGTCTGGAGCCAAAGTGGAAGGGACCACACTTCATGATTCCCACTACACCTACTGCTGTAAAAGTGGACTCTATTACCACATGACTCCATTACACCAGAGTAAAGCCTGCTGTCACCTCAGAATGGAAAGCAGAAGTCCACAAGGACCCCCTAAAGCTAAGACTATCCAATCCTCTCCCTGATTCCGCTTTTACCTACTTGTGTGGTCCCCTACAATCCCCATGCCCCCAGACCAAGCTATACCTGTGTGGTAACCATAGGAAATGGACAGTCCTGGACTTTTCCAGAACTGGAGCACACAGTTACCCCTCAACTCCCTGTTTCTCAGAACTGGACTATTTGGGGGCCCACCAGTATATGCAGGTTACCCACTCTGTTCAGAAAAGGGATGCCTGTGTGCCTGTGCTTTTGTCACAGCTTACCACCTCCCCCTCCTAGTCCTGGTGCCTCTCTGTGCTACTAGGCAGGGGGTAGTGAGGGATTGGGCCCATTGTTCTGAATCCATACAATAGTGTCTGATCCCTAGCAAGCCATGTCCAAATCTCACCATTCAAAATCCCTCTGACCCCACCTGGGGAACCCTGGTTTCTCAAGTCCTGGGAATCATAGTCCCCGAAGGGGTGGAGTGAGTGAAAGTGGGAAAGACCTGAGTACTGACTATAACCAAAAAGCCACCTGTACCCCTGCCTGATTGCCACCCCAATGGTCCCTTGGGGAATTGGTAATCCCTGCCCCAATAGGGAGCCCTGATATCCAAATCACAATACCAGCTGTCACCACATTGGCCCCTGTCAGGTCATACACCCTCCTCATCTTCAAAGGTTCAGGATTCTCGCAGTTATCATGTCCCCTTAATTACCCTTCTGTCAGCTGTCCATAAAACACTTAACAGCCCTAACCACATGTTGGGAAAAGATTTCTGGATTTGTGTTGAACCCCAGTCTCCTTACTATGTGGGGGTGGCACTAAATGCCTCAGTCACCCCAATTTCCAACATAGAATTGTGATTGGGACCACCCAAGGCTCTCCCTTGGGGATGTACGGGGAACAGGTTTCTGCCTCATATCATGCAGCACCCCTTTATCCAGATGTGTAGTAACAAGATATATTATCTATATTTGAAATAAAATGATCTCTCTCTTATTATCTTTCTCTGTGTATGTATATGTATTTTAAAGGCTTTCACTTACTTTGATGAATTACTGGTAAAAAAAATCAAAATTTTATTCAAATGGCTTTTTTGCAGCCCTATTTATATGAGGCAACAGGAAATAAAATTGATATACTGATATGTTTTTTGCCCATCACATTTTAATATGATACCAGTGTATATAATAGGCACCAAGCACTCTAGTTTGGTTTAGGTAACTCTATTAGGTGACCCGAAGTAATGCCTTGAAAAAAGTCTGTACTAGTCTAGTAATTTCAAATGAAAGATTCTTTAAAAAAAATACAGATAAAGAGAAGCATGAAAAGAACATGTTCTTTTTTTTATTTTCCTTTCACAATGAGGTGACACTTCCAAGCTGAATCATATTCATTTATGAGAAATATCAGGTTTTCCAAGGAAGTGCATGGGAAAAAATGTCATTATTTTAAAAAGCCTTCCTTTGTACATCTGTGTATATTAATTTATGCATTCTAAGATTTGATTCTGTAAAGGGGTGCATAGGATTTATGGTCATATTCTAAATAGAACTATGATACAAAAATGTTAATAATCCCTGTTTTAGATTCTTGATGGGAAAGATTTGATATCAGAATGATGTGCATCTGTGTTTTGACCAAATATTACTGCATTGTGTATGCGATCTTTTAGCAAGATGTAGTTGCCTTGCTTATCTCTTCTGATTAGAACTGGTTTTGCTTTTGCTTTATCTGGAATCATGATTCCTTGACTTGATTTTTTAGAAAAATCACTTCAGTTGAAGTGTAATAATTCTGCTCCAGTCTCTCAGCTTTAATCTGTGTGTATCTCTCTAATTCAAGTGGCTTTCTTGTGAACATATTTGTAATTCTGCTTTTTAATCCATTTTGATATATGCTTCTATTTTATGGGTGAGTTCATTTCATTCACATTCACAGTTATCTTTGCCAACTATTTCCCTCTATCATATTGTCATCTTTTTATTCTCTCTCTCTCTCTCTCTCTCTCTCTCTCTCTCTCTCTCTCTCTCTCTCTTTCTCTCCACTGTAGTCCTCAAAAGTGTTTTGCTTCAGGGAAGGAGTCAAGATGGTGGAGTAGAAACAGCATTTCCAAAGAGCTCCTGCTCACACCACTTCAAAATTATGTAAAAGGGGTACTTTAACGTCCTCTGGAGGTCCAGAACCCACAAAATGACACAGAGAAGCTAATCTCCCGTTGAGGACAGCCAGCAGCCTGGTACAGAGCTGCCAACACAGCACTCTGGGAGCCCAGCCTATTACTGCATGAGTTGGAGGTTGTAGCCCCAGGGCAACTAGAAAAGCAGCCTGGTGGAGGGACCTAAGAACACCAGCACCTGTGGTGTTTCCAAAATTAGTAACACATAGATGCCTAGAACAAAGTGAGATGTCAGTGCCCTATGGACTTTTGAACTGGTTGAGAAAGTTCATCTGCTTCTTCCCCTGGGGGTGAGAA
The DNA here is from genome assembly GCA_011680675.1 of Gymnobelideus leadbeateri. Classification (NCBI taxonomy): domain Eukaryota; kingdom Metazoa; phylum Chordata; class Mammalia; order Diprotodontia; family Petauridae; genus Gymnobelideus; species Gymnobelideus leadbeateri. Next base: position 151,799 of record WOXC01012488.1, on the reverse strand, counting down.
GCCACTGAGGTACTGGCACAGCTTTCACCATGATGACTTATTGCAGCTTCAGCTTGTGGCCTGTGAATTGTAGGGGGATCCAGCTACCAGTCTGGGGGGTAATTGCTCTTGCCTTACCCTACTTGGTTCGGGATTGTGATCTGTGGTGTTCGTTTTGGGGTGTGTGACCAGCTTGCCAGAGTGTGTGGAGGCTTCAGAGCGGCCACCCAACTAATACCTGAATTTGCAACATGTAAAAAAGAATCTCAAAAGTTCACTGAGGAGATTCATTCCTTCAGAATTAGACTGGAGCAAATGAAAGCTAATGACTTTATGAGAAATCAAGATGCTGTTAAGCAGATCCAAACAAATGAAAGAATAGAAGGCAATGTGAAATATCTAATGTGAAAAACCATTGACCTGGAAAATAGATCCAGGAGAGACTATTTAAAAATTATTGGACTACCCGAAAGCCATGATCAAAGAAAGAACCTAGAAATCACCCTTCAAGAAATTCTCAAGGAAAATTGCCCTGATGTTTTAGACCCAGATGGCAAAAATAGAGGTTGAAAGAATCCACAGAACACCTCCTGAAAAAGATCCTGAAAAGAACACTCCAGGAATATTATAGCTAGGTTCCAGAATCCCCAGATCAAGGAGAAAATACTACAAGCAGCCAGGAAGAAACAAATTCACTATTGTGGAAACACAATCAGTATAGCACAGGACCTGGGAGCTTCTACACTGAGGGATATAAGCACATGGAATATGATAATCCAGAGGGCAAAAGGGCTGGGACTGAACCCAAGGGTCACCTACCCAGCAAACTGAGTATTTTGTTTCAGGGGATAATATGGTCATTCAGTGGAATAGAGAACTTTCAAGCATTCTTGAGGAAAAAAACAGAGATGAATAGAAAATTTGACATCCAGTCACAAGAAAGAAGAGATGGCTGAGAAGATAGTCTGGGAAAAGAAATCAAAAGGAACATATCAAAGTTGACCTATTTACATTCCTACATGGAAAAACAATAACTGTGACTGTTGATATCATTCTCAGTATGAAAATAATGGAAGAAGTGTTTATGGTCATATGAATACATATGTGAATGTGGGTATATATGTTTGCAGTTATACATGGAGAGAGGGCATAGGTTGAATTTGTTGGGGAGGCATGATACTTAAGGGGTGAAATTCTGAGGTGAGGGAGGAAAGTGGCCAGAGGAGATGGGGAGAGAAAGAGCAGGGTAAAGTATCTCATGTAGAAGAAGCAAGGGGAAGTGGCTGCATGGGAGGGGAAGAATAGGAAGACAAAAAGGCAAAGCCCCATTCTCATTGAATTTGGTTCAGGGAGAGAATGACATACATACTAAATGGGATATCTCACCCTGAAGGAGAGTAGGGGGAAGGGGGATGAGAGGAGGGATTATGGATGGGAGGGCATTCTTGGGGCGAGGGGAGGTTGGAATTACCCACTATAGAAGAGGAACAGGATCAAAGTAGGAAATGGACCAGGTGGGGGGTGGGATGGGTGGGAGGGAAATATAAGCATTCTTTTACAATATATCTACTATGGTAATGTTTTGCATAGCTATACATGTACAACACATACTGAATTGCTTATCTTCCCAGAGGGAGTGGGTGACAAGGGAGGAAGGGAATGGATCTGAAATTCGAAGTCTTAGTGTTAAATGTTTCATACATATATATATTAAAAAGAAATTCTCAAGAAAATTGCCCTGATGTTTTAGATCAAGAGGGCCAAATAGAGGTTGAAAGAATCCACTGAACACCTCCTGAAACAGATCCCAAAAGTAAAACTCCTAGGAATATTGTAGCCAGATTCCAGAATTCCCAGATCAAGCAGAGAATATTTCTTTTTCTTTTTATATATATATATATATATATATATATATATATATATATATATATATATATATATATATATATTTGAATCATTTAATGTTAAGACCTCGAATTTCAGATCCATTTCCTTCCTCCCTTGTCATACATTCCCTCTGGGGAGATAAATAATTCAGTATAAGTTGTACATGTCTAGCTATGCAAAACATTATCATAGTAGATATATTGTACAAGGCTGCTTATAATTCCCTCCCATTCATCCCACCCCCCACCTGGTCCATTCCCTACATGATCCTGTCCCTCTTCTATAGTGGGTACTTCCAACCTCCCCTTCCCCCAAGGATGCCCTCCCATCCATCATCCTTCCACTCATCCCCATTCCCCCTATTCTTCGGTAGGTTGAGATATCCCATTTAGTATGTATGTCATTCTCTTCCTGAAGCAAATTTAATGAGAATGTGGTTTTGCCTTTTTGCCTTCCTATTCTCCCCCTCCCTTGCAACCACTTCCCCTTGCTTCTTCTACATGAGATAGTTTACCCTACCCTATCTCTCCCCATCTCCTCTTGCCACTTTGCTCTCTCACCTCATAATTTCATCTCTTGAGTATTCTCCCTTCCCAACAAATTCCCCCTATGCCCTCTATCCATATATAACTGTAAACACATATACACACATTCACATATGTATTCATATGACCACACACCCTTCTTCCATTATTTTCATAGTGAGAAAGATATCATTATTCAAAGTTATAGCTTTTCCATATAGGAATGTAAATAGTTCAACTTTGATAAGTTCCTTTTGATTTCTTTTCCCTGATTACCTTCTCAGGAATCTCTTCCTTCTTTTGTCTGGATGTTAAATTTTCTATTCAATTCTGTTTTTTTCCTTAAGAATGCTTGAAAGTCCTCTATTCCACTGAATGACCATATTTTCCCCTGAAACAAAATACTCAGTTTGCTGGGTAGGTGACCCTTGGGTTCATTTCCAGCTCTTTTGCCTTCTGGAATATTGTATTCCATGCTCTTCGATCCCTCAGTTTAGAAGCTGCCAGGTCCTGTGCTATTCTGATTGTGTTTCCACAACATCGAAATTGTTTCTTCCTGGCTGCTTGTAATACTTTCTCCTTGATCTGGGCATTCTGGAACCTGGCTATAATATTCCTGGGAGTTTTCTTTTGGGGATCTTTTTCAGGAGGTGATTGGTGGATTCTTTCAACCTCCATTTTGCCCTCTGGATCTAAAACATCAGGGCAATTTTCCTTGAGATTTTCTTGAAGGATGATTTCTATGTTCTTTCTTTGATCATGGCTTTCAGGTAGTCCAATAATTTTTAAATTGTCTCTCCTGGATCTATTTCCCAGGTCAGTGGTTTTTCCCATGAGATATTTCTCATTGCCTTCTACTCTTTTATTTGTTTGGATCTGCTTAACAGCATCTTGATTTCTCATAAAATCATTAGTTTCCATTTGCTCCAGTCTAACTCTGAAGGAATGAATCTCCTCAGTGAACTTTTGAGATTCTTTTTCCATCTGGCAAATTCGACTTTTTAAGGCATTCTTCTCCTCATTGCCCTTTTGGGGTGATACCTAAGGGCTGAAATTGAAAGGTGAGAGAGGAAGATAATGAGAGGAGATGGGGAAAGACAGTATGTGGTATGCTATGTTGTAGAAGAGGCAAGGGAAAGTGGTTGCAGGGGAGGAGAAGAACAGGAAGACAAAAAGGCAAAACCTTATTTTCATTGAATTTGGCTCAGGGAGAGAATGACATACATATGAAATGGGATATCTTACTCTACAGGAGAGTGGAGAGTAGGGGAATGGCGGGGGACGGGGGGGTTGATAGAAGGGAGGGCAGGCTGGGGAAAAGGGAAGTTGGAAGCACCCATTTTTGAAAGGGGATAAGATCAAAGTGGGCAGTGGATCAGGTGTGAGGTGGGATATGGGGGAGGGAAATGTAGTCAGTCTTTTACATTTTATCTACTATGGTTAATGCTTTGCATAGTTATACAGGTATATCATATACTGAGTTGCTTATTGTCCCAGCGGGAGTGGGTATCAGGGGAGGAGGGTAATCGGTCTGGAATTAGAAGTTTTAATATCAAATACTTTTAAAAATATATAAATACTATGATAAATACTATTTTGCATATAATTGGGAGATAAGAAGTACAGGCGTTGGGGCACAGGGATTCACCTTGCCCCACTGGAAAAGTCAAAGGGGATATGGGATAAGAGATGGAAGTGAACAGATTGGATGAGGGGATATTCTGTGGGACTGCTATTCTGGGGTGGTGGGTAGGGGAAAAATAGGTATAAAATTGTAACTCAAAATCTGATGGAAATGAATAATGTAAACCAGAAGTTAATAAAACATTTGAAAAAAAAACATTTTGCTTCTCAATACTGCTTCCTCTAATCTGTGTTCCCCTACTCTCCTACTTGTCTCTAGGAAAAGACAGATGTTTATACTGAACTGAGTGTGTATATTATTCCCTCTTTCTCCCATTTCCAAAGAGAATAAGATTTAAGCATTGGCTGCTACCCCATGTTCTTTGTACCTCTTTCCTTTTCCGTTTGGATAATTCTACTTTTTTTTTTAAGGAGCTGTTGTCTTCAGTGCATTATTGTATATATTTTTCTTTCTATTTTTATTCTTCCTTTTCCAAGTTCTTAACTGTCTTTTCATGATTCTCTTGCAGCATTCTCATTTATTTTCCCATTTTCTTCTACCGATTTTATTTGATTTTTTTTTTAAATTCCCTTTTGAACTTATTCTAGGAATTGATTTTGGCCTGATACCATTTTACCTTTTTCTTTGAAGTTTTGCATATAACCATTTTACATTGTCGTCTATGGAGTTTTCTGTTCACCAAAGTAATTTTCTGTGGTCAGGTTCTTTTTCCTGTCATTGTTTGCTCGTTTTTCCCAGTGCATTTCTTGAGTTTTAATTTTATCTTAAAGCCAGGCTATACTCATGTGGTGGTGAGGGCACTCCCCAAAGCTTCAGGTTTCTCATACTGCATTTTTTCAAAGTTAATACTGGACAGCTCTATTTTTTTATTTCTTCCAAGGTAGTATTATCTAAGTAGTTGTGTGTTCTTTTTTTTTTCTAGGTCTGTGGTATTCTGGTCTGTGAGTAACCACAAATATTATTTTCTGCCCCAAAACTGTTTCCTGGGTTCCAACTCCCCTGGGCTGTGGGCTCTAATGTAGTAGTGCTCCTTTTCACCTTGAAACTCAGACCCAAGCCAGTGACCTAGATCCTTCTATGGGCAATATGACAGAATTCTGTACTCAGTGCCAGAAAATTGTTATCTGTAGCACTTCTGACCAGCTGTATTGCCCCTTTTCTATCTCTGAGCTTAGAGCTCAGGAAATCAATAGTGTTGTTATGTACTTGCTTCCTAGGATACTGCCTACACTGCACTGTGCTTCCTCTCATGCCAGAGAGATACAACTTTTTTGTCAGCCTTTTAAGTTGTCTTCTAAATGGAAAATTGTTTGATTGAGGCCTTTTGTTGATTTGTAACTTTATAATTTGTTTTGAGGCATTCTTTTAAAGTTGTTTGGAAGCAAATTTGTGAGAGCTCATGAAAATGTCTTCCTTTACTCCACCATATTATCGCAGCCTATTATCTCCTTCACTCTTGTCTCACATAAAAAAAGTATTCCTTGCCAAGAGAAATTTCTCTACTTTCATAAGTCATTCCATTTCATCCTTTCTCCTCTTCAGATTGCCCACACTGTTTTGCCCACTATCTCATTTGACTTCACTTTTTCCTTTTCTATTGGTTTTCCTTTCCTATGTATCACAAAGAGACATTTCCATGTCACTTTCATCAAAAAAAATTCTCACTTGATGCTTCCAACCCTGCTAATCATTCTCCTAAACCTCTTCTCTTTGTGCCAATACTTCTTAACAATACTGGTATAATTAGTGTCTCTTCCTCCTCTCTCCTCATGACCTTCTTAGTGCCCTATAAACTAGCTTCCAAACACCTCATTTCACTGAAACTGCTCTCTCTTATTGCCAAATTCCATGGCTTTTTCTTGAAAATTCTTCTTCTCATCTCTATGCAGCCTTTGACACTTTTTTCAGCCTCTGGTCTTTGATTCTACTTATGTGGTAGAAAGGGCACTTCCCCAAGCTTCAGGTTTCTCACATTGATTTTTTTTTCATAGCTTTAAAGTTTTCATTTCTTTTTCTTGACATATGAGCACCAAGATGGTAGACTAGATCTTTTCTGTGATCACCACAACATTTCAAAATTTTCCAAAAGAGAAATTATGCATCAAAAAATAAAGCAATTTCAGTTGTCTTCAAGATCTAGAACATCTAGAATTCAAACAAAGTTTAAAAAAATAGAATTGAAAAAATAAAAATAAATTTAAATAAATTTTAAAAAATTGAAAATTAAAAAAAAGGAACTGATACTTATTCACCCTAAGCTCCCTCAGCACCACTCCCATACTACTGTCACCAAGATTGCACTATAAGGCTTAAGGATATAGGACAGGCTTTCATTAAAACCCACCTTTATACCTTAATCACCTCTCTTTCTTTGCTGTGCTATGGAGACTACTACTGCAGCATGTGAAATTTACTTAGGGCTCAGCAGTCAGGTTGGCCACATCCCTTATAGAGAAAAAGTCAACCAGGGGTTTCAGCCTGAAATTCAACACCCAGTGCTGTGAAGCTCTAAACTTGCAGTGCCGAGAAAAGCAGATTCAGATTTCCTGATGCAAAATCAGAGAAGTGATGAAGGGTTTGGGACAGCTCACCAAGACAAGATACCCTGAATAGGAGTAGAGACAGACCTATCCAGCAATCCATGAAGATTGTGGCAAAGAACACAACATCCACCTGGGGTTAGTTCTGACCACCAAAATGTCAGCTGGGGCAAAGACTTAAGCTTGTGAACTCCCTTGCTCAATGTGGTTGAGGCTGATACATTTTGTGATCCACTCTTTAAGGAAACCACAATCAGAGGAGAAGTAATCAGAAAATGAATAATGGATAAAATAACTGTGGGAGGAGGCTAGCACAAAATTACCAGAGATTTCAGAAAACTCCACAACCTTATGCATAAACAGATAAATTGAAAAATAAAAAAAAAAACAGTAACAAGAGAAGGAAATATGACCCCTAGATTTAGTAAGGGGAAAAAAATCATACATCTAGGGAAAAATATGCCAAAATAAAATGATTCATTACTTGAGGAGACCAAAAATCATGTGGAAATTGAGGAGAACATAGAATCACAATTCTCTGTTACTGAGTGATTTAAAAGAGAATTTAGAATTATGAGAGCAGAATTTATAGCCTATCCAGAAAAAATAACGAGCAGACACAAAACAAAAACATGCATCTGGAATGGCAAGCTTCATCAAAGAAAGAAAAGGGAGAACATTACATCAGGAATGCAAATATGCAGAACTGAAAGGCAACCTAGAAGAATAGAAGCAAAGTATAATAATCTTAAATGAAAATATGCTCACTATAAAAGCAAAACTTCTTGCATTTGAAGACAAGATGCATAAACACAACCCAAGACTTAATAGGTCTAAGAGAAGAACATTAAAGAACAATGTATTTTCAATATCACAATGAAGGAACCAGAACAGATCAGCTTAGAACTTTTGATCATAGGCAATGAAATCAGCATTGAAAGAATTAAGAGATCACCTCTAGAAAAACAAATAAACAAACAAACAAAAAACCCAAACAGAATAAAAGGCTGTAAACTCCAAGACACATAGTGGTGAAATTTAAGAATCAAATTAAGAAAGAAACAAGTACTTTAAGCTTTCAGAAAAAAAAAAAAAGATCTTCACTTAAAAAGGAAAGGATATTTGAATGATGTGACTTCCACACCCACTAGAAAAGGAGAAAGGTATGCAATAATGTGTTCTAAAGAGCAATGGAGTTCAGGATGCAGCCCAGGGTAGTCTACTGTACAAATCTTACCTTAACCATGAAGTATAAAAGATGAATTCCAATGATAAAGAGTTTGAACCAATTTTATAAAGAAAAGCAGAATTGTAAATTAGATCATTTACCCCCTGAATATCCCCACATAGTAGAAATGCAGGAGGGGAAAATAAATGTAACAAGCAAGGACTACAATAGCAGCAGAGTGACAACAGAAAGGCCAGTAAGGGTTTACTTTCTAAATGTACACAAGGAGATAGCAGTGAAGGCAGAAATCTGGTAGAGATAACTGTAAATAGGCAGATGGGTCAACATGAAGAGAATCTGGCAATACAAGTGAATCAGTGATTTTTGGTAGTACTTCCAAAAATTGAAAAAAAAATATATTGGAGGGTCCATAGTCATGAGGAAAGGGGCCAGAGGCATAGAAAAGAATGTGTATTGTGCCAGAATCTAATAAAAGGCTAGCAATGAGGGAGAAGGTAATCCTTCTGATCTTGGAAAAAGAGCTTACAGGAGAATAGGTGAGGAAGAGAGGGGAAAAAAAATTAAAAGGGAAAGAAAGGAAGGATTTACAGCAATAATTTCTTCAGAACATCACCTCTGACTCTGCTCTTCCATCCCTTTTCCTCCATTCCTTTTACTGGATCTTCATTTAACTCATGTGTAATATCAATGATAACCCATAAGAGCCCTGTCCTGGACCCTCTTTTTTCTCCTTCTCTAATTTCACCATGTTTCTAATCCATTAGAGATGATGCTATTACTAACATTCATAGATATAAACATCATCTCCATGCTGATAATTCTCAAATATGTTTCTTCAGTCCTATCTTCAGTCCTGTTCTCCAGTCTCCCATTTCCAACTACATATCAGACATATTGAACTAGATGTCCAGGAGATATCTTAAACTCAGCAGGTCTAGATCTATACTCATTGTCATTTCCTCAAACCCTCTCCTTTCCAAATTTCCTAATTACCATTGATGATGCCACCATCTTCTCAGTCATTCAAGGTGGTATCCTAGGTGTCATCTTCAATTCATCACTATCTCTCACCTCTTATATCTAATCTGTTGCTTAGGCTTGTCAATTTTGCCTTTGTAACAGGTCTTGAGACCATGCTCTATTCTCTCTTCTTATACTATCAACATTTTGACATAGCCCTTCCTGATAACACACTTAGACTATTGCATTCATTTCCTGATTGGTCTGCCACAAATCTCTCTCCCTACTTTACTATATCCCCCATTTATCTGCCAGTCTGAATATTTCACACACCAGTCTGAATATTTTACACACCTCGAACTCAATAAATTTCAATGTCAAACTGTTACCTCCATGGTCAAATATAAAACAATCTGTAATTAAGGCCTTCATAATCTAGCCCCTTCCCCCAACTTTCTAGTCTTTATTTATGCCTTACAGTTCCCGATAACTTGTCTTAGATACAGTGATATCTACGTCCTTAGTATTCTACAAACAAAATATTCCATCTTTCAGCTCTGAGTATTTACTCTGGGAGGCTATCCACAGTGCCTGAAATGATATATCTCTTCATGATGCCTCTTGCTTCACTGCCTTCTTTCAAGTTCCAGTTAAACCTCATGTTCCATAGGAATCTTTTCCTGATCTCACCTAATTCTAGTGCCTGCATCTTTTGATTATTTTTCTTTTATGTAGTTACTACATACTTGTTTGTATCTAAAAATGTAAGTTCTACACAAAGAGAAGGGAAGTGAAGAAGAGGGAAGGGAAGGAAAAAAGCATATTCTTTGCCTCTTTTTGTTTATAGTTTGTTCAATTCTGCCTTATCTGCCTTGTTTTTGGAGTGATAGATTGTTGCTTCTGTTAGATATTTATTTTATTATGTTTAAATTATTGGTCATTATTGAATATGTAACATAAAACATTTTCATAAGAATTCACTGCTAGTAGAGCCTTATATCTGTTTCAAATTTTGTTCTCTCTTCATTCTTCCTTGACCTCCATTCAAAATTAATGTATTATGCATTGTTAGTATACATACAACAGTCTATTCTTCAATAGACTCCTAGGAAGTACTATTCAAAAGTAGATTTCTTATTGCAGAACCATAGCAGCTGGGCTTCAGCACATTTTTTTCCTACTCCCAGTTGTGCCTGGGGCCATACTCCCTTACAAAATAAGCCATATGATGTGGCTATTCATGTACGGAAGTGTGATGCCTGTACACACCCTCCTACTCAGGCTTCCTCATAGTCTTTCAATTCATAAGCACCTCACCATAAATTATATATATATATATATATATATATATATATATATATATATATATATATATATATATTATCACTTATGACCCTATGAAGAAAGACTGACTGTCCACTAGTCTTAGATAAAAGCAAAAAAAAAAAAAAATTGAGCATTCTCTTACATTATACAGTTTAATTGTTATACACTTGTAAAAAAAAAAAAACAACAAAATTTTACTATAATTTGTATATTTTTTTTCTAGTTTATTCCCCAAAGAAATGCTCAGGAACAGATCAGCAGCTGCTATTATGAAAACCGAGAAATATGCAATCAAGATAATCATTTTGGTGAAAACTAAAATAAAATATTATCTTCTGCATTACTATAAATTGCTTCCACTAGAATGCTTAGATTAGTTCATGTGCTTGATGTATTAGACTAATGTCAGAGAGTCAAATTATATATAAATTTTAACTCATTTTGAAAAGAACTAACTCTGCATTTCTCTCTGGTTCAGACAACAATGATAAATAAATTAACTGTTCTCAGTTCAATTTCTTTTTATAATGTTGACATAGTGATAATATCAAAGCATTATAGAAACTATAGAGGAAAATTAAATACAGTTTTAGAGTCACTTATCTTTTCTAAATGGGGACAAAGACTTTTCATTCTTACTTATAGATGTAAAAATGTTTTTTCTTTCTTTTTCCATTTCTATTTTCTTTTTTTTCCTTTCTTCAGTTCTTTTTTTTTCTTCCTTCTTCCTTTCTTCCTTTCCTCCTTTCTCTCAATATGAGCAGTGTTAAATAAATGGGAAGAAATTAAAGTGAAAATTATTAACATAACATTTTTCTCTACCAAAAAAGCAGTCATATGAATTAACATTCAACTATCTCAGAATTAAATATTTAAAGGAAGAATAGAGTATTTAGATTGCAAAGTGCTATATTTGGCCATTCCACATTATTTCTAGATGTTACAGTTATTATATAAATTATCATTTCTATACAAAATAAAAACATCTCTTAAGACTGATTCTTACAAGGTATGAGTTAGTGCAGCTCCAATGACACCCAAGTGAGTAAAAAGCCCCCATTGTGTGTTTTTAGATTTAGTGGTTCCTTTTCTATGTACCTTGCTTGGAACATTTATTTAGTACTTACTATGTGCCCTGTGCTAAGTGCTGGTAATAACAAAAAAGGCAAAAGACAGTCTCTACCCTCAAGAAGATGACAGTTTAATGAATACTTTTGTCACAGAAAAGCAAGTATAATATTATTTAGTATGGATGATTTCATTTATTTTTTTGGCAAAAACAAAATGAAATTTTATCTATATATTAATAATGGTATAAGCCAGAAACAGTGGTTTAATAGTTGTTAATGAAGACAATCAGATTGAGGAAATAGAAATAGGAAGCTGAAATTCAATTTAGAAAATTATAATGTGCTTTCCATAATATAAAGAGATGATACTGCCATTACTGAATCAACAGTGATAAGGTACATATTCTGATTTATATTTCTTGTATTCTTGATGGATTTGTTGATTCAAGTCCTATAATTTTTATGGAAGGTTATCTATAGACAGTGTTAAATGGAAAGATATTTTTGGAAACATCCAGTAGCAAGGCTTAAAGTGTAAAAATACGCAGCCCCAAAAGGACTATATTAAAGTAATAACTAAAGTGAAGCCTGCATAAGAACCTTAGATGCACAAATAAAAATGTAAATATGTACTTCATGGAAATGATGGTATAGAAGAAAAGGATAATAGTATGAATATGCTTTAGAGAGGCATCCAAATATAATAATAAGATACTTGTACTAGATTCCATAACAACAGATGAGTACATTTATTTATTTTTTTGTTGTGGTCACTCAAAGTAATAATTATGAGACATCCAAAAAGAGAATTCAGAAAGGAGAAAAATAAATTCTTAGGAAAAACAGTGAAGAGTATGAGTAAAGAAAAAACAATTTGAAATTTAAAATTAAAACAGGGAAAGGAAAGAAAATTATTCATTCCTTTGATACCACTAAAGCTTTTATTAATTTATTAATAATTTACTTTCATAGAGAGTACCATGGTAATTATAAGAAAAAAAATAAGGCACTTTATGACTTTAAGAAGATGAAATAAGTAAAAAAAATACAACAATACAATAGAATTTGTAATAGAAAAGCAAAAGTTTTAAAGTTTGAGAGGTTATTTCTCCTAATTTGTACATCTAGATTTTTTTAAGCAATTGGGGTTAAGTAACTTGCTAAAGGTTACACGGCTAGTCATTATTTATGTGTGGGTGCTCATTTTCTGAGGCCGGATTTGATCTCGGGTCATCCCAACTCCGAGGCCGGTGCTCTTATTCACCGTGCCACCTAGCCGCCCCTTTTAGGGCAATTGGGGTTAAGTAACTTGCCCAAGGTCACACGGCTAGGTTTTTGTTTGTGTGGGTTAAGTGTCTGAGGTTGGATGCAAACTCAGGTCCTTCTGACTCCAGAGCCGGCGCTCTACTCACTGTGCCACCTAGCCGCCCCTACATCTAGATTTTTTAAATTAACTTATTAGTTTAGTTTCAGTTAACAAGATTCAATTCCATAGTTCCTTGATTTTCAGATTTCCTTTACTTTCCTCCTCCCCACCTCCCATGTTCCCCCCACAACCGCGTATAGTCCAGTATAGGATCTGTAAATACATTCTTATTAGAGATTGGTCCAATTACAAAGGTGTATTGTACTAGGTGGGATGGAAAATGATAATGAAGAAATAAAACCAAACAATGAAAAGAAAAAGATCAGTTAGTTAACTTCCATCAAAATTCAGGCTCAGTTCTTTTCTAGTTATGTCTCTAGATGTCGCATTTCTCACTTTCTTGAGTTTTTCAGGATTGACTTATATCACTGCATTGCTGAAAAGAGTCCAGTCTGTCATAGTTGGTCATCACACTTATAATGCGTCTGTGATTGTATACAAATTTCTTCTGATTCTACTCTTCTCGCTCAGCATCAGTTTGTACATGCCTCTCCAGGTAAATACGAAATCCGTCTTTTCCTCATTTCTTATAGCACAGTAATATTCCATTACATTCATATACCATAACTTGTTTAGCCATTCCCCAACAGATGGGCATCCCTTTAGTTTCCAATTCTTTGTAATGGAATATTATTGTGCTATAAGAAATGAAGAGGTGACGGATTTCATAATTACCTGGAGAGACTTATACAAACTGATGCTGAGCGAGAAGAGTAGAATCAGAAGAAATCTATATACAATCACAGACATACCATATATGTGATGACCAACTATGACAGACTGGACTCTTTTCAGCAACACAGCGATACAAGTTAATCCCGAAAGACTCAAGAAAGTGAGAAATGCGCCATCCAGAGATATAACTAGAAGGAACTGAGCCTAAATCCTGATGGAAGCAAACTAAATGATCTTGTTCTTTTCATTGTTTGGTTTTATTTCTTCCTTACCATCTTTCATCCCACCTAGTACAATACGCCTTTGTAATTGGAATAATGTCTAATATGCATTTGCAGATCATATACTGGACTATATGCTGTCGTGTGGGGAGGGGGAGGGAAGTAAAGGAAATTTGATAATCAAGGAACTATGGAATTGAAACTTGTTAACTGAAACTAAACTAATAAATTGATTGAAAAAAAAAAACAACAACAATTTGGGACACAAGTCTCTCCACTCTGGAAGCAGAGGCCAACCATGGCAAAGAGCTCAAAAGACAAGTACTTGGCTGGCAAGATGAGCAAGCAGAGGAAGCACAATAAGGCCACAGAATACTTTTTTTGGGACAAAAAGGATCAAAACATGGAACCAGAAAAACTCAACAAAGTCAAAACCCCTGCATCAAATAATTCAAAGAAAAATATAAAGTAGTTAAAGTCCATGGAGGAGCTCAAAATCTATTTTGTTCTTTCTTTCTATTTTTTATCATATTGACTAAGGGTGTATCAATTTTATTAGTTTTTTTCACAAAACCAGCTCTTTGTTTTATTTGTTAATTCAACAGTTTTCTTAATTTCAGTTTTATTAATCTCTCCTTTGCTTTACAATATTTCTAATTTAGTACTAAGTTGGGGATTTTCAATGTGTTCTTTTTTCTAGCCTTTTCAATTGCATGCCCAATTCATTGACCTCCCTTTTCTTTAATTTATTCATGTATGCACTCAGGGATATAAAACTTCCCCTAAGAACTGCCTTTAATGTATCCCAGAAATTGTAGTGTGTAGTCTCATTATTATCATTTTCTTGAATGAAATTGCTGATTGTATAATTTCTTGTATGAACTACTTATTCTTTAGGATTAAATTGTTTAATTTCCAATTAATTTTTAGTCTATATTTCCATGGCCCTTTATTGAATATAATTTTTGTTGCATCATGATCTGAACAATGGTGCATTTAATATTTCTGCCTTTCTGCACTGAATTGTGAGGTTTTTATGCCCTAGTACATTGTCTACTTTTGAGGATGTACCATGCACTGCTGAGAAGAAAGTAAATTACTTTTTATCCCCATTCAGTTTTCTCCAGAGATCTATCATATCTAGTCTCCCTTAAATTCTACTTGCATTCTTTACTTTGTTCTTATTGATTTTGAGGTTATATTTATTTATTTTTATTTTTTTTTAAAGCAATTGGGGTTAAGTAACTTGCTCAAGGTTAGACAGCCAGTCATTATTTATGTGTGGGTGCTCATTTTCTGAGGCCGGATTTGATTTCGGGTCATCCCAACTCCGAGGCCAGCGCTCTTACTCACTGCGCCACCTAGCCGCCCCTTTAGGGCAAGTGGGGTTAAGTAACTTGCCCAAGGTCACACGGCTAGGTTTTTGTTTGTGTGGGTTAAGTGTCTGACGCCGGATCCGAACTCAGGCCCTTCTGACTCCAGGGCCGGCGCTCTATTCACTGCACCACCTAGCCACCCCTGAGGTTAGATTTATAAAGTTCAGAGAGGAGGAGATTAAGGCTCCCCACTAGTATAGTTTTGCTATCTATTCCTTCCTCTAATTCCTTTAACTTCTACTCTAGGAATTTGGACGGTATACCACTTGGTGCATGTAAGTTATGTAATGATATTGCTTTATTCTCAATGGTGCTTTTAAGCAGGATATAGTTTCCTTCCTAATTGCTTTTAATTAGATGTATTTTTGCTTTTGCTTTATCTGAGATAAGGATTGCTACCCCTGCTTTTTTTTTTTACTTTAGTTGAGGCATAATAAATTTTACTCCAGCCTTTTACCTTTAACCTGAGGGTATCCCTTTGTTTCAAATGTTTTTCTTTAGACAGCATATTATGGGATTATGGTTTTTAATGCATTCTGCTATCTTTTGCTGTTTTATGGGAGAGTTCATCCCATTCACATTCACTGTAATGATGAATATCTGTCTCTTCCCCTCCATCCTATTCCCTCCCCTACTTATGTTTTTTGTTCCTTCCTTCTCCCTTCTACTCAATGAAGTTTTTCCCTTTGGACGACCCCCTCCCTCGGTGTTCCCACCCAGTGACCCCCCTTCTTAACCTACCCTATCCCTTTACTACTATTTCCCTCTCCTTTAGTATCCGCCTTTACTCCCCCCCCCTTTTTGTCCCCCCTTAGCCTCCTACTGCCTATAGGGCACAATAAATTTTTATATTTATCAGAGTATGTTACTCCCCCTTTGACACCAAACCAATGAGAGTAAATTTCAAACTGGGCTATCTCCCTCCCTCCATTTCCTCTATTTAATTAATTTTCATGTCTATTCACTTTAGAATCTTAAACTTAACTGATAATGTTGATATCTATTTGAAACAGAACCAGTGTTTTGTTTTGTTTTGTTTTTTGTTTGTTTTTTATCTTCAGGTTAGTTCATGCATATCCAAACCCTCTATCTATGTATAACCCTTAAAATGGTCATGATAATCATGTAAATTTATCCTGTATCTATTCTCCATGCCAGTGGTTTTTCCCATGAGGTATTTCACTTTGTATTCTATTATTTCATTTGTTTGGACCTGTTTAACAGCATCTTGATTTCTCATAAACTCACAAGCTTCCATTTTTATTTATTTATTTATTTATTTATTTTAAACAAATACTTTATTAACTTCTGTTTTACATCATTCATTTCCACCAGATTTTGAGTTACAATCATTTTCCCCCCATTATTCCCCTACCCAACCTCCCAGAATAGTAGTCCCACAAGATATCGCTTCCTCCAATCTGCTCTCTCCCATACCTTCTCCCATACCCCCTTCGACTTTTCCATTAGAGGAAGGTGAATCTTTGTGTCCCAATGCCAACACATCTTATCTCCCTATTACAAGCAAAAGAGTATTAATAATAGTATTTATATATATTTGAAACATTTAATGTTACAACCTCGAATTTCAGATCCATTACCTTCCTCCCTTTTCACCCATTCCTTCTTGGGAGATAAGTAATTCAGTATATGTTGTACATGTCTAGCTATGCAAAACATTATCATAGTAGATATATTGTACAAGGCTGTTATAATTCCCTCCCACTCATACCACCCCCTACCTGGTCCATTCCCTACATGATCCTGTCCCTCTTCTATAGTGGGTACTTCCAACCTCCCCTCCCCCCAAGGATGCCCTCCCATCCATCATCCCTCCTCCCATCCCCCTTCCCCCTATCCTGCTGCAGGTTGAGATAGACCATTTAGTATGTATGTCATTTTCTCCCTGAACCAAATTCAATGTGAATGTGGTTTTGCCTTTTTAGCCTTCCTTATTCTCCCCCTCCTTTGCAACCACTTCCCCTTGCTTCTTCTACAAGGGATAGTTTACCCTACCCTGTCTCTCCCCATCTCCTCTTGCCACTTTCCTCTCTCACCTCATAATTTCATCCCTTGAGTATTCTCGATTCCCAACAAATTCAACCTATGCCCTCTATCCATATATAACTGTAACCATATACACACACATCCACATATGTATTCATATGACCACACACCCTTCTTCCATTATTTTCATAGTGAGAAAGATATCATCAGTCACAGTTATTGCTTTTCCATATAGGAATGTAAATAGTTCAACTTTGATAAGTTCCTTTTGATTTCTTTTCCTGATTACCTTCTCAGGCATCTCTTCCTTCTTGTGTCTGGATGTCAAATTTTCTATTCAATTCTGGTTTTTCCTCAAGAATGCTTGAAAGTCCTCTATTCCACTGAATGACCATATTTTCCCCTGAAACAAAATACTCAGTTTTGCTGGGTAGGTGACCCTTGGGTTCATTCCCAGTTCTTTTGCCCTCTGGAATATCATATTCCATGCCCTTTGATCCCTCACTGTAGAAGCTGCCAGGTCCTGGGCTATTCTGATTGTGTTTCCACAATATTGAAAATGTTTCTTCCTAGCTGCTTGTAGTATTTTCTCCTTGATCTGGGGATTCTGGAACCTGGCTATAATATTCCTGGGAGTTTTCTTTTTGCGATCTTTTTCAGGAGGTGATGGGTGGATTCTTTCAACCTCTATTTTGCCCTCTGGATCTAAAACATCGGGGCAATTTTCCTTGAGAATTTCTTGAAGGGTGATTTCTAGGTTCTTTCCTTGATCATGGATTTCAGGTAGTTCAATAATTTTTAAATTGTCTCTCCTGGATCTATTTTCCAGGTCAGTGGTTTTTCCCATGAGATATTTCACATTGCCTTCTAATCTTTCATTTGTTTGTATCTGCTTAACAGTCTCTTGATTTCTCATAAAGTCATTAGCTTCCATTTGCTCCAGTCTAACTCTGAAGGCATGAATCTCCTCAGTGAGCTTTTGAGATTCTTTTTCCATCTGGCAAATTCGACTTTTTAAGGCATTCTTCTCCTCATTGCCCTTTTGGGCCTCCTTTGCCATTTGAGCTAGTCTATTTTTTAAGGTGTTGTTTTCCTCAGTCAGGCTGTTGACCCTCATTTCATACTTTTCCTGCATCCTTCTCATTTTTCTTTCCAATTTTTCCTCCACTTCTCTTATTTGATTTTTAAAGTCCTTCCTAAGGTCCTCTATGGCCTGCAACCCACTCATGTTTTCCCCTGGGGCTTTTGGAGCAGGACTTCTGAGCTCACAGTCTTTTTCCCGCTCTATGCCCCCAAAATAGGAGGCTTGGGTTGCATTTTTCTGTTTTCTTTGCCTTGGCATGTTGCCGCTTACTTACTTGACTTTTGGGCTTGTTGCCACACTATGGCTTTAAGACCAGATAGAGGAATTTTCATCCGGAACATGTGGGGGGCAACTTCCGTTTCTGGCAAGCTGTAAACCCACCCACAACTTCCACCCCAGATCACAATCCAGATCCAGGGAGGTTAAAAACCCCCAAGACTGATCACTGGATCTCCCTACAAATTTAAAGGCCAGGAGCTGGATCTGCCTCTGAAAACTACAAAATGGCGTTTGTCCTCAGTGGCTTCTAGCCCCCAGGGGAGGGAGCCGACGCATTTCCTAAATCAGTCCCAAAGTCCATAGGACACTAACCTCTTACTTTGTCCTAGGCATGTTTATGTTGATAATTCTGGAGTCGCCACAGCTCCTGGTGTTCTGGGGTCTCTCCAGCCGGCTGCTGGCCCTGCCGCCCTGGGGCTAAAACCTTGGCTCATGGTGACCTAGGCTCTGCTCGGCTCCTGTGCTCTGTGTGCTGAGTGCTGCCAGGTCCCAGACCATTGTGCTGGTCCTTCATGCAGGGCTGCTGGGCTTTCCTCAGTGGGAGGTTAGCTTCTCTGTGTCGTTCTGTGGGTGTTGGGGCTCCAGAAGTTGTTCAGTGTCCCCTTTTACATAGTTTGGGGGGAATCTGGGTGCAGAGTGGCTTGGATGAGCTGTTTCTACTCCTCCATCTTGGCTCCGCCCCCCCAGTCTTTCACAATATAACTACTATGTAAATGATTTAGGTAACTACACATGTGCAACCTATATAAAATTGCTTATCTTCTGAGTGGGGGTGGTGAAGAGGGAAGAAGGGAAAGAATCTGGAAATCAACGTTTTAAAAGACAAATGTTTAAAAAAAATTTTACATGCAAATGGGAAATAAAATATACAGGTACTAGGGATAGAAATCCATCTTGCCCCATTAGAAATTTACAGGGCAGATGGGGGAAGATGTAACATTCAGCAGATTGAGGGAAAGGATATTAAGTATGCTCACTTTCTTGGGGTTGGGGTAGGGGAAAGACGGGGAGAAAATGGGTAGCTCAAATTCTTGTGGAAATGAATGTTGAAAACTAAAAAGAAATAAATGATTAAAAAATAAAATTACTTTGTATTGTGTGTCTATGAATATACACATGCATATACACATACAGACGTACGTGTGTATTTGTACATATACATGGAACTTTACATACAAAAATGAACATGTTCATTATATATTTTATACACATATTTATTATTAAATGTATTGCTTCTTTGTTATAATACCTTTGCCAACTTGAAATGTCTCTTATCACTAGCATAGTGCCCTGCACATGATAAGTGCTGACTATATATATTCAATTTGAACATGTGCTTTGTTCTACTACCAGAGGTGTTTAGCCTCCCTGAAGAGTAGGACTGCTTATCTGCTTTTGATTTCCATCTGCCACCCGATTCTCTTCATTTATTCCTATGTTACTAATGAAAAAGCAGAGGAAATGGGGGAAAGAGGGGAAGTAAAGGACTATTCTAGGTATTAAGGTCCTGAAATTAAAACCAGATCCTATAAGACTATATGTTAAGACTATAAGTTAACTCAGTGTTCTTTCTGAACTCCACAGCATCACAGTCTCCAATTTATCAGTATTGCTGTTACACCGTTCTCTTGTTTGTTCCCACTTCATTTTCTATTAGTGCATGTAAATCTTTCCAGGTTTTTCTGAAAGTATCCTTGTTATCATTTCATAAATCACAACAGTATTTGATCAAAATAAGACACTGCTACTTCATCAGCCATTCTTCAATTGATAGGCATCCCCTCAATTTCCAATTCATTGCCTCCACAAAAAGAAATAATTTTGCTATAAATATTTTATGCAAATTGAGCCTTTACCTTTTTCTTTGATCTTTTTGGGTTCCATACCTAGTAGTGGTATTGCTGAGCCAAAGGGGTATGTACAGTTTTATAGCCTTTTGTGCATAGTTCAAAATTGCTCTTTAAAATGTTAAGATCAATTCACAACTCCACCAAAAGAGATTTAGTGTCCTAATTTTCCCATCTCCTTTCCAACATTTATTTTTTTTCCTTTTCTGTCGTATTTGTCAATCTGATGGGTGTTGGGTCATGCTGAAGAGGTGCTTTAATTTGAAATTCTATAATTAATAGTGCTATAGAGAATTTTAATATGACTCTAGATAGCTTCAATTTCTTCTAAAAAGGGCGGAGTCAAGGATGGAGGAGTAGAAACAATTTCTTCTAAAAAACTGCTTGCTCTTATCCTTCGATCATTTATGAAATGGGAAATGATTTATAGTCCTATAAATTTGACTGAGTCCTTATATATTTGAGAAATGAGGCCTTTTTCAGAGAAGTTTGCTATATAAATACTGTATATGGCTTTAAAAGGAGTAATTTTTGTTTTCTCTGTTTTCACTTAATATTATTTTTTCCAATTACATGTAAAGATAGTTTTCAATATTTATTTCTGTAAAATTTTGAGTTCAAATTTTTTCTCTCTTCTTCCCCCTACCCTATATAACCCCCACCCTTAAGACAGCAAACAATCTGATGTATGTTATACAAGTAAAATCATATTAAACATATTTCTGCATTAATCTTATTGTGAAAGAAGAATCAGAACAAAAAGGGAAAAACCATGAGAAGGAAAAAAAAGTGGAAATAATACGCTTCTGTGTTCAGACTCCGTAGTTCTTTCTCTGAATGTGGATAGAATTTTCCATCATGAGTCTTTTAGAATTATCTCGGATCATTGTATTATTGAGAAGGCTATGTCTAGCATAGTTTATCATTGCACCTTGTTGCTATTTACTGCATACAATGCTCTCCTGGTTCTGTTGACTGTAGTTAGCATCAGTTCATGTATGCCCAGATTTTTGTAAAATTTGCTTGCTCACCATTTATTATAATACAATAGTATTCCATTAGACTTGTGTAACACAACTTGTTCAGCCATTCCCTAATTGAGAGGAATCCCCTCAATTTTCAATCCTTTTTCACCACAAAAAGAGCTGCTACAAATAGTTTTCTGCATGTAGGTCCTTTTCCCTTTATAATGATCTTTTGTGATACAGGCTTAGCAATTGCATCGTTGGATCAAAAGCATAGTTCCAAATTGATCTACAGAATTGTTGGATCAATTCACAACTCCCTCAACAATGCATTAGTGTTCCAATTTTCCAATAAATTCTCCAACTTAGCATTTTTCTTTTCTGTCCTATTAACCAATCTGACATGTATAAGGTGGTACCTCAGAGTTGTTTTGATTTGTATTTCTCTAATCATAGTGAGTTAGAACTTTTTTTTTATATGACAATAGGTGCCATCAATTTTTTTCATCTGAAAATTGTCTGTTCCTATCCTTTGACCATTTCTCAAATGGGGAATGAATTGTGGAATTTGTCTGTGGGTGAATGTGTGTCTGTGTATGAGTGCGTGTGTGTATGTGTGTATTTCTTGGAGGCAATAGGGAGCCACTATAGCTGATCAAATGGAGAAGTGATCTTTGACAAAAATAGGCCTGTGGTGATAAAGGTCTGAAATTAAGTACAAATAAGGGATGGCACCTTTGAAAATATAAATAAGGATGGCACCTTAGATCTGGGCTCATTAAGAAGCATACATTTTGACTTCCTCTGCTAATATAAGCAGATAAGAATAATTTTGCAATCACTTTTTAATACCTATAAACTTTTAGAGCTAAGAGAATGATGCCACCACTGAAACTGTGATGAAAGGCTAAACAAGCATGGAAGGGGCAGGATGAGTCAGAGCACTTTAGGGCTAGCATTAGGTGAGCAGGCTGACCAGAAGGACTAAAAAATGTGATTATATAGAGCCATGAATTAACAATAGATTCAAACTAGGGTATCTATCTACAGGCAGACAAACAATAACAGAACTCTTTACACTTTCAAATGCTTCACCATTGGAAACTGATAATGGTTTTATTAATGAATATAGCACAAAAAAAGAGTATATAACCATTATCTATGCTATTGCACCTCATATATAATAAGGCTTTCACTTCTTCCTTGAAACTTCTTATGTGTATTTTCTCCTCTGTTAGAAGGTAGACTTCTTTTAAAAAGGAGCAGGGATTAACTTAATTTTGCATTTGTATTTCTAGTGTTTAACACATTGCTCTGCATGGAGCAGGCTGTAAAGCCAATCATGAGTAGCTCTCCTGAGGACTGCTACTGTGAATAACTTTAAATTCTGATCATGTAATATAGTGAATTATCTATTTATTCAGCAATAAATAAAAGCAAAATATTCACAATGATATAGCATAACAGCTTGCTACTAAGGTGGTCACATAGTTATAAATAAAACATATAATTCAGTAAGTTACAATCTCATCAATCAGTATTGAGTACCTAAGTAAAATCTCCTTTCATCTTTAAGCAGAGGCTGGCTTCCAATCATCCTTAAGCTAATCATCCTTAAGGAATAATCATCCTTAAGTCAATCATCTTTAAGGTGTAGTGAAAAGTACAAAGGCCATACATCCCAAGTCACAAGTAAGTTACAATCTCATCAGTCAACATTGAGAACTCAAGTAAATAAATGTCCTTTCATCTGTACTGGAGTCTGACTTCAAAACTCCATGGCTCGTCTTCAAGACTCCCAGCTCTTACCTAGATGCACCCCACTTTTGCCTAGATTCACGGGTAAGGGGTTGCAAAGGTGAAATTGACAGGTCTTGGAAACAGATTGGATATGGTGCTTGAGAGATGAGGAAAAAGCCAGGATCACTCCTAGGTTATAATCCTGAGGTGCCAGGGAGAATACTGTTGTTATGTATAGGGAAGGTAGGAAGAAGGAAGATTTAGGGGAAAAGATAATTAATTCGGGTCTGGACATATTGAGTTTAAGATGTATACTGGAAATACAATGTGAGATATCTGAAAGGCAATTGGAGAATCAACATTGGATATCAGTAATAATTTGGGGCAGTATAGGTGTAGGTACATTTGAAAGTCTTCAGCATAGATATGTTAATTAAGCCAAGGAGAGCTAAGAACACACTAAGTGAAATATGATAAAGGGAGAAGAGAACAATGCCCAGAACAGAACACTGAGGGCCATCTACAGTTAAACAGAGTGTTCTAGAAGAGGCCAGCAAAGGTGAAAGAGAAGGGGCAGTTAGGAAGGAGGAAAACCAGGAAACAGTAGTGCCCCAAAAATCTAGAGAAAAGAGAGTATCAAGGAAGAGAGAGTGAACAATAGTGTCAAAAGCCACAGAAAGTTCCATGAGAATGAGGATGGAGAAAAGTTCATTAGATTTGGCAACTAAGAGATGATTAGTGAATTTAGAGAATAGTTTTGGTGAAATGACAAGGTCAAAATCATATTATAAAAGTGGGAGTAGAGAATCATATTATAAGAAAAGCCTGCGAGGAGAGAAAACACATGCACACTACAAAGGGCCAGAAGGGATATAGGACAATAGCAGGGATGGAAAGGACAAATGGTTTTTCAAGGAGAATATTTTTTTTTCTTTCAGAAAGGAGAAGACATGGGCATGCTCATAGGCAGTAGGAAGTGAGCCAGTAGACAGGGAGAGATTGAAAATAAGTGAAAGAGGCAGAGCCAAGAAGGCAGAGTAGAAACAGCTCTTCCAAGCCTCTCTGCCCCCAGATCCCCCCCAAACTATGTAAAAGGGGACTCTGAACAACTTCTGGAGTCCCAGCACCCACAGAACAACACAGAGAAGCTAACCTCCCGCTGAGGACAGCCCAGCAGCCCTGCAGGAAGGACCAGCGCAGAGGTCTGGGACCTGGCAGTGCAGGAGAGCGCAGGAGCCTAGCTGAGCCCAGGTCCATGTGAGCCGACGTTTTAGCCCCAGGGC
Organism: Gymnobelideus leadbeateri; assembly: GCA_011680675.1. NCBI lineage: Eukaryota > Metazoa > Chordata > Mammalia > Diprotodontia > Petauridae > Gymnobelideus > Gymnobelideus leadbeateri. The sequence goes on along the minus strand of WOXC01012488.1, from coordinate 127,776 downwards.
GGCAGGGCCATCAGCCGGCTGGAGGAAACCCAGAACACCAGGAGCTGTGGCGACTCCAGAAGTATCAACATAGACATGCCTAGGACAAAGTAAGAGGTTAGTGTCCTATGGACTTTGGGACTGATTTAGGGAATGCATCAGCTCCCTCCCCTGGGGGCTAGAAGCCTCTGAGGAGACACACCATTTTGTAGTTTTCAGAGGCAGCTCCGGCTCCCAGCCTACAAATCGTGGGGAGATCCAGTGATCAGGCTTGGGGGGTAATAGCTCTTGCTTTAACCTCCCTGGATCTGGATTGTGATCTGGGGTAGAAGTCGTGGGAAGAGAGATCAAGGGGAACTTATCAAAGTTGAACTATTTACATTCCTATATGGAAAAGCAATAACTGTGACTGATGATATCTTTCTCACTATGAAAATAATGGAAGAAGGGGGTGTGGTCATATGAATACATATGTGAATGTGTGTGTATATGGTTACAGTTATATATGGATAGAGGGCATAGGTTGAATTTGTTGGGAAGGGAGAATACTCAAGGGATGAAATTATGAGGTGAGAGAGGAAAGTGGCAAGAGGAGATGGGGAGAGACAGGGTAGGGTAAACTATCCCTTGTAGAAGAAGCAAGGGGAAGTGGTTGCAAAGGAGGGGGAGAATAAGGAAGGCTAAAAAGGCAAAACCACATTCACAATGAATTTGGTTCAGGGAGAAAATGACATACATACTAAATGGTCTATCTCAACCTGCAGCAGGATAGGGGGAAGGGTGATGAGAGGAGGGATGAAGGATGGGAGGGCATCCTTGGGGTGAGGGGAGGTTGGAAGTACCCACAATAGAAGAGGGACAGGATCATGTAGGGAATGGACCAGGTGGGGGGTGGGATGAGTGGGAGGGAATTATAAGCAGCCTTGTACAATATATCTACTATGATAATGTTTTGCATAGCTAGACATGTACAACATATACTGAATTACTTATCTCCCAAGAAGGAATGGGTGACAAGGGAGGAAGGAAATGGATCTGAAATTCGAGGTCGTAATATTAAATGTTTCAAATATATATAAATACTATTACTAATACTCTTTTGCTTGTAATAGGGAGGTAAGATGTGCAGGCATTGGGGACACAAAGATTCACCTTCCTCTAATGGAAAAGTCGATGGGGGTATGGGAGAAGGTATGGGAGAGAGCAGATTGGAGGAAGCGATATCTTGTGGGACTACTATTCTGGGAGGTTGGGTAGGGGAAAAATGGGGGGAATGATTGTTACTCAAAATCTGGCAGAAATGAATGATGTAAAACAGAAGTTAATAAAGCATTTGTTTAAAAAAAAGAAATAACAAAATAAAACGAAAATAAGTGAAAGAGTAGAGATAACGGAGGGAGCAATTTGTTGGATGAAATGAAATGGATTGAGGTCTCTTGAATAAGGAAAGAGATTAGCCTTGGCAAGGTGTAAGGCCACTTCACCATGTGAGGCAGGAATGAAGGAGAACATAGTGGGGAAAAAGCATATGGATTATATGATATGAGGAAGAAGGGAGAAATGAGTTTATGGTAAATGGACTAAATATTTTCTATAAAATATGAGGTAAGGTCCTCAGGTAAGACAGTGGGAGGAGAGAACAGGTGGAAACATGGGAAGTTATAGAAGGGATGGAAATGTTCAGAAGCACCACTGTGCAGAGAGTATGATGGTGAGTTGAGAAGAGAAGTATAGTAGGATTACCTTATAACAATGAGTGCCTAGTTGAGGTTGTGTAATCTAAATTTTTAGTGGATCTAGTCAGAAGAGCTGGGTGATTTCTTTTCATCTTTATTCAGCAGCACAAGTATAGGAGTGAAGAGAGATTTGCTCCTAAGAGAACAAATTGCCAATATTCTGATATGTTCTAAGTAACCTAGGGATCCAAAGTCAGAATAATTGTAGCAAAAAAGGTTATATTACTGTTGAATTAATGAGCTGTGCACCAGTGGTTATAGGATTTGGACTTGTGGACCAAGAACTATAGGTGGGAATTAAATAGAACAAGCTTTGAATGTAAATAAAAGGTAATGGCAGGAGAAGAGTTTCAATGTCAGTGAAGCATAATAAATATTATATTACAATGCTCAATGCTTTTTCTAAAAATGAATGCATCATCATTTTCTTTGTATGATGAGAGATACCACAGAGGAACAGATTCAAAAAGTATCATTTCTTCAGCCTTTTTATAATGTTGCATAAGAGTAGACTGAGGTCTAGGGGAAAAATGAATTTCCTATCTTAAACAAATAGTAAGTAGCACAGCACGTTAAAGAGCTCATGCTATATGACTCCAAATACAATTCTTTTTCTCCCATCCCATACTCTCTCTGACATACAGGGAATAAACAAAGCCAAAAATCCCAAGTATTTCCTATTTCATTAGAAATAAAAAATAAATATTTAGAAAATGTGAAAGGTAGATATTAATTAAATATAAGAAAATAAGGTAGGAATGTGGTAATCTAAAGGGTTTACGTCTTTTTTAGGAGGGTTGTCTCTAATACCTGTAAAATGATGAAAACATTAAAAAAATGCTAAGTACCAACAGGGTCAGTTTAGGACAAGACATTTCTGTTTTTAATTAATTTCAACTCAATGATTTGTGTCCATTGTTTGGTTTTGGTTGCCTACTATTTGTGCACAATTTGCTTGTAGGACTATGGCAATCTGTTCAGCTTAATTGTATTTTAGCAAGAGTGATATATCTGATAAACATGATTTGATGTTTATGTTTATGACATACTATGGTTCTTAGATAGTGATGTATTCTTTGATAAATGAACTTTGCAGAGGATCTTGAATTGAATCTTTAAGATGTCATTACACCAGAAATTCTTTCTGATCAAAGTGACTAATTATCAGAATGGTCCTGAAGCTGGCAGGAGTTTTTATTACTCTAAACACTATTTATTTTTATTCTTCTCTGTTTTTCTCTTTTTCCTGATATTCATGTCTGTAAAATGTGGGATTTGGACTGGAATCTAATTAAATATAAAAATAATAAAAAATCCTAAAAAAATAAACCTTTACTTAAACATTTCAAAAAGCATTATTAGCATACAAGCAATGTGCCAGATTCGGGTATCAGATTAGATAATTCCTAATGCTGCTTGCAGCTTTAGAAAATACATAAGCCAAAAGTAATGGATGAAAACAAGTCAGATGTCAAGTTTCTGGTCAGTAAATGAAAATAAATAACAAAAGCAAAACCCATGTTTCAGATAAAGATAGAGTCTAAGAAAAAATAATCAACATGACTATTTAAAAGTCAGAGCCATGATTCTCCCTCATCCCGAAGGAAGGAACAGATAAAATGAAAAACAACATCTAGGAGTGTATAGTATGATGGTCTAAGCTGATTTGCATAAAAAACACTGCTAGCCATACTTCATATGAAAACAAAGAAGAACAGAGGCTATTTCTTGTTAGTATAGATAGCTGGGATATTATCATACAGTCAAGACTGAAAGAAAAATATCAAGGTAAAATATCCGAGTGAAATCCCACTAAGCCATGCATATTCAATGGAATGTCTGTTCTCAGGACTATGTGGTTGGGGGCAACTATGAAATATGATGGTTATGGTTCTAGCTAGAGTCAAGAAAACCTGAATTATATATTTTCTGTGTGAACCTGATGGAGTCACTCTGTTTCTTCAAATATAAAATGAGGTTAATAATAGCAGCTACCTTAAAGGGTTGTGGTAAGGATGAATTGTGTCTGACACATAGTAGGTATTTAATAAATGCTTAAGTTTTTTGGTTCCTCTTAATTTTATATGATCTCACTCTAGTCTGGGTGAGTTGATCTAATTTAAAAGGGCCCTGACATATTAGAGTTTTATGGATATGCTAGGCAATATCATTATCATACCAAATTATGCTAGTTTGGATTGCCAAGAAGGATTTTTAGAAAGAATAAATTTAGGGCAGGTGCTTGTGACCTCATTTATACATCTGTGTTCCTATTGAATAAAACTTTGTGTGGGTGCACAGGGGAAAGTGGAGAACTCAGAATCTGATGTTCATGAGGAAAAGAATAAGAATGAAACCTAAAGAAGGACAATAGGATTAGCAGTAGGGAAGCACCCCAAACCCAAATATATATGCCTTTGAAACGTTTTAATTTAAAAAAAAAAAGGAGAACATAAGGAAATTCAGAAAACAGCACAAACTGGATAATTTTGAAAGCAACATATAGAAATATACATATATACATATATGTATGTGTACATGTGAATATATGCAGATATCATTTAATTATATATATATATATATATATATCAAAGAAAGCTCTATGAAATGTATATTAATGGTTTCATATTCTTCTTTTTAATATACTATGTCAAATAGAATTATAATTGATAGGATAATATGAATCATAGTGTTCCATGAGTAATTCGGTTCAATTTAATTTAAACATTTATTAAGAATGTGCTATTTTAGGCACCAAATTAACTGCTGAGGATGTAAAGAAAGGCACATACAATCCCAACTTTCAAGAGACTCATTATAATGGGAGATGTGGTATATACAGGTTGTATACAGAGCAGATAAATCATAATCTGGGCAAAGGGACTAGAAACTGGGGGAACCAAAAGAGAAGTGCTTCAGAGGATGGGATTTGGGTATTGGCTGTTGTCCTTCATTCACAAACAGTACCAAGATGACATGGCTATATTGGAGTGAAGGTACAGTGTGTCTGGCTGTTGCTTATCAGACCAAAATGAACTTGGAAGGCATAAATAGTCCATGTGAATGTTTGGAGTAGTGATGTTTCTAAATTTGCACATTTCATGTTTATTTTGAACTGCTGAAATTCTGCTTTACTCTTCAAGCACAGCACTTTCTTTGATGTAGGCATGCCATGCTGGGTCATCCTTTGCCAGTGTCTCCCATGTCATGCAACTGATTCCGCAGTTTTTCAGAGAGACCTTGACAGTGTCCTTGTATCATTTCTTGATCATTTGCCTTATGTGAGTTCTCCCTAGTCTTTTAAACAAACACACTTCTAGCATTTGAATGACATGGCCAAAGCACTTAAGTTTCTCTCTCTGAAGTAGAATTTGAATGCTAGGAGAAGTTTAGCTTGAAAAAGGCCTGAAGTATCTGCTACCTTATCTAGCCAGATGATGTTCTGAATTTTCTTAAGACAATTCAAATGGAAGTAATTCAGTTTCCTGGCATGGGGCTGGTAGACTGTCCAGGTTTCACAAGGAATACAACAATGACTCTGCTTTTCAGTTTGTTAGGCAATCTAATATCTCTTCTTTCCCACATTTTATTTTGATGCCCCTCAAACACTGAGTTAGTTATAGCAATGCATGTATCAACCTCATGATCTATGTGAACATCTCTGAAAAGTATACTGCAAGGTAAGTGAACATATCCGTAGCATTTGAAATTTCTACTTTTGCCCTAACCAATGGCTCTACATATAGATGGTGTGGTGTTGGCTGGTGGAGATCCTGTTTTATTGGTGTTAATTGTTAGATTAAAACTAGCACAAGTAGCAGAGGATCACTCCATATTTTATTGCATCTCAGCCTCAGAGGCTTAAGTGAGTGCATAGTCATCTGCAAACTCAGAATTGTGCAGGCTTGTAGTCTTTCAAGTTAAACAATTTACCATCAGTATGGTAGCTGACCTTGATGCTGTCTGACAACAGTGCTGAAAACAGGATAAAAGAGACTAAAAAGCATGAGAACAAGTACACAGCCCTGCTTCATGCCATTGCTGACTAGGAAAGTACAAGAGCATTGTCTTTTATCCAAACTTGAGAGGGACTTGAATGAAGCCTTGAAGAAAGACAGGGAAACTAAGAAGCATTACTACATACATAAACAACCATATTTTCTTTTAATTTAGAGCACAGTTTATTCAGCAAAATATGTACTAACAACACATCACATGTCAGACATTTAAATTCTGACTTGAATATGGAATACATGTGTTGTTGCATAAGTAAATATTTTCCATCATCTGGTTAAGATCTTTCTATTCTATCCATAACTCATTAACGACAGCGTGATCTAATGTAGCCTCCAAATTGGGCAATCAACTATTCTTGTCATAGCAATAGGAATCTACCCTATTTCCTGACATGGAAAAGTCCCTCAGCATCTTTCTCAGCAGGAGCAACATTTCGGTAAAGAGTCTTTAAATCTAAATGTAAAGTTTGACAGATTAATTAGTGACTTAAAAAAGACCAAAATCCTCAACCGAGTGCTTTTTTACAACATTCTCTATTAGTGCCAATTAGAGCTATATGCAATTTAAATATGATGACAAGTCAGGATTTAAGCATGATGAAGATATGTTTAAAAATGGCTTCATACCAGTATTTTCCCCTTTACTCTTCTCTTCCTTCCTCCTTACTCCTTCTTTCATTCTTTTCTTTCTTCTCTTAATATCGATGAACAACTTCCGATGGCATATACCTCCCTTACATTTCATTTGATATTCATATTATTTTAATAATTATTTTAAATTTAAATGATAAAACAAATACACAATAAGAAAAAAAGAAACATACTATAAACTTAAATACAAAATAAGGAAAGAAAAAAAGCATTGCCATGTGAACAGAAGAATGCAAAAAGATTCAAAATATACGGCAATAAATTTCTATTTCAAGAAAGCCTATATAAGAAATACTACATATTGTGTTCTGAATTGTCTATCTTTTTTTTGCTTCCTTGTAAGTTTTCTTTCTTCTCAGCTGTGTACTTGTTACTTTGTTGTTTTTTTGATCTTCCCCACCAAGAAGACAACAGTTAAGCATATGGACAAATTTACATATGTGTATATATCCACACACACATATACAAACATACATACACACATATATGTATAAATACATATACACACAAATGTATATATATAATACACATACATGTATAGACTTACATACTCATACATATACTTTGTCATCTATAATCATACTCATATATAGGTGAATATATTCGAATGTATCTATGAAAGCCTGTATTGTACTTGTTTGTCTTGTTTCTCTGAAGTTGTATAATTTCTTCTTTTATAGGTCTAAGTCTTTCCATATTTTTCTAAGTCCACCAACTCTTTTCCTATACCACAGCAATATTCCGACATTATACTGTCTATTTATTTTAAATAACCAATTATTTTAAATAACCAACAAACACTATTGATTAAAATGGCTGACATTAAGTGTAATTTCCTTTTCCCCCCTTTTCATTAAATTTATTTTAGTTTCAACTTTGCCAGAGATCATGATTACTACCCCTTCTTTTTCCCTAAATTCTATTCCTGATCTTTATTTTATGTTTGTCTCCTACTTCCATTCCTTCCTGATTTCTTTACTTTACTTCTACCTTGCCCTCCTTTTATTTTAACCTACCCTCCCATCAAAGATCCCTTACTTATCCTCTCTCCCTACACTGAAATCCCTCCCTTATCCTCTCCTCCTCCCAATTCCTTTACCCTTTTATTTATTTCTGAATTTAGAAGATTTTTATGCCTAGACATATATGTATTGTTCCCTTTTAAACTCATTCCCCATGAGAGTAGGGTTCCAGAACTGTCAGCCTTCCTCCACCATCTAATTTATCTGTCGGTACTTCCTCTAGCACCTCATTTGTATAAGGTGATTAATATTTTTAACTTTTCCTAGATAGTTTAATTTTTAGTGTTGCATAATACATAACTCTGCTCCAAGCTTCCTTTCAAATTACCCTGTTACTAATAACAATCCAAGACATGTAATTTATATTTCCTTGTATAAAAAGTAAACAGTCTGTTCTTATTGAGTCCCTTGTAATTAGTCTTTGATGATTACCTTATATTTCTGTTGGATCCTGTATGTCAAATTATCTATTTACTTCAGGTCTTTTTTGCAAAAAAAATTCTGAAAGTCTGGCAATTCATTTAATATCCTTTTTATTGTTATTTGTTGTTGTTGTTTAAATTAAGAATTATGCTTAACTTTTTGGGGTATCACAAGTTCAGGCACAGCACCAGTTCTTTTTCTCATAGATGTTCCAAGAAATGAGGTCTTTTTGCATTGCTGAATCTACCATATTTAAACTGTTTCTCGTTGCTTGTAAAATGTTCTCCTTGAGCTAAGAGTATCAAAATCTACCTATGATATTCCTGTAAGTTTTTGTCATAAGACCCCTTTCAGGTGGTGATTGGTGGATTAGTTCTATTTCAAATTTTCTCAACTTGCTCAAACACTTCAGGACAATTTTCTTTAATTATTCATTTTATTATTGTATCAAGATTGCTTTTTGATTGTGGCTTTCAGGTAGGCAGACTACCATGTTTTTTTCTTCTTGATCTGTTCTCTAGATTAATTGTTTTCCTTACAAGATATTTCACTTTCTTTTATATTTTTTCATTCTTTATATTTTTGGTTTGTTATTTCTTGGTCTCTTTTAACTCCGTTGGATTCCCCTTGCCTAATTCTAATTTCCAAGGATTATTTTCTTCCTTAAGATCCTGGATCCCATTTTCTATTTGGTTGACTTTCTTTCATAAACTTGCTTTTCTTGGATTGCTTTTAAAAAATTCATCAAATCTCTCATTTGATTTTTAAAATCACTTTAAAGTTTTTCTATTAATTTTGGGGGGGCAGGTGACCATTTAAAATAATCCTTTGGGGTAGGAGAGGCTTTCTTTTGCTTAAATATCCTTACCTGAAGAGGAACTCAGTCTTCTCTATTTCCAAAGTAACTTTCGATGACTGGGTTCTTTCTCCTTAACCAGCTCATTATTTTTTTTTGAATTTGTAGAAGATAATTGTTGTAATCACCTCTATTTCAGGGGCATAGGGTACGGTACCTCTGGCTTCAGACCCTCCTTCAGTTGTCCCCTCTGGCCTGGAATGGAAATCAAGAAACCCACTCTTCTATGAGTGTTCACAGCCAGTGGTGTCCCTGCCCCACTGTTTCTATACTGATCAGCCTTTTGCTGGTTTCTTCTCAACTTGGGTCATGTCTGGGCATCACAGTTGGGCTTGGTTTCCCTTATCAGCAGAGCTTCCTTCAATCTTCCCTTGCTTAGAAACCCACTGTCTGGGAGCTAAAATTCTGTGGCTAGGGCTGAGGCTACCTCCCCAACCCAGCTAGCCCGAGGTCTCACCATTTGCTATTTCAGTGGAACTAGTCTGGAGATGTTAACTCTTCACAGAGACCTATCCTCCTTACTGGGATTTTTCTTTGGAAATACTGTGATTGTCCCAGGAGGACCACTATTCTACCACAACTCTTATTTATTTTTACCACTCTGTGTTTACCCTGAGGTGCCATTTGTCATATTTGTAGGGGAAATCTGGAAAGTTTGCAATTTTCTACCCTAATCTGCCATCTTTCCAGAATCCTCTCTTGATACTGACATTCAAGGATCATTTACAAATCTCCATAGTCAAGGCAATTAAGGAATCATGGTAGTTTTTTTTTAGCATATACATGGGATATTCTTTTGGGGAGGACATTCTTTCTATTATTTATTTATTTAGTTTAGTTTAGTTTAGTTTACAGCATTCAGTTCCACAGTCCCTTGAGTTACAAATGCTCTACCCATCCTTCTACACCCCACTGACACCTCCCCCTGGAAGCAAAAAATAAGATATAGGTTCTGCAAATACCTTCATATTAAACATTCATCAATTTATAAAGAAGAGTTATAAGCACTGGAGTGAAAAATGAGAAAGAAGGAAGCAAAAAAAAAAAAACACGAGAGAGAGAGAGAGAGAGAGAGAGAGAGAGAGAGAGAGAGAGAGAGAGCAAGCACTTTGCTTCAATCAGCATTCAGACTCTGTAGTTCTTTCTCTGAATGTGTATATCTCTTAACATCATGAATCTTTTGGAGTTGTCTCATAATATTGTATTGCAGAAAGGAGTACAGTCTATCAAAATTAGTTGTCACACATACATTGTGTCTGTAATTTTGTACAAAGTTCTGTTTTGCTCTCCTCACTCAGAATCAGTTTATATAAGTCTCTCCAGGTTATTATGAAGTCAGTCTGCTCTTCATTTCTTATAGCACAATGGTATACTTTCCTATACCACTACTTGTTTATCCATTCTCCAAATGATGGTCAACCCATTGATTTCCAATTCTTTGCCACCACAAAAAGAGCTGCTATTAATATTTTTGTACATATGGGTCTACCTCCCTCTTGTATAATCTCTTTGGGATACAGCCCCAGAAGCGGTATTGTTGGGTATGCACATTTTTCTAACCCTTTGGACATAGTTCCAGGTTGCTCTCCAGAATGGTTGCATCAGTTTACAACTTCACCACCAATGCATTAGTGATCCAATTTTCCTACATCCTCTCCAGCATTTATCATTTTCCTGTTTTGTCATCTTAGCCAATCTGACCAGGGAGATGTGGTACCTCAGAGCCATTTGCATCTGTATTTCTCTATTCAATAGTGATTTAGAGCATTTTTAATATGGTTATAGATATATTTAATTTCTTTCTCTAAAAATGGCCTTTTCATATCCTTTGAAAATTGTTCATTTGGGGAATGATTTCTATTCTTATGAATTAGACTAAGTTCTCTGTATGTTTTAGAAATGAGGCCTTTATCAGAGACACTGGTTGTAAAAATTATTTCTCAATTATTCACTTCCCTCATAATCTTGGTTACATTAGGTTTATTTGTACAGAAATTTTTCAATTTAATGTAATAAAAATTATTCATTTTACATTTCATAATGCTCTCTAACTCTTGTTTGGTCATAAAATCTTCCCTTCCTCATAAAGCTAACAGGTAATCTATTTCTTGATCTCCCAGTTTGCTTACAATATCAGCCTTTATACCTAGAGCATGCAGCCCTTTAGAATTTATTTTTGTATGTGGTGTAAGATATTGGTGTATGCACAGTTTCTGCCGTATTATTTTCCAGTTTTCCCAGCAGTTTTTTTTTTTTTTAATCAAATAGTGAGTTCTTATCTCAGAAGCTGGAGTCTTTGGATTTATCAAACAGTATATTACTATAATAATTGACTGCTGTGTCTCATGTACCTAATCTATTCCTCTGATCTACTCCTCTACTCCTCAGTCAGTACCAAGTAGTTTTGATGCCTGCTGCTATGTAATATAGATTAAAATCTGGTATAGTTGGCCACCTTCCCTAGCATTTCTTTTCATAAATTCCCTCGATATTCTGGAACATTTATCTTCAGAAGAATTTTCTTAATATTTTTTTAGTTCTATATTTTTGGTAGATTGGTATGGTAAGAGATAGTTGAATTAATTTAGTTAAATTTTATTTTTGTTATATTAGCACTACCTAGCTATGAGCAAATTACGTTTTGCTGGTTATTTAGACCTCGTGTTATTTGTGTGAAGTGTTTTGTAATTTTGTTTATATCAGTCCAGGACTTGTTTTTATAGGTATTTTCCCAAATATTTTGTAATGTCTACAGTAACTTTGAATGGAATATCTCTTTCTATTTCCTGCTGTTGGATTTCATTAGAAGTATGCAGGGATGTCCAAGATTTATGTGGGTTTCTTTTATATCTTGCAACTTTTTAAAATTTATTTATTTTCTCAAGTACTTTTTTTTTACTTGATTCTCTGGGATTCTCTAAGTATATCATCATATCATCTGCATAGTGATAGTTTAGTCTCTTCTTTGCTTAATCTGATAACTTCAATTTCTTTTGCTTATTGCTACCACTGACATTTGTACTAGAAAATTACATAACAGGGGTGATAGTGAACATTGTTGCTTCACCCCTGATCTTACCGGAAATGCTTCTAGATTATCCACATTACATATAATACTTGTTGGTGGTTTTAGATAGATGCCACTTATTATTTTAAGGAAGATTCCATTTATTGCCATACTTTCTAGTGTTTTTAATAGTTAATGGGTGTCATATTTTGTCAAAAGCCTTTTCTGCATGTATTGAGATAATCACATGCTTCCTATTATTTTTGTTGTTGGTAGGATCAATTATGTTGATAGTTTTCCTAATATGGAACCATCCTTGCATTCCTGGATTAAATCCTACCTGATCAAATTGTTTTATTCTCATGATAAGTTGTTGTAGTCTTTTTGATAATACGTTATTTAAAATTTTTGTATCTATATTCATGAGGGAAATTGGTCTATAATTTTCTTTCTCTGTTTTGGCTCTTCCTGATTTAGGTATCAGTAGCATAGTTGTCTCATAAAAAGAATTTGGTAGGAATCCTTCTTCCCCAATTTTCCCAAATACTTTGTAGAATATTGGATCCAATTGTATTTAAATATTTGATTCAAATATTTAATTATTTGAATTCAGTAAGTAACCATCTGGCTCCAGAATTTTTTTCTTAGGAAGACCATTGGCGACTTGTTTAATTTATTTTTCTGACATGGGATAATATAAGTAATTTACTTCCTCTACAATTAATCTAGGCAATTTATATGTTTTTACACCTTGATCCATTGTGTTAAGATAGTCAAATTTAAGTGCATAAAATTGGACAAAAATAAATCTTAATTATTTTTGTAATTTCCTCTTCTTTGGAGGTAGATTCATTCATTTCATTTTTGATACTCATAATTTGGTTTTCTTCTTCCTTTTGTATTATATTGACTACAGGTCTATCATTTTTTTCATAAAATTAGCTCTTAGTTTTATTTGCTAATTCAATAACTTTTTTTATTTCAATTTCATTAATCTCTTCGTTGGTTTTCAGTATTTCTAATTGTGTTTAATTGGGGATTTTCAATTTTTTTCTCTACCTTTTTCAGTTGCATGCCCAATTTATTGACCTTCATTTTCTCTAATTTATTCATGTATGCATTCCGAGACATAACACTTCCCCTAAGAGCTGCTTTTGCTTCATCCCACAAATTTGGTATGTTGTGTCATTAATATCATCATCTTGAATGAAGTTACTGGTTATTTCTATATTTTTTTGTTTGACTCACTCTTTCTTTAGGATTAAATAGTTTAGTTTCCAATTAGTTTTTAGTCTATTTTTCCATGGTGCCTTATTAAATATAATTTTATTGCATCATGATCTGAAAAGCATGCATTTAATATGTCTGTCTTTCTGAAATGAATGGTGAGGTTTTTATGCAGTGCATGGTCAATTTTTGTGTATGTGATACTGCAAAGAAGACATATTCCTTTTTATCTCCATTAAATTTTCTCCAGAGGTCTATCATATCAACGTTCTCTAAAGTTCTACTCACCTCTTTAACTTCTTACTTGTTTATTTAGAGTTTAGGTTTATCAAGTTCAGAGTGGGGAAGATTGAGGTCCCTCACTAGTATATTTTTGCTATCTATTTCTTCCTCTAACTCCCTTAACTTTTCTTCTAGGAATCTGGATGCTATAATGCTTGGGACATATAAGTTTAGTAATGATACTGTTTCAATGACAATAGTGCCTTTTAGTAGGATATAGTTTCCTTTCTTATCTTTTTTTTTTTTTTAAAGCAATTGGCGTTAAGTAACTTGCTCAAGGTTACATGGCTAGTCATTTGATTTATGCGTGGGTGCTCATTTTCTGAGGCCGGATCTGATCTCGGGTCATCCCAACTCTGAGGCCGGCGCGCTTATTCACTGCGCCACCTAGCCGCCCCTTTAGGGCAATTGGGGTTAAGTAACTTGCCCAAGGTTACAGGGCTAGGTTTTTGTTTGGGTGGATTAAGTGTCTGAGGCCAGGTCTGAACTCAGGTTCCTCTGACTCCAGGGCCAGCGCTCTATTCACTGCGCCACCTAGCCACCCCCTTTCTTATCTCTTTTAACTAAATCTGTTTTGCTTTTGCTTTATCTGAGATAAAGATTGCAACCTCTCTCTCTCTCTCTCTCTGTCTCTCTCTGTCTCTCTCTCTCTCTCTCTTTTTTTTTACTTTAGCTAAAACATAATTTATTCTGCTCCAGCCTTTTACCTTTACCTTATGTGTGTCTCCCTGTTTCAAATGTGTTTCTTGGAGACAGAATATTGTAGGATTATGGTTTTTAATCCATTCTGCTATCTGCCTCTGTTTTATCAGAGAATTCATCACTTTCACATTCACGGTTATGATTACTATCTGTGTATTTCCCTCTGTCCTATTTCTTCCCCTGTCTATGATTATACTTCTCTCTTCTCCCTTTCCCTCCTTAAGAGTTTTCTTTTTGACCACCACCTCCCTCAGTATTCCTTTCCTATCCACCCTCCTTCCTTTAACTATCCATCCCCCTTACTACTTCTCTCCTTCTAACCACCTCCCCTTTCCCTTATCTTTTCCGTCCTACTACCTCTGGGGCATGCTAGATTTTTATACTTAACAAAGTATATTATTCTCTCCTTGAACCCAATACAGTGAGAGTAATTGTCATACAATGCTCCTCTCCTCCTTTCTTTCCCTCTATTATAATGAATATTTGGGTATCTTCACATTAGATTCCTATACTTAACTGATTATATTATTCCCGATCTTGAACCAAAACCAATGAGAGTAAAGTCCATATAATGTTCAGCTCCCTCTAGTCTTTGCCTCTACTATAGTGTGTTTTTATCCTGTTTGAGTGGCATAATTTTCTCTTTTCTGCCTCCTCCTTTCCTTTTCTCCCATTACAATCTCTCTGCACCCATTAATATTGTTTTTGATAATCAGATTAGTTAATTTATTCTGACACCATCTATCTATGCATATCCCTTTTAAATGTCATGACAATTATACAATTCTCAATAATGACAAGTATCAGCTTCCCATATAGGGATGTAAACAAATTGCTCTTATTGAATCACAAGTTCTGTGTGTGTGTGTGTGTGTGTGTGTGTGTGTGTGTGTGTTTTCTCTGTTTACCTATTTGTTTCTCATGAGTCTTGTATTTAGAGATCAAATTTTCCATTGAGCTCTGACTTTTTTCTTCTGGAAGGTCTGGAGGACTCTTATTTCACTGAATTACCATATACTTGCCTGAAACTTTATGCTCGGTTTTGCTGGATAGATGATCCTTGGTTGCAGTCCAAGCTTTTATGCCTTATGAAATATCATACTCCAATTCCTCTTTTAATGTAGAAACTGCTAGGTCCTGTGTGATCCTGACTGTAGTTCCATGATATTTGAATTGTTTCTTTCTGGTTTCTTGCAGCATTTTCTCCTTGAGCTAATAATTCTGGAATTTGGCTACAATGTTTATTGGAATTTTCAATTTGGGATGTTTTTTTCAGGAGGTGTTTGGTGAATTCTTTAGATTACTATTTTACCCTCTGGTTCTAGAAGCTCAGGGCAATTTTCTTTAATAATTTCTTGAAAGCTGATTTCCAGACTCTTTTTTTTAATCATAGCTTTCCAGTAGACCAATAATTTATAGAGTAGCTCTCCTGGATCTGTTCTCCAGGTCAGTTGTTTTTCCAGTGAGATATTTTATATTTTCTTCTAATTTTTCAGTGATTAGGATTTGTTTCACTGATTCTTTTTTTTTTTTTTTAAAGCAAATGGGGTTAAGTAACTTGGTCAAGGTTACAGGGCTAGTCATTTGATTTATGCGTGGGTGCTCATTTTCTGAGGCCGGATCTGATCTCGGGTCATCCAAACTCCGAGGCCGGCGCTCTTACTCACTGCGCCACCTAGCCGCCCCTTTAGGGCAATTGGGGTTAAGTAACTTGCCCAAGGTTACACGGCTAGGTTTATGTTTGTGCGGATTAAGTGTCAGAGGCCGGCTCCGAACTCAAGGCCTTCTGATTCCAGGGCCGGCGCTCTATTCACTGCGCCACATAGCCGCCCCATGTTTCACTGATTCTTGATGCCTCATTGAGTCATTAGCTTCAATTTGACTGATTACAATTTTTAGTTAATTATTTTCCTAAGTTGATTTTGGAAGCTCCTTTTCCATATTTTCAAATTTCACTTTTAGGGATTTATTTTCTCCAGTTATTAGATTCCTACAATCATACATGTACAATGTTAGTCCAAAATGTCACTTAGTCCAAGTCCTCATTAAATGGATGAGGTACCCAAGTAGAAGAAGGAAATTGATTTCCCCATGAGAGCAAAATTGAGAATAGAGTCCAAATCCCTTGGTTCTGCTTTTATTATTAACTATGATTTTTGGTCATTTTAGATGATTTCCGTAGTCATTCTGTATATATTTTAAGTTTTATTTTTAGCTTTTTGTTCTTCTTACTTTCCTACTTAAATCACTTTCTATTTTCTTCTTTCTCATTGAAGCATTTACTCTGTACCTTTGAACTTGTTTTCCATTCCTGGAATTCAATCTCTCCTTATTTCTGTCTTTTAGGATTCCAAAATTTGTTTAAAATTCAGCTCAAATATTACATCCCTCATGAATTCTTCCTTGCTATTCTCCAGCTACTAATGGCTACCTCTGAAAACAGATTATTTTTGTCATTTTTTTTATTATTTTAACAAATGGTTTATAACTTCTGCTTTACATCATTCATTTCAGCCAGATTTTGAGTTACAATTTTTCCCATTATTCCCCTACCCACCACCCCAGAATAGCAGTCCCACAAGATATCCCCTCATCCAATCTGCTCTCTCCCATATCTTCTCCCATACCCCCTTGGACTTTGCCATTAGGGCAAGGTGAATCTTTGTGCTCCAATACCTGCCCATCATATCTTCCAATTACATGAAAAATAGTGTTAATAATAGTATTTATATATGTTTGAAACATTTAATTTTAAAACTTCGAATTTCAGATCCATTCCCTTCCTCCCCTGTCACCCACTCCCTCTGGGAAGATAAGCAACTCAGTACGTGTTGTACATGTAAACCTATGCAATATATTACCATAGTAGATATATTGTAAAAGACTGCTTATATTTCCCTCCCACCCATCCCACCCCCCACCTGGCCCATTCCCTACTTTGATCCTGTCCTTCTTTGGAAGTGGGCACTTCCAAACTCCCTTCCCCCCAGAATGGTTTTGCCTTTTTGCCTTCCTGTTCTTCCTCTCCACTGCAAATACTTCCCCTTGCCTCTTCTACATGAGTTTACCCTACACTGTCTATCCCCGTCTCCTCTTGACACTTTCCTCTCTCACCTCTTAACTTCACACCCTAAGTACATCACTTCCCACAAAATTCAACCTGTGCCCTCTATCCATGTATACCTGTAAACATATATAGACACATTTACATATGTATTCACATGCCCATATGCCCTTTTTCAATTATTTTCCAAATGAGGAAGGTTTCGTCAGTCACAATTTTGTTTTTCCATGTAGGAATGTAAATAGTTCAACTATTCCACTGAATTACCATATTTTCCCCTGAAACAGGGAACTCAGTTTTGCTGTGTAGGTGATTCTTGGTTTTAATCCCAGCTCTTTTGACCTCTGGGTCTAAAACATCAAGGCAATTCTCCTTGAGAATTTCTTGAAGGATGATTTCTAGATTCTTTCTTTGATCGTGACTTTCAGGTAGTCCAATAATTTTTAAATTATTTCTCCTGGATCCATTTTCTAGGTCAGTGGTTTTTCCCATGAGCTATTTCACATTGTCTTCTATTTCTTTCATTTGTTGGATCTGTTTAACCACATCTTGATTTCTCATAAAATAACTAGCATCCATTTGGTCCAGTCTAACTCTGAAGGAATTATTCTCCTTAGTGAGCTTTTGAGATTCTTTTTCCATCTGGCAAATTAAGCTTTTTAAGACATTCTTCTATTCATTGCCCTTTTGAGCCTCCTTTGCCATTTGAGTTAGTCTATTTTTAAGGTTTTATTTTCCTCAGTCAGGCTGTTAACTCTCATTTCATACTTTTCCTGCATCTTTCTCATTTATCTTCCCAATTTTTCCTCCACTTCTCTTATTTGGTTTTTACAATCCTTCTTAAGGTCCTGTATGGCCTGTAAGCTGCTCATATTTTCATTTGGGGCTTTTGGTGCAGGAGTTCTGACCTCACAGTCCTCCTTCTGTTCCATGCTTCAATCCTCTTTGCCCCCCAAATAGGAGTCTAATGTTACATTTTTCTGTTTATTTTGTTTCCTTTGCCTAGGCATGTTGCTACTTAATCACTTTATTTTTGGGCCTATTGCCACAGTAGGACTCTGCCACCAGAAAGGGGAGCTTCTGTTCCAACCATTGGTGTCTTCAAAACTTCAGGAAGTATAAGTTGGTTGGCCTCTGTAAAGCCTCCACATGCTCTGGCAAGCTGGATACTCACCCCAGACCTCCCCCCTCATACCACAATCCAGATCCAAGCAGGTTAAAGCAATAGCGATGAACCCCCAGACTGGTTGCTGGATCTCCCTACAGTTTACAGACCAGGAGCTGGAGCTGCCACTAATGCTGCAAAATGGCCTCTGTGCCTCATTTCCTCCTCAGCTTTTCGCCCCCAGGGGAGGAAGCTGACGTGTTCCCCAAATACTGGTCCCAAAGTCCATAGGGCATTACCCTCTCACTTTGTCCTAGGCATATCTTTGCTGATAATTCTGGAATCACCACAGCTTCTGGTGTTCTGGGGTCCATCCATCCCTGGGGCTAAAACCTCGGCTAATGAGGGCCTGGTCATGGCTCCCAGAGCATTGAGCTATGCTGGGCTGGCCTCTCCCTGCAGTGCTTCTGGTCTGTCCTCAGCTGGAGGTTAGCTTCTCTGTGTCGTTGTGTGGGTGCTGAGGCTCCAGAAGTTGTTCAGAATCCACCTTTTACATTGTTTGGAAGTGGTGTGGAGGAGAGCACCTTGGAAGTGCTGTTTCTACTCCACCATCTTGGCTCTGCCCCTGTCATTATTTATTTTTATCTAGTTACATACCCACATGTTGTCTTCTCAATAGAATCTAAATTCTTTCAGGGAAAGGACTGTTTCCTTTACTATCTCCAATGTCTAGCATAGTCTATGGCAGAACAGAGTTAATAAGTGTTTGTTTATTTATCATTTGGGATACAAATATAAGGAGCAGCATAAGAGTAACAGGAAAATGAGTAAGCACAAAGAATAACAATTAATTTTAGTATGTTTTTTCATGATAGAATCACAAATATGCATATTTAAGTGGATGTACATATGTATATATGCACACATATAGATATATATGTATACTACATATATATATATACAGATATACATATATGTGTATATGCTCATATACTCATACATGCAAATATTTGTGAAGCACCTATTAAGTGTGATACACTGTTTTAATCTAGGGATACAAAAAGAGGCATAAGATAGTCTATGCCCTCAAGGAATTTATATTCTGATGGGAGAGATGCTATGTAAATAATTTGATATAGGATATACTCTAATAGCCAAACTTTCTTAGTTCAAAAACTCAGGTTTCAGATGAGAAAAAATAAAGGACTCTTTGGTCAAATGATAATTTTACAAAGGAGGATATTTACTTTGCCATTAATAAAGAAGGATATGCAACAGGACTAATGTGCAAAGACATAGCAATATATAAGTTCTCTGCACATGGCTCTCCTTTTCTCCATAAGGAAATTCTTCTGGTCACTTTGTTACCCAGGTATAATGAGTTATGTGATTTGCCATACCCACCAAGCCTGAGGAGTATGGAGATCACATGGCTTAAGCTTTTTATTGGCCTTAGGAAAGGAAGCTAAGTTACAGAATCTAGAGGTAATCAGATTTCATAAGATGGGGAAACTTCACTAGAGAAGTGTCTAGGGAAGCTAGGGCTGAAGGAATTTGTATGTGGGTCAAGAGTAAAGAAAAATGGAATGGAAAATACTGTCTTACCATAAAAATATATGCAAATAATCTATATATGGGATAAAAAAGAAATAATTGCCAATAATATACATTTATACATGTATATTTTACATATTAATGTGTTTTATGATCTATATATATATATATATATATATATTTGTCTATCTATCTATCTATCTATCTATCTATCTATCTATCTATCTATCCTTCAGCTAGCTAAACTTCTGAATTAAGCACTTGCTGTTTTCTGATGAAGTTATATATTTCAGGCAGATAATGTTTAGAAAATCAGTTCCAAGTCCATCCTCAACAGGTTTTTTTTTCCTTCCCAAAGAACAGTTTATTCTTCAATAAGATTGCTAAAATGAACAGGTTTCAGCTGAATCTTAAGGGCAGTATCGTTCCTCTAAGTTATATGGAGTGGAAAAACAATGAAATACATACCCTCTATCTAATTCCATGGGAATAATGCCTTGGATTTTATTATTCAGTGAATTTGGGGGTCTACTGATGATTTAGTCAACTCTATTTTTCTGTGAATAATAATAATTTGGTTAAAGTATCATTTGACCATTTTTACTGGAGTAATGGGTAAAGGAGGGAAGTCTGGACCAAGGGATCTCTCTCAGTTTATAATACCATAATAAATACTTCTTTCAGTCCTGAGTCAACACATGGCCAGATATGATCATGAAGTTTGTCATTTACGATGTGACCAAATGATAAGTCATGGGAACCCTTGAAGTTTCCAGAGGAGTGCCTGGCACATTCTCCCTGGGATGGCTGCTATGGGCCAATTCACTATCTACTACAACACAATTATAGATTATATCCTGGAAGGGACCTAATAGATCATTCATCACTCTTCCAACAATAGCAGGCTGAATCTGCTTTGACCAGGTACATAATAAATTTTCTCACTTCATTTTTACTTTTATTTAAATTTTTGTTTTTACATAGGGAAAATTAAATATACATTTAACCCAATTTGGTTGCAAGTTCCTTAGCTTTTTCCTTTTCCAGCTTGGCAATACAAGCCACTGATTTTGGACCCAGAACATTGCCACCCCAGTGACTACGGATCTCATCGTTTCTGTCGTTATAATTGGTTTTGATGGCTTCCACCAGCTAAGCCAGGGCTCCCTTATTTTCAGGGTTAACCTGTGTGAAGGCAATGCTTGTGCAGGTCTTTCTGTGAACTAAGCAACCAAGTTTTGCTTTACCTTTGATAATACAGTAAGGAACCCCCATTTTTCAGCACAAGGCAGATAGGAAGACCACTAGCTCAATGGGGTCCACGTCATGTGCAATCACTACCAATTGTGCTTTCTTGTTTTCTACCAGGGTTGTAACAGTGTTGACACCTGCTCTGAGGTGGTCTCTTAGTGGGTACATCTCCTTTGCCTGCAGCCTTTTGTTCAAACCGAGCCAGCAGCCTTTGCTTCTTGTCTTGCTTTGTCTCTGGTCTATACTTGTGAGCCAAGCAGTTGAGTAGCTGTCTGAAGATCTGAAGCTTGGGTGAACTGGTAAATTGCTGGTGGAACTGAAAAAGGAAGGGTGATAAGGAGGGGGGGAGGGTAAGAGGTTCTGCCAGGGACCCACCCTGGCATGCAGTCTGGAAGGAATTCACCAGGCTCAAGCAAACTTTGAAGCCGAAATTGTAAAGTTTATTGTTATGCTGCACAAAGACAGGGGGATAGATTCTTATGGAACCTGCAAACTTCCAAAGGTCACAGGCATAGTTTTATGGAGTCAAGACAGTAAATGAGGTGCCAATTATGCTAACTAGGTGAGTAAGGGTGGGATTAGGGAGGAGTTAAGAGTGGTCAGTGCTTAAAGGACCATGCACTTTTAATATCAACTGTGCAGGCATAGTGCCCATGATTCACTGGGAAATAGCCCAAGGTGGGGCTACCTGGAGGTGCGGTTTTAGGCCTGACAAGTCACTAAAATCTATCCTCAGTCAGGGCCATTAAGGTGTGCCCAGTCTGCCACCCATCAATGTCAGGCTTCACAAGATAGATGTTGGGAACCAAGGGCATCAGAGACACAGTGTGAGTATAATTGGCTAAGGAGTTACCCTATAGATAGGGTACTGAAGAATTTATGGTGCAGCTGGCCACTCCAACTAAGGGAGATAACATTTGCCTAAGCTAAAAATGTTTATAGGTAGTTTTGTGAAGGATTCATAAGTAGCTTATTGTTTCAAGCAGAGATAAACAGTTCATGATTTGTTGCTGGGCAGAGTGCTGACAGGGGGAAGGGGTAGAGTTAATGCTTTGAGACAGGGGGTGGGGAAGTATGACTTTACAGACTACTTTTACAAATTGATTTTACAGAAATAGGCCCAAAGCACCCCATTTACAAACTGATGTTACAGATTGATATTACAAACTGATGTTACAAACATATATACATCCCAAGGAACCCATCAGAACATTCAAACGCTTATAAAGGATCGCTCTTTGACTCTGCAATCTGATGTACCAAGGCCATTTGACAAATCGAGTAAAGTCCCTTTTGGGCTGGATGTCCTGACCAATGCCAAAGTTCTTGGGACGCTTCGCAAACAAAGGATTGACCACTTTCTTGGCCTCTTGCTTCTTTACTACAGCAGGGGCTGGAGCCACCTTCGTCACCTTGGCCTTCTTCCCTTTTGGCATCTTGGTCAGCTGAACGAGAAAGGAAGCCATTTTTACTTTTATATAATGTAAAGTAGAGTTATGCCTCTCCCACTGAAGGGTTGTATGAGAATCAAAATAGACTATGGGAGAAAAATCATTTTTAAAAAAAAGAACTATCTGGGGCAGAGCAAAGATGGCAGAAAGGAAGCAGTAACCTCGATGAACTCATTGGTCACTAAGTCCCAAAGGGTGAATCTGAGGGGATTCCGGAGTGACAGAGCCCACTGGAAGATAGAGCATGGCAGAGTGCAGCCCAGGAGGTTGCCCAGTGTGCCTGGACAGGACGAGCACAGAGCACGTGGGGTCTGCACAACTCAGACCAAAGAGCAGACAAGCAGACTACACCAGAGAGAGAAAAAGCCCCAGCCTGCAGACTTACCAAGGACGAATCGCAGTCATCTCGAAGAGGGAAAGGATCATTGGAGCCAGATAGGAGAGTCGGGCCCCCAGTGGAGAGATTGGCTTCTCTGGCTGCATTCCCCCCGCCCACCCCCAGCCTGGAAGTTTAGAAAGTGCATGCCTGTATAATACAGGGGCTGGAATGGCAAAGTAAATTCTAGTTGCTCTGATCCTCCCATCCCTCCTTCATGAAGCAGAAACCCAAAGATAAGTCTCCCACCCAGACTGAAATCCCAAGTTAATGGAAATAGCCTCAGGCTTGAGAGTCTCCAAGAAGGGGTGAAACTGAGACAGCCAGGAGTCTGAAGAGAAGAGAGGGAGGGGTCCCAACAAGCCCCACCTCACCTCACCAACAAAAGCCTACTTATAGCCCAGGGGTATAGAGGCAGTAATCTGAAGTGGTCAGACTCACCCCCACCTACACATCTATATTCCTCACTGATTTCCCTGACTTAGCCATAAAGTAGCCACCCAGAGGTATTCAAAGTCAAGGATCAGGCCCTAAACTCATAGCCTGAGAAACTAAGAAACAGGAAGTCACAATGGGAAGGAAGGAAGCTGAAAAGGTGAAGGGGAAGGCAAGAAAGTCTATCCGAGCCTACTATGTAGGGGAAGAATAACTAAATATACAGGTCAATATAGACACTCTACCCACACCTGAGACCACAGAAGGAAACATGATCTGGTCTCAAGCCCAAATAGCATTCCTGGAGGATCTTAAGAAAAATTTAAAAGACTAAATCAGGGAAGTAATGACTAACTTGGAAAAAAGACTCAGTGAAGAAAACAAATCCTTAAAAAGTAAAATTAGTAAAGTAATTGGAGAAAATACCTCCCTAAAAAAGGAACTTCAAAAACTAACTGAATACCATAATTCCCTAAAAATTAGATACAATCAAACTGAAACTCAGAACTCTATGATGCAGCAGGAGTCAATCAAAAAAAAAAGTTCAAAAATTGCAAGAAAATGTAAAATATCTCACTGGAAAAATAACTGACCTAGAGAACAGATCCAGGAGAGACAACTTAAGAATTATTGGTCTACCAGAAAGCCATGATGAAAAAAGCAGTCTAGAAAACATCCTCCAAGAGATTGTCAAAGAAAACTGTCCTGAGTTCCTGGAATCAGAAGATAAAATAGCTATCAATAGAAATCACCAGAATTCTATTGAGATAGTCATCATTACTGTGAATGTGAATGGGATGAACTCTCCCATAAAACAGAGGCACATAGCAGAATGGATTAAAAACCATAATCCTACAATATGCTGTCTACAAGAAACACATTTGAAACAAAGGAATACCCACAAGGTAAAGGTAAACAGTTGGAGTAAAATTTATTATGCCTCAGCTAAAGTAAAAAAAAAAGCAGGGGTAGCAATACTTATCTCAGATAAAGCAAAAGCAAAAATAGATCTAATTAAAAGAGATAAGGAAGGAAATTATATGGTATTAAAAGGCACCATCGAGAATAAAGCAATATCACTACTTAATATATATGCACCAAGTGGTATAGCATCCAAATTCCTAGAGGAGAAGTTAAAGGAATTAGAGGAAGAAATAGATAGCAAAACTCTATTAGTGGGGGACCTAAATCTCCCCCTCTCTGAACTTGATAAATCTAACCTCCAAGTAAACAAGAAATAAGTTAAGGAGGTGAATAGAATCTTAGAGAGACTAGATATGATGGATCTCTAGAGAAAACTGAATGGGGATACAAAGGAATTTACTTTCTTCTCAACAGTGCATGGTCCATACTCAAAAATAGACCATGTACTAGGGCATAACAACTTCACAATCCAGTGCAAAAAGGCAGAAATATTAAATGCATCATTCTCAGATCATTATGCAATAAAATTTATATACAATAAAGGGCCAGGGAAAGATAGACTAAAAACTAATTTGAAATTAAACAATTTAATCCTAAAGAATGGATGGGTCAAAGAAGAAATTAAAGAAACAATCAATAATTTCATTCAAGAGAATGATAATAATGAGACAACATACCAAAATTTGTGGGATGCACTAAAGGCAGTTCTCAGGGGAAGTTTTATATCCCTGAGTGCATACATGAATAAATTAGAGAAAAGGAAGGAAAATGAATTGGACATGCAAATGAAAAAGCTAGAAAAAGAACAAATTGAAAATCGCCAATTTAGTACTAAATCACAAATATTAAAAACCAAAGGAGAGATTAATAAAATTGAAATTAAGAAAACTATTGAATTAATAAATAAAACTAAGAGCTGGTTTTATGAAAAATCAACAAAATTAATAGTCCCTTAGTCAATATGATAAAAAAAGAAAGAAGAAAATTTTTAGTATCAAAAATAAAAAGGGTGAATATACCTCTAATGAAGAGGAAATCAAAAAAATAATGAGGACTTATTTTTCCCAATTATATGCATATAAATATGACAATCTTAGTGAAATGGATGAAGATTGACAAAATCACAACTTGCCCAGATTAACTGAAGAGGAAGTGAATTAACTAAATAACCCCATCTCAGAAGAAGAAATCAAACAAGCCATCAATGAACTCCCTAGGAAAAAATCTCCAGGGCCATATGGTTTACTAGTGAATTCTATCAAATATTTAAAGAACAATTGATTCCTATACTCTACAAATTATTTGAGAAAATTAGTGAAGCAGGAATCCTACCAAATTCTTTCTATGACACAATATGATAGTGATTCCTAAATCAGGAAGAGATGAGACAGAGAAAGAAAATTATAGACCAATCTCCCTCATGAATTTAGATGCAAAAATTCTAAATAAAATATTAGCCAAATGACTCCAACAAATTATCACAAAAATAATAAACTTTGATCAAGTAGGATTCATTCCAGGAATGCAAGGATGGTTTAATATTAGGAAAACCATCTATATAATTGAGCATATCAACAATAAAACTAGCAGAAACCACATGATCATCTCAATAGATGCAGAAAAGGCTTTTGACAAAGTACAACATCCATTCCTATTAAAAACACTAGAAAGTATAGGAATAAATGGAGCCTTCTTTAAAATAGTTGATAGCATCTATTTAAAACCATCAGCAAGTATTATATGCAATGGGGATAACTAGAAGCCTTTCCAATAAGATCAGGAGTGAAACAAGGGTGTCCACTATCACCCCTCTTATTCAATCTGGTACTAGAAACACTAGCAGTAGCAATTAGAGAAGAAAAAGAAATCAAAGGAATAAAATTAGGCAAAGAAATGACCAAGCTATCACTCTTTGGAGATGATATGATGATATACTTAGAGTATCCTAGAAAATCAAGTAAAAAACTACTTGAGACAATAAATAAATTTGGCAAAGTTGCAGGATATAAAACAAATCCACATAAATCCTCAGCATTCCTGTACATCTCTAATGAAACTCAACAACAAGAGATAGAAAGAGAAATCCCATTTAAAGTCACTGTAGACATTATAAAATATTTGGGAATCTACTTGCCAAAACAAACCCAGAATCTATATGATCACAGCTACAAAACACTTCTCACACAAATAAAATTACATCTAAATAGCTGGAAAAAATATCAATTGCTCGTGGCTGGGTCAAGCTAATATAATAAAAATGACAATTTTACCCAAACTAAACTATATATTTAATGCCATACCAATCAGTTTAACAAAAAACTACTTTTTAGAGTTAGGCAAAATAATAACAAAATTTATTTGGAAAAACAAACGGTCCAGAATATCAAGGAAATTAAGGAAAAGAAATGCTAGGGAAGGTGTACTAGCTATGCCAGATCTTAATCTGTATTATACAGCAGCAGTCATCAAAACTGCTTGGTACTGGCAGAGGTGTAGAGTAGTGGATCAATGGAATAGAATAGTTGCAGGAGACCCAGCAGTTAATGAATATAGTAATCTATTGTTCGATAAATCCAAAGACCCCAGTTTTTGGGATAAGAATGCACTGTTTGACAAAAACTGCTGGGAAAACTGGAATACAGTATGGCAGAAAGTGGGCATAGATCACTATCTAACACCATATACCAAAATCAAGTCTAAATGAGTGCATGATCTAGGTGTAAAGGATGATACTGTAAGCAATTTGGGAAAGCAAGGAATAGCTTACCTGACAGACTTGTGGAGAGGTGAAGATTTTAGGCCCAAACAAGAATTAGAGTGCATTATAAAATGCAAAATGGATAATTTTTATTACATTAAATTGAAAAGCTTCTGTACAAACAAAGCCAATGTAACCAAGATCAAGAGGGAGGTGGGAAATTTGGAAAGAATTTTTACAACTTGTTTCTCTGATAAAGGACTCATCTCTAAAATTTATAGAGAATTGAGCCAAATCTATATGAATACAAGTCATTCCCCAATTGATAAATGGTCAAAGGATATGAACAGGCAGTTTTCTGAGAAAGAAATTAAAGATATCTATAAGCATATGAAGAAATGCTCTAAATCACTATTAATTAGAGAAACCCAAATCAAAACAACTCTAAGATACCACATCCCTACATCCCTAAAGTCAGATTGGCTAAGATGACAAAACAAGAAAGTGACAAATGCTGGAGAGGATGTGGACATATTGGAATGCTAATACATTGCTGGTGGAGTTGTGAACTTATCCAACCATTCTGGAGAGCAATCTGGAATTATGCCCAAAGCATTATAAATAATTTCATACCCTTTGACCCAGCCATTACCACTTCTAGGGTTATATCCCAAAGAGATCATAGCAGAGGGAGGAAGACCCATATGTACAAAAATATTTTAGCAGCCCTTTTTGTGTTTGCAAAGCATTGGAAACTAATGGGGTGCCCATCAATTGGGAAATGGCTAAACAAGTTGTGATATATAAATGTAATGGGATATTATTGTGTTATAAGAAACGAGGAGGTGATGGATTTCACAATTATCTGGAGAAACTTATACAGACTGATGCTGAGCAAGAAGAATAGAATGAGAAGAAATTTGTATACAATCACAGACATAACATATCTGTGATGACCAACTAAGACAGACTGGACTCTTTTCAGCAATGCAGTGATATAAGTCAATCCCAAAAGACTCAAGAAAGTGAGAAAAGCGCCATCCAGAGATATAACTAGTAAGAACTGAGCCTGAATCCTGAGGGAAGCAAACTAAATGGTCTTTTTCTTTTCGTTGTTTGTTTTTTTTTTCTTCCTTACCATATTTCATCCCACCTAGTGCAATACGCCTTTTTAATTGGAATAATGTCTAATATGAATGCATTTGCAGATCTTATACTGGCTGTCATGTGGGGAGGGGGGAGGGAAGTAAAGGAAATTTGAAAATCAAGGAACTATGGAATTGAATCTTGTTAACTGAAACTAAACTAATAAATTAATTAAAAAATAAAAAAGAACTATGTAATAGTAAAATAATATTAATACATTGCTCCCCAGGAATAAACATTTTGACCTACTTCAAGGAAAAGATACAGGTTCCATGAAGAAAGGCAGCTTCTGTAGCAACATGTTGAGATAAATTCAAATTCCAGATTTTCCTTTTACATTTTCAGTAAAAGTATCAGGAAAAACAGATATCCTATGCTGCTACTCACATCATCACAATTATCCCTTGAAATGTTAATTATTCATGTGCCAGACTATTTCAAGTAATTGTGTAAAATAATATTTACTCATGAAATCCCTTATTTTTGAGAAATTGTTAAAAGTTGTCTTAGTCAAATTAATATCAATAATGGGAGATATAAAAATGATGAGGCACATAAGAGAGAAAATAAAACACAAAGTGATAGTTCAGATATTTTCAGATGTTAAACACACTTATAGAAGTTAAAAATTTACTGGCAGTATTTCCAACAAAAATTTTAATATAAATATCTACATATTTAAATTTAATATATAGAGAAAAAATTTAGAGACTGAGACAGAGATGAAAAAGAGAAAAAAATACTTTAAAAAACTATCAGAAATAAGTAGTTTCCTTTACTTTGCCTTAGTCAAAACTGCATGTGAACTATTGTATTCAAATCTGGCAAGGATATTGCTAAATGGGAGAGCATAGAAATGCACGTAATAAGGCTATGTGCAGGTCACTTGTTTTTCACTTGTGTTCACCTTTTAATGACATCTTTTTGGTTTTCTCAGCAATGACACTAGAGTGATTTGCCATTTCCTTCTCCCACTAATTTTATAAATGAATAACCTGAGGCAAAAAGTTTAAGTGACTTGCCCTAGGTCACACAGTTTGTAAATGTCTGAGACCTTCCTAAACTCAGGAAGATGGGTCTACTTGACTCCAGGGCTGGCATTCTAACCACTGCACCACCTTGCTTTCCTAATAAGAATATAAAAAAACCTAATGTTCATTCCATTTAACAAGTAACTGTAAGAATTTTAAGAATTTATTATTTAACCTTTGGATGGTTTGGGATGAATGGTATAGTAGTTCTCCAAGTCTTTTTAGGATTATCATGTGTAATAAATGCATTCTTCTTGGCCCCAAAGCACAGCGATAGGAAGCATGGATAGAACATCTAAAGAGGGAAATTTAGGCTTGATTTTTTTTTTTTTTTGTGGAGGGACTCATTCAAATAATACATCTTTGTAAGAAAGCCATGAAATTTATGCAATTCAAGGACACACCATTTTGAAACTTTCCCTAAGCTTTTTCATTTGAAACTAAATTCTCCCTGACATTTCATGACTTTATAATACTTTTTTTACTTTTCTTTCTAAAATAGAAAATCATTATTCCTTAAATAATGTTTGTTTTTCTTAGGAAAAAAAAAACAAAACAAGCATTTTTTTTAATTTTACACCTAGAAGGGAACTTCAAATCTATCTAATCCACCCTATCCCATTTAATAAATGCAGAAATTGAGTCTGAGATGTAAAGTTACTTTTTCAAGGTCATACTACTAGTAAGAGGTCAATCTGGTGACTGTTTTTATATACTAGCCAAATTGACCTACTTTTGATCTCATAAAAACATGATTCAACCTTGATTTAAAATGGGGTCATATCAGGAAAAGTATTCCATAAATTCCTCTCAAATGCCCTAATTCTAGAGAGTTTGTGGGCTCAGGGGCACATTCTCTGTTTAAAACTCATTTTACAACAAAAGTTCTTGGTGTCAAAGGAACCATCTGGTATATATGTGAAATTTGCAGCCCAACTATACAGATCTTGACCACTTTCCAAAGTCAACTTAAAGGTGTCAAGACCTTCTGATCAAATAATTTATTTAAATCTTTAATACAGACAAGGTTTGAAAGATCAAAGTTTATTCTATTTTAAGTAAAATTTCAGTGAGTCAAAAAATTTGGCAGGATGTTCTAAAAGAATTGAAGTGACATTTTGGATAGAGGAAAGCATTTCAAATGTGACAATGAACTATTAAATAAAAATATACTAACTGGGGGGGCCGAGCCAAGATCGCGGAGTAGAAACAGCCAGCCAAGACACTCTGCCCCCAGAGTACCTCGAAACTATGTAAAAGGGGACTCTGAACAACTTCTGGAGCCCCAGCACCCACAGAACCACACAGAGAAGATAAGCTCTCATTTAGGACAGCCCAGCATCCCCGTAGGAAGGACCAGCACAGTCATCTGGGAACCGGCAGCCTATAGTGCCCAGAGCACAGAGCCCAGCACAGCTCTGCCTGAGTAGAGTCAGGGTTTTAGCCCCAGGGCAGCAGGGCCAGCAGCCGGCTGGAGGGACCCCAGAACACCAGCAGTTATGGCAATTCTAGAATTATCAACATAGACATGCTTAGGACAAAGTGAGAGGTTAGTGCCCTAGGGACTTTGGGACCAGTATTTGGGGAACGGGTCAGCTTCCTCCCCTGGGGGCTAGAAGCCACTGAGGAGACACGCCATTTTGCAGTTTTCAGAGGCAGCTCCAGCTCCTGGTCTCTGAACTGTAGGGAGATCCAGCCATCAGTCTTTGGGGGTAATCGCTCTTGCTTTAATCTCCCTGGATCTAGATTGTGATCTGGGATGGAGGTCGTGGGTGGGTTTCCGGGTTGCCAGAAAAAGAAGTTCACCTGTCTGGAGGCCCAGCCATACTGTGGCAACAAGCACAAAAGTCAAATAATTAAGTGGCAACAAGCCAAGGCAAAGGAAACAAATTAAACAGAAAAATGCAACCCTAGACTCCTACTTTGGGGCAAAGAGGGTCTAAGCATAGGAGAAGAGGACTGTGAGGTCAGAAGTTCTGCTCCAAAAGCCCCAGGGGAAAACATGAGTGGGTTGCAGGACATAGAGGTCCTTAAGGAGGACTTTAAAAATCAAATAAGAGAAGTGGAGGAAAAATTGGAAAGGGAAATGAGAAGGATGCAGGAAAAGTATGAAATGAGGGTCAACAGCCTGACTGAGGAAAACAACACCTTAAAAATAGATTAACTCAAATGGCAAAGGAGGCCCAAAAGGGCAATGAGGAGAAGAATGCCTTAAAAAGCTGAATTTGCTAGATGGAAAAAGAATCTCAAAAACTCACTGAGGAGACTCATTCCTTCAGAGTTAGACTGGAGCAAATGGAAACTAATAACTTTATGAGAAATGAACATGCTGTTATACAGATCCAAACAAATGAAAGATTAGAAGGCAATGTGAAATATCTTATGGGAAAAACCACTGACCTGGAAAATAGATCCAGGGGAGACAATTTAAAAATTATTGGACTACCTGAAAGCCATGATCAAAGAAAGAACCTAGAAATCACCCTTCAAGAAATTCTCAAGGAAAATTGCCCTGATGTTTTAGATCCAGAAGGCAAAATAGAGTTTGAAAGAATCCACTGATCATCTCCTGAAAAAGATCCTAAAAAGAAAACTCCCAGGAATATTATAGCAAGTTTCCAGAATCCCCAGATCAAGGAGAACATACTATAAGCAGCCAGGAAGAAACAATTTCAATATTGTGGAAACACCATCAGAATAGCACAGGACCTGACAGCTTCTAAACTGAGAGATGGAAGGGCATGGAATAGGATATTCCAGAGGGCAAAAGAGCTGGGATTGAACTCAAGGGTCACATACCCAGAAACACTGAGAATTTTGTATCAGGGGAAAATATGGTTATTCAGTGGAATAGAGGACTTTTGAGCATTCTTGAGGAAAAAAAAAAAAACAAAATTTGGCATCCAGGCACAAGAAGCAAGAGATGCTTGAGAAGGTAATCAGGGAAAAGAAATCCAAAGGAACTTATCAAAGTTGAACTATTTACATTACTATATAGAAAAACAATAACTGTGACTGAGGAAATCTTTCTCACTATGAAAATAATGGGGAAAGGGTGTATGTTCATATGAATATATATGTGAATGTGTGTGTATATGGTTACAGTTATATATGGATAGAGGGCATAGGTTGAATTTGTTAGGAAGGGAGGATACTCAAGGGGTGATATTATGAGGTAAGAGAGGAAAGTGGCAAGAGGAGATGGGGAGAGACAGGGTAGTGTAAACTGTCTCATGTAGAAGAAGCAAGGGGAAGTGGTTGCAAGGGAGGGGAAGAATAGGAAGGCAAAAAGGCAAAACCACATTCTGATTGAATTTGGTTCAGGGAGAGAATGACATACATACTAAATGGGATATCTCAACCTACAGCAGGATAGGGGGAAGGGGGAGGAGAGCAGGGATGATGGATGTGAGGGCATCCTTGGGGGGAGGGGAGGTTGGAAGTACCCACTACAGAAGAGGGACAGCATCAAGTAGGGAATGGACCAGGTGGAGGGTGGGATGAGTGGGAGGGAATTATAAGCAGCCTTGTACAATATATCTACTATGATAATGTTTTGCATAGTTAGACATGTACAACATATACTGTATATACTGTACAACATATACATTCCCAGAGGGAATGGTTGACAAGGGAGGAAGGAAATGGATCTGAAATTCAAAATCTTAAGATTAAATGTTTCAAATTTATATAAATACCATTATTAATATTCTTTTGCTTGTAAGTGGAAGATAAGATGTGCAGTCATTGGGTCCCAAAGATTCACCTTCGTCTAATGGAAAAGTCGAAAGGGGTATGGGAGATGATATGGGAGAGAGCAGATTGAAGGAATAGATATCTAGTGGGACTGCTATTCTGGGAGGGCAGGTAGGGGAAAAACGGGTGGGGGGGATGATTGTAACTCAAAATGCGGCGGATATGAATGATGTAAAACAGAAGTCAATAAAGCATTTTTTTAAATAAAAAAAATATACTAACTTAGGCAACAGTTAAGGTATTGTTTTTGTTTTTGTTTTTTCCACTGTGAGCTTGTTGAGATGAAGCCTAACAAAGAAGTAAACGTTTCTGTTTGGAAATGGAAAGTTAAATCAATTAAAGTGTAGTATGTTAAATATATTAATATTTGACTATAAAATGAAATAAAATTCACAGATTACAGTTTGTTTCTTTAATCTTCATTTTAGTTATTACAGTTTAACAAAAAAAGCGATTAAATTAATATTAAAAATCTGTATTTTTTTAGAACATGGACAAGGTTTATCAGGTCAGTAAACTGTGCTAGCCCAACTTGGGCTGAGCATGTTTATAGCAGGATTCATCAGGCTCCATTCACACCTTTGGATGGGGTGGTGGGGGAGAGAAAAAGTCTAAAATTAGGGTCCTCGTGTAGCCAAGATGGCAGAAAGGAAGCAGTAACCTCGCTGAGCTCCTCGGTCACTAAGTTTCAAAGGGTGAATCTGAGCGGATTCTGGAGTGACAGAGCCCACTGGAAGACAGAGAGTGGCAGAATCCAGCCCAGGAGGTTGCCCAGTATGTCCGCACAGGTCGAGCGCAGAGCACATGGGGTCTGCACAGCTCAGACCGAAGAGCAGACAAGCAGACTACACCAGAGAGAGAAAAAGCCCCAGCCTGCAGACTTACCAAGGACGAATCGCAGTCATCTCGAAGAGGGAAAGGATCATTGGAGCCAGATAGGAGAGTCGGGCCCCCAGTGGAGAGATTGGCTTCTCTGGCTGTATTCCCCCCGCCCACCCCCAGCCTGGAAGTTTAGAAAGTGCATGCCTGTATAATACAGGGGCTGGAATGGCAAAGTAAATTCTAGTTGCTCTGATCCTCCCATCCCTCCTTCATGAAGCAGAAACCCAAAGATAAGTCTCCCACCCAGACTGAAATCCCAAGTTAATGGAAATAGCCTCAGGCTTGAGAGTCTCCAAGAAGGGGTGAAACTGAGACAGCCAGGAGTCTGAAGAGAAGAGAGGGAGGGGTCCCAACAAGCCCCACCACACCTCACCAACAAAAGCCTACTTATAGCCCAGGGGTATAGAGGCAGAAATCTGAAGTGGTCAGACTCATTCCCGCCTACACATCTACATTCCTCTCTGACTTCCCTGACTTAGCCATAAAGTAGCCACCCAGAGGTATTCAAAATCAAGGATCAGGCCCCAAACTCATAGTCTGAGAAACTAAGAAACAGGAAGTCACAATGGGAAGGAAGGAAGCTGAAAAGGAGAAGGGGAAGGCAAGAAAGTCTATTCGAGCATACTATGCAGGGCATGAACAACAAAACACACAGGACAATATAGACTCTCTGCCCACACCAGAGACCACAGAAGGAAACATGATCTTGTCTCAAGCCCAAATAGCATTCCTGAAGGAGCTTAAGAAAAATTAAGACCAAATCAGGGAGGCAGTGACCAACTTGGAAAAAGAAAATACCTCCATAAAAAGGAACTTCAAAAACTAACTGAAGACCATAATTCGCTAAAAATTAGATACAATCAAACTTAATCTCAGAACTCTATGATGGAGCAGGAGTCAATAAAAAAAAAAAAACGATCGAAAAATTAGGAGAAAATGTAAAATATCTCACTGGAAAAATAACTGACCTAGAGAACAGATCCAGGAGAGACAACTTAAGAATTATTGGTCTACCAGAAAATCATGATGAAAAAAGCAATCTAGAAAACATCCTCCAAGAGATTGTCAAAGAAAACTGTCCTGAGGTTCTGGAATCAGAAGATAAAATAGCTATAGATAGAGTTCACTGGACTCCTCCTGAAAGAGATCCCAAACTGAAAACTCCAAGAAATATGGTAGCCAAATTCCAGAATTACAAGATTATAGAAAAAATTCTACAAGCAGCCAAAAAGAAACAATTCAAATATGGAGGAACAACAGTTAGGATCACACAGGACCTAGCAGCTTCTACACTGAAAGAGCAGAGGGACTGGAATTTGATATTTCGTAGGGCAAGAGAGCTAGGACTACAACCAAGGATTAACTACCCGGCAAAACTGAGCATAAACTTTCAGGCAAGGAGATGGATGTTTAATGAAGTAAGGGACTTCCAGAATTTCCTGCTGAAAAAGCCAAAGCTCAATGGAAAATTTGATCTCCAATTACAAGACTCCAGAAGGACATAAAAAGGTAAACAAGGGTAACATAGACTCACACATGCAGAAGTGCACACACCCACACCCACAAACACACGATCATTACTTGGGATACAACAAGAGCAAAATGTTCACATCCCTATATGTGGAGCTGATAACTGTCAATATTCGAAATCTTTATGATTATCATGACCTTCAAAAGGGTTATACTTAGAGGGTGTGGGTATGAATGCACTAACATGGAGTCTAAAAAAAAAAAGACTATTAAGGTGATCAAAGGTACTGTAATGGGAAAAAGGAAAGGATGAGCTAGGAAAAGGTAAAATATGCCATCTGAAGAGGCATCAAAACACACTATAGTAGAGGGGAAAGAAAGAGGGAGAAGAACATCATTTAAACACTATTCATACTGGTTCTGGTTCCAAGAAGGATCAAATTAATCAGAGAAGTTTAAGATTCTAAAGTGAATAGACACATAAATTCATTAAATAAAGGAAAAGGAGGGAGGGAGAGGAGCACTGTTTGAAATTTACTCTCATTGGTTTGGAATCAAACGGGGAATAATTTACTCTGATAAGTATAAAATTTTTTTTGTGTTCTATAGATAGTGGGAGGGTAAGGGCGGTGAAAAGGAGGAGACTAAAGGGAGGGATTAGAAGGGAGGGAAATAGTAGTAAGGGGAGAGGGTAGGTTAAGAAGGGGGGTCACTGGGTGGGAACACTGAGGGAGGGTGCAGTCAAAAGGGAAAACTTCAAGGAGGGGAAGGGAGAAGGAAGAAACAAAAACATAAACAGGGGAGGGAATAGGATGGAAGGGAAGAGACAGATAGTCATCATTACTGTGAATGTGAATGGGATGAACTCTCCCATAAAACAGAGGAGGATAGCAGAATGGATTAAAAACCATAATCCTACAATATGCTGTCTTCAAGAAACACATTTGAAACAAAGGGATACCCACAGGGTAAGGGTAAAAGGTTGGAGTAAAATTTATTATGCCTCAGCTAAAGTAAAAAAAGCAGGGGTAGCAATACTTATCTCAGATAAAGCAAAAGCAAAAATAGATCTAATTAAAAGAGATAAGGAAGGAAACTATATCCTACTAAAAGGTATCATCAAGAATGAAGCAATATCTAATTAGAGAAATGCAAATCAAAACAACTCTGAGATACCACATCTCTCCAGTCAGATTGGCTAAGCTGACAAAACAAGAAAGTGACAAATGCTGGAGAGGATGCGGGCAAATTGGAATGCTAATACATTGCTGGTGGAGTTGTGAACTCATCAAACCATTCTGGAGAGCAATCTGGAATTATGCCCAAAGGATTATAAATAATTTCATACCCTTTGACCCAGCCATACCACTTCTAGGGTTATATCCCAAAGAGATCATAGAAGTGGGAGGAAGAACCATATGTACAAAAATATTTTTAGCAGCCCTTTTGTGGTTGGAAAGAATTGGAAACTAAAGGGGTGCCCATCTATTGGGGAATGGCTAAACAAGTTGTGGTATATGAATGTAATGGAATTTTATTGTGCTATAAGAAACGAGGAGGTGACGGATTTCATAATTACCTGGAGAGACTTGTACAAACTGATGCTGAGCGAGAAGAGTAGAATCAGAAGAAATTTGTATACAATCACAGACATACCATATCTGTGACGACCAATTATGACAGACTGGACTCTTTTCAGCAATGCAGTGATATAAGTTAATCCCGAATGAATCAAGAAAGTGAGAAATGTGCCATCCAGAGATATAACTAGAAAGAACTGAGCCTGAATCCTGATGGAAGCAAACTAAATGATCTTGTTCTTCTCATTGTTTGGTTTTACTTCTTCCTTACCATCTTTCATCCCACCTAGTACAATATGCCTTTGTAATTGGAATAATGTTTAATATGAATGCATTTGCATAACCTATACTGTACTATATGCTGTCATGAGGGGAGGGGGGAGGGAAGTAAAGGAAATTTGAAAATCAAGGAACTATGGAATTGAATCTTGTTAACTGAAACTAAACTAATAAATTAATTTAAAAAAAAAAAGAGAGATCAGATCTGAGACAAACCAAAAAAAAAAAAAAAAAGAATGAAGCAATATCACTACTTAATATATATGCACCAAGTGGTATAGCAGCCACTCTGAACTCAATAAATCTAACCTCAAAATAAACAAGAAAGAGGTTAAGGAGGTGAATAGAATCTTAGAGAGACTAGATATGATGGATCTCTGGAGAAAACTGAATGGGGATAAAAAGGAATTTACTTTCTTTTCAGCAGTGAACGGTACACACTCAAAAATAGACCATGTACTAGAGCATAAAAACCTCACAATCCAGTGCAGAAAGGCAGAAATCTTAAGTGCATCATTCTCAGATCATGATGCAATAAAAATTATATGCAATAAAGGGCCAGGGAAAGATAGACTAAAAACTAATTGGAAATTAAACAATTTAATCCTAATAAAATGGTGGGTCAAACAAGAAATTATAGAAACAATCAATAATTTCATTCAAGAGAATGATAATAATGAGACAATATACCAAAATTTGTGGGATTCATTAAAGGCAGTTCTCAGGGGAAGTTTTATATCCCTGACTGCATACTTAATTAAAGCAGAGAGAAGGGAGGTCAATGAATTGGACATCCAATTGAAAGAGTTAGAAAAGGAACAAATTGAAAATCCCCAATCTAGTACTAAATTAGAAATACTGAAAACCAAGGGAGAGATTAATAAAATTGAAATTAAGAAAACTATTGAATTAATAAATAAAACTAAGAGCTGGTTTTATGAAAAAATCAACAAAATTGATAGACCCTTAGTCAATATGATAAAAAAAAGAAAGAAGAAAACCAAATTATGAGTATCAAAA
Organism: Gymnobelideus leadbeateri; assembly: GCA_011680675.1. NCBI lineage: Eukaryota > Metazoa > Chordata > Mammalia > Diprotodontia > Petauridae > Gymnobelideus > Gymnobelideus leadbeateri. Next base: position 89,853 of record WOXC01012488.1, on the reverse strand, counting down.
ATAAAAAGGGTGAATCTACCTCCAATGAAGAGGAAATCAAAAAAATAATGAGGAATTATTTTTCCCAATTGTATGCACATAAATATGACAATCTTAGTGAAATGGATGAATATTTACAAAATCACAAGTTGCCCAGATTAACTGAAGAGGAAGTGAATTACCTAAATAACCCCATCTCAGAAAAAGAAATCAAACAAGCCATCAATGAACTCCCTAGGAAAAAATCTCCCGGGCCAGATGGGTTCACTAGTGAATTCTATCAAACATTTAAAGAACAATTGATTCCAATACTCTACAAACTATTTTGGAAAATTAGTGAAGAAGGAGTCCTACCAAACTCTTTCTATGACACAAATATGGTACTGATTCCTAAATCAGGAAGAGATAAAACAGAGAAAGAAAATTATAGACCAATCTCCCTCATGAATTTAGACGCAAAAATTCTAAATAAAATATTAGCCAAAAGACTCCAACAACTTATCACAAAAATAATACGCCCTGATCAGGTAGGATTCATTCCAGGAACGCAATGATGGTTTAATATTAGGAAAACCATCAGTATAATTGAGCACATCAACAATAAAACTAGCAGAAACCACATGATCATCTCAATAGATGCAGAAAAGGCTTTTGACAAAGTACAACACCTATTCCTATTAAAAACACTAGAAAGTATAGGAATAAATGGAGCCTTCCTTAAAATAGGTGATAGCATCTATTTAAACCCATCAGCAAGTATTATACGCCATGGGGATAAACTAGAAGCCTTTCCAATAAGATGAGGAGTGAAACAAGGGTGTCCACTATCACCCCTCTTATTCAGTCTGGTACTAGAAACACTAGCAGTATCAATTAGAGAAGAAAAAGAAATCAAAGGAATCAAATTAGGCAAAGAAGTGACCAAGCTGTCACTCTTTGCAGATGATATGATGATATACTTAGAGAATCCTAGAGAATCAAGTAAAAAACTACTTGAGACAATAAATAAATTAGGCAAAGTTGCAGGATATAAAAGAAACCCACATAAATCCTCAGCATTCCTGTACATCTCTAATAAAACTCAACAGCAAGAGATAGAAAGAGAAATCCCATTTAAAGTCAATGTAGACATTATAAAATATTTGGTAATCTACGTGCCAAAACAAACACAGAATCTATATGATCACAACTATAAAACACTTCTCACACAAATAAAAACAGATCTAAATAGTTGGAAAAATATCAATTTCTCATGGCTGGGCCGAGCTAATATAATAAAAATGACAATTTTACCCAAACTAAACTATATATTTAGTGCCATACCAATCAGTTTACCAAAAAACTACTTTGTAGAGTTAGACAAAATAATAACAAAATTTATCTGGAAAAACAAACGGTCTAGAATATCAAGGGAATTACTGGAAAGAAATGCTAGGGAAGCTGGACTAGCTATGCCAGATCTTAATCTGTATTATACAGCAGCAGTCATCAAAACTGCTTGGTACTGGCAGAGGTGTAGAGTAGTGGATCAATGGAATAGAATATTTGCAGGAGACCCAGCAGTTAATGAATATAGTAATCTATTGTTCGATAAATCCAAAGACCCCAGTTTTTGGGATAAGAATGCACTGTTTGACAAAAACTGCTGGGAAAACTGGAATACAGGATGGCAGAAAGTGGGTATAGATCACTATCTAACACCATATACCAAAATCAAGTCTAAATGAGTGCATGATCTAGGTGTAAAGGATGATACTGTAAGCAATTTGGGAAAGCAAGGAATAGTTTACCTGACAGATCTGTGGAGAGGAAAGACTTTAGGACCAAACAAGAATTAGAGAGCATTATAAAATGCAAAATGGATAATTTTTTTACATTAAATTGAAAAGGTTCTGTACAAACAAAGCCAAAGTAACCAAGATCAAGAGGGAGGTGGGAAATTGGCAAAGAATTTTTACAACTTCTGTCTCTGATAAAGGACTCATCTCTAAAATTTATAGAGAATTGAGCCAAATCTATATGAATACAAGTCATTCCCCAATTGATAAATGGTCAAAGGATATCAATAGGAAGTTTTCAGAGGAAGAAATTAAAGATATCTATAAGCATATGAAGAAATGCTCTAAATCACTATTAATTAGAGAAATGGAAATCAAAACAACTCTGAGATACCACATCTCTCCAGTCAGATTGGCTAAGATGACAAAACAAGAAAGTGACAAATGCTTCAGAGGATGTGGACAAATTGGAACACTAATACATTGCTGGTGGAGTTGTGAACTTATCCAACCATTCTGGAGAGCAATCTGGAATTATACCCAAAGGATTATAAATAATGTCATACCCTTTGACCCAGCCATACCACTCCTAGGGTTATATCCCAAAGAGATCATAGAAGTGGGAGGAAGACCCATATATACAAAAATATTTTTTTTAAACAAAACTTTATTAACTTCTGTTTTACATCATTCATTTCCACCAGATTTTGAGTTACAATCATTTTCCCCCCATTATTCCCCTACCCAACCTCCCAGAATAGCAGTCCCACAAGATATCGCTTCCTCCAATCTGCTCTCTCCCATACCTTCTCCCATACCCCCATCAACTTTTCCATTAGAGGAAGGTGAATCTTTGTGTCCCAATGCCTGCACATCTTATTCCTCTATTACAAGCGAAAGAGTATTAATAATAGTATTTATATATATTTGAAACATTTAATGTTACGACCTCGAATTTCAGATCCATTTCCTTCCTCCCTTGTCACCCATTCCTTCTTGGGAGATAAGTAATTCAGTATATGTTGTACATGTCTAGCTATGCAAAACATTATCATAGTAGATATATTGTTCAAGGCTGCTTATAATTCCCTCCCACTCATCCCACCCCCCACCTGGTCCATTCCCTACATGATCCTGTCCCTCTTCTATAGTGGGTACTTCCAACCTCCCCTCACCCCAAGGATGCCCTCCCATCCATCATCCCTCCTCTCATCCCCCTTCCCCCTATCCTGCTGCAGGTTGAGATATCCCATTTAGTATGTATGTCATTTTCTCCCTGAACCAAATTCAATGTGAATGTGGTTTTGCCTTTTTAGTCTTCCTTATTCTCCCCCTCCTTTGCAACCACTTCCCCTACATGAGATAGTTTACCCTACCATGTCTCTCCCCATCTCCTCTTGCCACTTTCCTCTCTCACCTCATAATTTCATCCCTTGAGTATTCTCCCTTCCCAACAAATTCAACCTATGCCCTCTATCCATATATAACTGTAACCATATACACACACATTCACATATGTATTCGTATGACTACACCCCCTTCTTCCATTATTTTCATAGTGAGAAAGATATCATCAGTCACAGATATTGCTTTTCCATATAGGAATGTAAATAGTTCAACTTTGATAAGTTCCTTTTGATTTCTTTTCCCTGATTACCTTCTCAGGCATCTCTTCCTTCTTGTGTCTGGATGTCAAATTTTCTATTCAATTCTGGTTTTTTCCTCAAGAATGCTTGAAAGTCCTCTATTCCACTGAATTACCATATTTTCCCCTGAAACAAAATACTCAGTTTTGCTGGGTAGGTGACCCTTGGGTTCATTCCTAGTTCTTTTGCCCTCTGGAATATCATATTCCATGCCCTTTGATCCCTCAGTGTAGAAGCTGCCAGGTCCTGGGCTATTCGGATTGTGTTTCCACAATATTGAAATTGTTTCTTCCTGGCTGCTTGTAGTATTTTCTCCTTGATCTGGGGATTCTGGAACCTGGCTATAATATTCCTGGGAGTTTTCTTTTTGGGATCTTTTTCAGGAGGTGATCTGTGGATTCTTTCAACCTCTATTTTGCCCTCTGGATCTAAAACATCAGGCAGTTTTCCTTGAGAATTTCTTGAAGGGTGATTTCTAGGTTCTTTCCTTGATCATGGCTTTCAGGTAGTCCAATAATTTTTAAATTGTCTCTCCTGGATCTATTCTCCAGGTCAGTGGTTTTTCCCATGAGATATTTCACATTGCCTCCTAATCTTTCGTTTGTTTGGATCTGCTTAACAGCATCTTGATTTCTCATAAAGTCAGTAGCTTCCATTTGCTCCAGTCTAACTCTGAAGGAATGAATCTCCTCAGTGAACTTTGAGATTCTTTTTCCATCTGGCAAATTCGACTTTTTAAGGCATTCTTCTCTTCATTGCCCTTTTGGGCCTCCTTTGCCATTTGAGTTAGTCTATTTTTTAAGGTGTTGTTTTCCTCAGTCAGGCTGTTGACACTCATTTCATACTTTTCCTGCATACTTCTCATTTCTCTTTCCAATTTTTCCTCCACTTCTCTTATTTGATTTTTAAAGTCCTTCTTAAGGTCCTCTATGGCTTGCAACCTGCTCATGTTTTCCCCTGGGGCTTTTGGAGCAGGACTTCTGACCTCACAGTCCTTTTCCCGCTCTATGCCCCCAAAATAGGAGTCTAGGTTGCATTTTTCTGTTTCCTTTGCCTTGGCATGTTGCCACTTAATTGCTTAACTTTTGGGCTTGTTGCCACACTATGGCTTTAAGGCCAGCTAGAGGAATTTTCGTCCTGAACGTGTGGGGGGCAACTTCCGTTTCTGGCAAGCTATAAACCCACCCACAACTTCCACCCTAGATCACAATCCAGATCCAGGAGGTTAAAGCAAGAGCGATTACCCCCCAAGACTGATCGCTGGATCTCCCCACGATTTGTAGGCTGGGAGCCCGAGCTGCCTCTGAAAACTACAAAATGGCATGTCTCCTCAGCGGCTTCTAGCCCTCAGGGGAGGGAGCTGACGCATTCCCCAAATACAGGTCCCAAAGTCCATAGGACACTAACCTCTTACTTTGTCCCAGGCAAGTCTATGTTGATAATTCTGGCGTCTCCACAGTTCCTGGTGTTCTGGGGTTCCTCCAGCCGGCTGCTGGCCCTGCCGCCCTGGGGCCAAAACCTCGGCTCACGTGGACCTGGGCTCGGCTCGGCTCCTGCGCTCTGCGCGCTGCCGGCTCCCAGACCACTGCGCTGGTCCTTCCTGCAGGGTGCGGGGCTGTCCTCAGCGGGAGGTTAGCTTCTCTGTGTCGTTCTGTGGGTGCTGGGGCTCCAGAAGATTTTCAGAGTCCTTTTTTACATAGTTTGTGGAGAATCTGGGGGCAGAGAGGCTTGGAAGAGCTGTTTCTACTCCGCCATCTTGGCTCTGCCCCCCTACAAAAATATTTTTAGCAGCCCTTTTTGTGGTTGCAAAAAATTGTAAACTAAAGGGGTGCCCATCAATTGGGGAATGGCTAAACAATTTGTCGTATATGAATGTAATGGAATATTACTGTGCTATAAGAAACGAGGAGATGACGGATTTCATAATTACCTGGAGAGACTTATACAAACTGATGCTGAGCGAGAAGAGTAGAATCAGAAGAAATTTGTATACAATCATAGACATACCATATCTGTGATGACCAACTATGACAGACTGGACTCTTTTCAGCAATGCAGTGATATAAGTTAATCCCGAATGACTCAAGAAAGTGAGAAATGCACCATCCACAGATATAACTAGAAAGAACTGAGCCTGAATCCTGATGGAAGCAAACTAAATGATCTTTTTCTTTTCATTGTTTGGTTTTATTTCTTCTTTAACAGCTTTCATCCCACCTAGTACAATATGCCTTTGTAATTGGAATAATGTCTAATATGAATGCATTTGCTGACCCTCTACTGTACTATATGCTGTTGTGAGGGGAGGGGGGAGGGAAGTAAAGGGAATTTGAAAACCAAGGAACTATGGAATTGAATCTTGTTAACTGAAACTAAACTAATAAATTAATTTAAAAAATAAATAAATAAAATTAGGGTCCTTAACCTGGAGTTCAGTAAATGTTTTTGTTGTTATTGTTATTTTTTTGCTTTTTGGAGATGGGAATGTAGGGCAATTGGGATTAAGTGACTTGTCCAAGGTCACACAGCTAGTTTTTGTGTTAAGTGTCTCAGGTCAGAATTAAATTCAGGTCCTCCTGACTCCAGGGTTGGTGCTACATTCACTGTGCCATCTAAGCTACCCCTATTGTTCTTTTTATAACCATATTAAAAATAATTGATTTCCTTTACAATAACATTAATCTGATGCTACCAAAAGGGCCATTTTGCATGTGCACACATGTGCACGAGCACATACACAGACACAGACACACACACACACACAGACACACACACACACACACACACACACACACACCACAACCTATCTGATTGTTTCTGATTTTGTCTCTGTTTCTGTCTCTGGGGGCATGTATGTATATACATATGTATGTGCATATATTATAGAGTATATATATTCATATAATATGTGTGTTGTCTAGTCATTTTCAGTCATGTCTGTGACTCTTTGTGAAACCCTTTTGGGGTTTTCTTGGCAAATATACTGGATCGATTTGCCATTTCCTTCTCCAGCACATCTTACAGATGAGGAAACTGAAGCAAACAGGATTAAATGATTTGCCCAGGGTGTCCTTCAAATGTAGTTGGAAGGAGATAATGTCTGTCTTTTCCTTTTCCCTGAAAAGACTTGGGAATTCACAGGAGTGGTACTAGGATACATGGTGATTTGGATAGATCAATGTTTACCAGACTATACACTCTTTGGAGGAGATGGCTGATTAGTGACTCAGTTTCCCCCTCCCTTATTGTCTTGAGGCCAGGCAGAACAATTGCTACAAGAAAAGAGGGAGTTTCCAATTGTGGTAAACTTTCTCCTTTTGCTTTTCTCTCCATTATAGAGACAAATCCATCAATCCCACTTTTTCTTCTTTTAAAGCCTTTTGCTTGTTTTACTAATTAGTATCAAAGTGAATCCATTTGTTAAGAATATCAATGCTAATTGATTTCAAAGGTTGATTTCAAAGGTGTCTAGTCCCTTCATTTGTGACCTGGGGCTACAACAGTGAGGAAAGATAATTGTTATTTGTATAAAGATATGGGTTATAGTTCCACTCTTGGCAAAAAGGTCCCAAGGTCTGAGCTAAATCATTTGAAAATCTGATCGTTAAATGATTCATAATTCTAATAAACCCTGATTTTTCTTTTAAATTTCTCCTCCGTTGGCCCTAAACTGAGAGCACCATTTTGCTGTCACATTTAATCAATCGCTTCATTCTTCCTCTCCATCTACACCTTCCTCCACCTCTTCCTTAAAGCGTTTTGCTCAAGTAGATTTGAGATATAAAAGGGGCGTCACTTTGCTGGTGGTAGGAGAAAAAGGACGCAGTGGGATGGCGAGCTTGCCCAGTGGGAATTCTCTGCTCTCCCTTCCCTAGCTGACATGAGGAGTGGCGCTCCCATACCCGGATCTGCTCGGATCCCTTTGGCCCCTCTCCACTCCTGGCTTTGGGGTCCTTCAGACCGTGTCAGGGGTGCGGGGAGGACCAGAGGCTGACATGAGGCTATGGAGCCTAGGCATGGACACTGGCATCAGGAAGCCAAAGGGGGGTCTCAGACCCCCATTATCCATCTTGATACCCATCTGTGGCTCTACTTGACATTGCCGAACTGGCCCCTGGATTTTGACAGCCCCTTTGCCATGATACTTTTCCTTCTATGGGGGTTTCCGCTGAACAAGCCCAGGGTTGGACACAACTTTGATTTTCCTTACAGTGTCTTCGCATCATTTCTCTTCCTCAAGGTTACTGAAAGATTCCCCAAGAGGTGGAGAACCTGTGACCTCAAGGCCACATGTGGCCCTCTAGGTCCTCAAGTGCGGTCCTTTGATTGACTCCAAACCTCACAGAACAAATTCCCTTAATAAAAGGATTTGTTCAGTAAAACTTGGACCCAGTCAAAAGGCCTCACTGGAGAATATAGAAGGCCCCATGTGGCCTCAAGGCCGCAGGTTCCCCATCCCTGAAAGCTCTGCCTCCATCCATTGTGTAGGTCATCATGGGCTCCAGCATTCAACAGGAGGGAGACTCTCAAGCACCCCCAGATCTTCCTTGGCTATCAGCACCAACTGCCTATGATCAAGAACCTCAAGCTAAAGACCCTGACTGACTTCTTTGAGCTGCTCTACTGCTATGATGAACATCTACGGCACTGCTTGGGGCACATCCTCTTCTTCCTCATGCTTTTCATGTAAATTGATGGCAGCTTCACCAAGGTGAAGAAGACGAAGTATCCTCGTTCAGCTCTGCTCTTGTTGGGGCCAGCAGTCTTTATTATTGGTATCTGGACACTGAAGGGCAGGCAGATCTTCATCTTCCTCATCTTCACCTGTTTCACCTATGTAATGAACCAGAAACAGAATCACCACTAAATAGACAGTAATGCACTGTTCCTCATCTACACCTGGCACTCTCCTGTTTGTGTCCCTGTGAGTGTTTTGACTGTGGAACCATCACACCCTCAGGAACAAATACTCAGGAGTCATCTACCTTTCAGAACCATGGGCCTTCTACACCCTCCATGTCAGCAGGTGCACCTGAGTTGCTCAGAGCATGAAGGTAAGAGGGTTTTCTTGGGAGAGATTTTGCATGAGTAGTCTGTTGGGAAGAAGCCACTCCTATCTCAGCTTCTCCCCTGCCAAGGAAAACTTGCTTCTCTCTGCCCTTCTCCTGTCCCCATTTCCAACACCTTCCACTTCCAACACTTTCAATATCTCCTCTAGGTCTTGACTGCTGAGCATCAAAGGAAGGAATCAGAAAAGAGAAAACTTAAGGGAGATAGTAAAGGAGACTTTGAGTATTTGAAACATTGTCAGTTTGAAGAGAGATTAAATTTACTGTTTTAGGCATCAGTTCTAAATCCTACTCTGCCCCCAAAATACTCTTCCTTTCCATTTTAGGTCTCTCACAGGCTCTGTCTCCCATCTCTGTGCCTTTGCACTTGATGTCCCTCAGGTGCTGACCTCTGCTTCTTAGGTTCCCAGATTTCATTCCTGACTCAATTCAATCTTTGCCTTCTGCAGCAGGCCTTTCCTGTTCTTGCCAGCTCCTACTACCTTCCCTCAGAGATCAAATTGCATCTGCTTTCTAGGGAAAATGAATTTATGTAATTATTTATATATTGGTTTTCTCAGTGAAAGCTGAGCACTTTAAGATCAGAGACACTGTTTTTTACTTTCTTGATATGCCCAGCACTTAACACAGTACTTAGGACATAATTAATGATCTTTTGTCTCTAAAGCAACATTGATTACCTTTGTAGTATCATATTCTATGACACAAATCATAGGGATTCCAAAGATTCCCAACATTACCTGGTGTGTGCCTAATGATTCATTTTTATTACACAGTCTTCTCCTTGCTCTCAAATTAAACTCTACTGCTTTCCACTACAACTCTGTCACTCAGAACACAGTTGTCCTTCCTTCTACATACTAACAGGCTAGCTTTATCCCTAACAACTTACACATAAAAATTTCCCATATGTTCTAATGTATCATTAATAAGTAAAGAATAAGATGACATATGTTCTAATGCATCTTAAATAATTCCAAAATTTGCAAAAGCTTTTTGCCTCCATAAATTTCATTTTAAATTTGAACCAGAGTAGAAGTAGGAATAATGCTAGAAGTCAAGGAGATACCAATTTTTAACCCAAAAAAAAGAGAAAAATTAGTTCCTAGATGTCAGAGCTATACATTATAATAATATTTTTTCTGCCTTGTAAGGTAATGAGTTCCAAATTATAAGAAGGTTTTCAAGCTGGGGTATGTAGGAAGAAAAATCATAAGACAATATTTGCTATTCCTGAGAAAATGGGAATATACTTCAGGAAACAGAGTCTAGAGAGAAATACTTAGAAAATATTAAGTGCTAAAATGTGGCACACAGCTCTGGGAAGATTATATGATACCCTTTGGGAAAATATATCCAAGTAGAGCACCATATATTCTATTTTTTGTTGCTGAGGGTATGTATCTGATGGGGTGCTTGGGACCCAGGCCGAAGATCATATCTCTGCAAGACTCCATTTTTCGATTGGCCCCTGTCCTTTGAGAAATTTTTTTCTTGTTGCAGAACACATTCTCTTATCAGAACAGACACAGGGGTGCATGGTCCAAAGACTTTTTTCCCTGACTGGCCTAAGGACTCTCCCTTGAACCAGATCCCCAAGGTCCATGCCTCTGACAACTTCCTCAATGTCTAATATCAACAAAGTTATCCAGGCAGACTCCCAGTATTTTTCCATCCATAAACTCCCAAAGACACCTGAACCCACAGATTACCAAATTAGCATTCCTGACATTCCTTTCCTTTGCCCCTCTTCCATTATCCTCACTAGCTTGGAGGTTCCCTAAGGACTCTTGCCCACTTTTGCTAAATTAGCATTACAATAAACTTTTCACCACTTTACTAAAAGGAGACTTGAGTGTGTGGATTCATTCCAGGCAACTCTGTTTTGGCATTCTCTGAATCCCAGTACCCACAAACCTCTTCAAATCTACTCTTTTCACATTCTCTTGTTTCTCCTCTGCAACATTTATTCACATAGCCCTTTTGGGTTCTAAAAGTTTGACCCTGTCTTTATCAGATAAATGTTCCTTTTGGTTTTGATACGGCTTCAGCAGAAAGTCATAAACAAAAGAAAAAAATTTCCTTTTTTTTACACCCAACCCAAATGCCATACACTTGTTTAAATACAAACTCTTTGATGTTATATCTGTAACTACCTGCTTGATGAAAAAGCTTTTATGCTGTAGATAAGTTGGGAAAATACACTTTCATCCTTTCTTTTCAGAGTGGGAATGAATTACAAAAATTGCATATTGTATATGTTTTCATGCCAGATTGATGTGTTGGCTGCTTGTGTTGAACTGCATTTTGTCTGTTTTTTGTTTTTGGTAAGAAAATAGATCCCTGTATATGTAGGGGCGAATTATATATTTGAATTTGAGGGTAATGTAAAAACAAAAGAAACCAATAACGTGTTTTTTTTTAATATTATCTGCTCACAAAATGTACTTTAAGATATGCTTAAGAAGTTGAATTAGAAAATATTTCTAGGTAAGAAAACTGCATAATGATAGAGGTCACTAAATAATTTTGTCCATACATTTTGTTGGATAATCATGAATTAAACATAGAAGAGAAGGAGGGAATCATGGAGGACAATTAGAGATAAAATGCCAGTTGCAAGAGACTGAAGGAGACATTTATGCCCCCTTAAAAACATTTTGAAGATTGTAAACATCCCTACTCCCCAGCAACAAAATTTTACCTTTTCAGAATTTGTTACCATTTGAAGGAATGAAAGTATCTAAGCAACAAAATTATAGTTACGTTTATATAATTGCTCATTTATATGTGATTAGCATGAAAATTTTCATCTTTTAATATATGCAAAGCCACTGATTACATCATCAATTTCAGGCACTCTTTAGTATCACATTCACTGGAAAGGATGAATAGTCTTGACAATCAATCTTTTTGCCAAAAATATTCTGAAATCATGTGAAATTATTCTTTTCAGGTCCTTTCACATAATTCAACAGTAAAAAAACAAATCAAAAACAAACATACAAAAATGCAGAGATACAATGCTCATATGACAAATTCCCAGCCAAACTAGTTTTTTCAATGTTCTTTAAACATGGAGTTATATGTCCTGACTCCTAGCCTTTGCACTAATTGTCACTGTTGCTTGGAATATTATCCTTCCTCACTTCACCTTTTGGCACCTAAGTGCCTTTTAAACCACAGCTTAAATGTCACTTCTAACATAAGACCCTTCATGATCCCTGGAGCTGTTAGTGCTTTCCTCTCCATAAACTTTCTTTGTATTTATGGTGTATTGACTTATCTGTACACATCGATTTTCCATCCAATAGTACATATGTAAGTTTCCTGAGGGCTCATGTTTCACTTTTGTATTTATACTGCTACCATCTGGGATGGTGCCTTCCTTTGTGAATGCTTACTGAGTTTAATTGAATGCATGTGTGTGGGTCGCAGCCCCATTATTAGCCAAATGGCAAAGATCAAACAATATTTTCTGCTTTTACATGACATAATTTTAGCTACTGCTGCTTTTCACCTCTGAACAGAATCAGAATGCTCAAGATCTTTCCTACATTTTGCAGGGGAGACATCTATAGCTCTTTTTACTTTGTTTGATACTATATTTTTGAGTTTAGACCCAGAAAGGAAGGAAAAAAAGAAAGAGATTTCTTGCAAAATTTAATTTTTCTTAGGAATATATGATATAAGAAAACAGATGATATGTTTTCATTGAATGAGGAAATGTGTTACAGACCCAAATCAAACAAACTGAACACGCACTGCTTTCTTTTATGTTACTTTTTTAATTGACCTTTTTGAAGGAAAAATTAAATATGTTAACTTTTATCCTTCTATAATTAATGTTTTAATTAGATAAATATGTTCACTTTCATTTTTCATAATATTCTCTGTGTTACCTTTTATCCAACTATAAGTTTTGAAGTTTTCAAGGCAGTCTCAATTCTTAAATTACCACATTCTGTTAACTCTGTCAGTATGAGTCAGAATTGAATTCCAGGTTATCAGTGTGCACAAGATGTAAGATTTATTTGACGGTGAAGGCTTCAGGCCATGTGAATCATTGGCAGATTTGCTGACACATTTGTGATAGTATTACTCAATACCCTAAACACTTCTGTCATCTGTGATATCACAGTCTCATAGCACTTGCTGTATAAGGCTGGCATGCTTCTTAGTGACCTTTTTCAGTTATCTCTAATGTGTTCATTAACATTTCCTAGAAGCTGTTGGGACTTGTAAATAATGTGAAAGTCATTCTACTATTATGAAAAAAAAATTAAGAACCTGCAATTTTCAAATAAGCTGCATTTGCCCTTTATAGGTTAAAACTAATTGAAGTGTTCAAATACAATACACATATTCTATGTTGTATAGAATATGTTGTTGTTCTGGTTCTGCTTACTTCATTTTAAATCAGTTTATACAGGTCTTCCCTCTTTTTAATCTTCCTCAAACTATCCACTTTATCACTTTTTCAAATGCAGAATTTCATTATATATATATATATATATATATATATATATATATATATATATATATATATATATATATATATATATATTATAAATTGTTTAGCTATTCCTCAATTGATGAGCACCCCATAAGTTTCTAAGTTTTTGACACCATAAAAAGAGCTGCTGTAAATGTCTGTAAAATACATATGGAGAGTGAAGATTTTTAAAAATGATTTATTTTCTGCTTCATTTTGTTTAATTGCATTTTCCTGGCCCTCAACTTCATGATATTTCTTTAGTTTTCACACAACTGAGCATTACCTATATGGGATAACTCTCCTCATCTGCGTTCAGAGACCCAACATTTTTTTGGTTCTACTCTACCCTTTCCTTCCTTCTTTATCTCCTTGACTGGTTCTTCATGCTCTCCTTTTTCTGTTTTTAGGGATGGCAGTCTATTATCAAAGAATCTTTATCTTCTTTCTCTTCTATCTCATTAATTCTTTTGGCTTCAGACTCAGTGAATATAACTTCCAAATTCAGTATCTAAGACAAATCTTCCTTCTAAGCTTTACATAAACATCTTCAACTGCCTTCAGGCATTTCTTACTTGGGAAAAGAATTCAACAAGTTTCAAACCAGATGTATTATCATTCCTCATAAATATGTGCCTTTTTCTGATTTCTGTCCATGCACTCCAATTACAGAATCTTAAATATTTGAAAACTCAGAGATTTTTTCTTTTAAAAAAAATATTTCTTGAGTTCTGATTTCTCTCCTTTTCACTCCATCTTCTCCACCAATTGAGAAAACAAGAGAAATAAAGCTCATCACAAATGCACGTGATGTCAATGCCATATATGTGTATGATGTTATGTTTTATACTTGAATTGCAGTTAGGAAACTTTTGTTCCAATCTGGCATTCTTAGCAGTGTGACTTTGAGCAGATCAATTCACTTTACTGTGACTTAGTTTCTTTTTAAAATGAGATTATTGTTGTGATCCTTGTTTAAAATATAACTCATTTTTCCTCCTAAAACCTCCCTCCAACATTCTTATTACTATAAAGAGCAACATCATCCTCCTGGTCCCTCAGGCTAATATCCTAGGAATCTCACTAACATATCCATGCTATTGCCAAAGTTCAAGATATCATCTTTGCAACATCTCAAGAATATGCCTCCTTCTTTCCTGTAATACTACCACCACTGCAATTCAGGTGCTCATTGCCTCACACATTGATTACTGAGATAGATTGCTGATGGGTTGGCCTTTCTCTAGTCTCTCCCCAATCTAATCTTTTCTTCATTCATCCACTAAAGTGATTTTTCAAAGATGTAATTATAATCAATTCCTCCACACCCATTTGCACACTCACAAACTTCTTTCATCTCTCTCTCTCTCTCTCTCTCTCTCTCTCTCTCTCTCTCTCTCAACTCCCGTGGCTTCTGCAAAGCCATACATAAGCAGCTTTACAGAATAATGCTGCTGTGAACAGCTTTCAATATTCTGATTACATAGAATAGCAAACACTATATTCAATAACAGATGAGAGCAAAACATTCCCAGAAAATCAAGGTAAAGCATTCACGTTTTCATAACTCAACAACTTATCACTAAAATGACCACATATTTTTCAACAAAGTGGTCACATGGTTATACACAAAGTATGTTCATTTAGTCAATCACACAATCCTTAATCCAATCACAAAGTACAAAAGTCAAAGATCTCCACACCTAGGTCACAGTAAATTATCATCTTCTCAATCAGTAAACAGTATCCAAGTAAAGTTGTCTTTCAGCTTGACTCAAGGCTGGTTCTCAGCTTCCCTGGTTCCCCTTCCATGGTCCCAGCTCCTATCTGGATTCACCAAACTGTCACCTGGTTTCAAAGGAAGAGAGATCCTAGCTCCTTGTCCAGATCTCCATGCAGTTCCTGTTCCACAATGAAGCTCACTGTGTCCAGTCCACCTTAAATCATTCACAGTCTCTATTCCTGGGAAGACACTGCTTAACAAAGCCAAAAACAGACAAAGTACTGACACCACAGTCATACCTCCTCTGCAGTACTGACACCACAGTCATACCTCCTCTGGCAGCTCCAGCTGGCCCTTGGGAAATCCTCAGCAGCCTCAGCAGCTCGAGCTAGCCCTCAGAAGTCTTTAGCATCTTGACTGACCCTCAGAAGAAGCTCTGCCACCACAAGTTACCATGAAATTTTTACTTTCCCAGCTGGAGTTTTTCCTTATATACATTATTGCTCCTCCCTGTTCAGCCCCTTCCTGTTATTTCAGCAACAGGGTTTCATACCTTCTGTTTCCTTAACAGAGGCTTAATTTAAAACTAGGTGAAACTTGTCAGCTTAGCAATACAAAGGGATCTTCAAATTTCATTACCATTACAGCTTCCTATTGTTTCCAAGAATAAATACAAAATGCTATATTTAACATTACAATAGCTTCATAACATAGCTCCCTTCTACGTTTCCAGTTTTCTTATATTTTACTTCTTAACATTTTCTCGTCTCCTGTCTGTCCCATGAGGAAAACACTTCTCTCTCTTCTCCATGTACTTATTTTTCCATATGCCTGGGCTTCTCTCTTCTCATCTAATTAATGAACTTTCTGGTTTCCCTTAAGTCACAACTAAAATCCCACCTACTACATAAAGATTTTACTAACTCTTCTTAGCTTCAGTGCTTTCCCTATTTTAATTATTTCCCAATTGTCCTGTATGTAGGTATATATATATATATATATATATATATATATATATATATATATATATATATATATATATATATACATATATATATATTTGTAAATGTAAGTGTGCACAGAAACATACATATGCATAAATATAAATACATACATACATACATATATATATATATATATATATATAGAGAGAGAGAGAGAGAGAGAGAGAGAGAGAGAGAGAGAGATACAGATAGATCTAGATAAACAAATATCTAGATATATCTGTCTATCTAGTTCATTACATGTACTTTTCCCAAGTAGATTGTGACTTTCTTGAGGGCAGGGAACACTTTCTGACTCTTTTTGTATTCCTTAGCAGAGTTCCTGGCACATAGCAGGAGCTTGATAAATATTTATCAGATAATCAGATATCAGGCAATCAGATAAGTATTAGACAATGAATCAGATTGACTGATTTCCTCATGAATAATTTATGATTGAGAAGTTTTCATCTTTAACTTATATTTTATCAAATATACCACAGACTTAAGTGTTTATAAGAACCTGGAATATTTATCAACCTTAAGGATTACATGACCTAATTCCAAATCTGCCTGTTTCCCATTATTACACACAGTGTGAACATCTGTCCAGACAAATATTATATGTGACTAACATGAGAAATCAGCTTATAGGCATTTAAAAATTGTCAGGATCTCAGAGCAAAACAGTTTGCTTTTTCTTTTCTTTTTCTTTTTCTTTTTTTTGCCCAAATGCTTTATTAACTTCTGGTTTAGATCATTCATTTTTGCCAGATTTTGTGTTACAATATTTTCCCCATTTTTCCCCTACCCAGCACGCCAGAACAGCAGTCCCACAGGATATCCCCCTCAACCAGTCTGCTCTCTCCCATCTCTTCTCCCATACCCCCTTCGACTTTTCCAGTAGGGCAAGGTGAATCCTCGTGCCACAATGCCTGCTACATCTTATCTACCAATTATATGCACAATAGCATTAATCATAGGATTTATATTTTTAATTGGTTTCAAAAGGAAGATAAGCAACTCAGTATATACATTTATATTTGTAACTATGAAAAACATGACCATAGTAGATATATTGTAAAAGACTTTCTATATAACCCTCCCTCCTATCCCACTTCCCACCTGGTGCACTCCCTACCTTGGTCCTGTCCCTTTTCAAAAAAGGGTGCTTCCAAATCCCTCCCCCAGCGTGCCTTCCCTTCCAGTGATCCCCCTTCATCCTCATTCACCCCTATGTTCCTGTAGGGTGAGAAACCTTATTAAGTATGTATGTCATTCTCTCCCTGATCCAAATTCAATGAGGATAAGGTTTTGCCTTTTTTGCTTTCTATTCTTCCAGTCCTTTGTAACCATTTTCCCTTGCTTCTTCTATATGAGATGGTTCAACTCATTCTGTCTCTCCCCATCTCCTCTCCTTACATTCCTTTCTCAACTCTTAATTTCACCTTTTCAGTATCATCCCTTCCTATTCAATTCGAACTTTTCCCTCTATCTATGTATACATGAAAACAAATATACACACATTCACATATGTATTCATATGCCCATATAAACTTCTTCCACTATTTTGATAATGAGAAAAGTTTCATCAGTTACAGTTATCTTTTTTTTTTCCTGTAGGAATGTAAATAGTTCAACTTTTATAAGTTCATAATGATTTCTTTACCCAGTTTACCTTCACAAGCATCTCTTGCTTATTGTATCTGAATGTCAAATTTTCTATTCAACTCTGGTATTTTCCTCAAGAATATTTGAAATTCCTCTATTCCATTGAATGACCATATTTTTTTTTCCTGAAACATAATACTCAGTTTTGCTGGGTAGGTGATTCTTTGTTTTAATCCCAGCTCCCTTGCCCTCCAGAAGTTCATATTCTATGCCCTTTAATCCCTCAGTCTAGAAGCTGCCAGGTCCTGTCCTATTCTGATTGTGTTTCCACAATATTGATATTGATTCTTCCTGGCTGTTAGTAACATTGTCTCCTTGATCTCAGATTTCTGTAACCTGGCTTAATAGCATCTTGATTTCTCATAAAGTCACTAGTTACCATTTGCTCCACTCTAATTGTGAAGGAATGTTTCTCCATCTATGTGTTGCGCTTTTGATATTCTTTTTTTCCATCTGGCAAATTTGGCTTTTTAAGGCATTCTTCTCCTCTTTGCCTATTTGAGCCTCTATTGCCATTTGAATTAGTCTATTTTTTAAGGTGTTATTTTCCTAAGTCATGCTGTTGACTCTCATTTCATACTTTTCTTGCATCTTTCTCATTTCTCTACCCAATTTTGCCTCCACTTCTCTTATCTGCTTCTTAAGGTCCTCTATGGTCTGTAACTAGCTCAAACTTTAATTTGGGGCTTTTGGTGAAGTATTTCTCACCTCACAGTCCTCTTCCTATTCCATGTCCTCTTTGCCCCCAAAATAGGAGTCTAATGTTGAATTTTTCTGTTTATTTTGTTTTCTTTGCTTAGGCATGTTGCCACTCAATTTCTCGACTTTTGGGTTTGTTACCACAGTAGTACTCTGCCACCAGCCAGGGGAGCTTCCATCCTAAATGCTGCAGTTTTCCCAAGTTCTGGAGTTATTAGTTGGTTGGCCTTTCTGAGGCTTCCACACTCTCTGGCAAGCTGGCAAGTGCGATTACCCCCCAGACTGATCACCAGATCCCCCTACAGTTCACATTCCAGGAGCTGAAGCTGCAATGGGGCAATGTGGCAGAAGCTATGCCAGCTCCTCAGAGGCTTTTCATCCCCAGGGAGGCCACTCACTCTCCCAACAAGTCCCAAAGTCCATAGGGCACTGACCTCTCACTTTGTCCTAGGCATCTGTGTGTTGATAATTCTGGAAACACTGCAGCTGCTTGTGTTCTGGGGTCCCTCCAGCTGGCTGTGTGGTCTGGCCACCCTGGAGCTAACATCTCTGACTCACGGGGACCTGGGCTTGCCTTCCATAGCTCTGTGCTGGCCGCTCCCTGTTGGGCTGCAGGGCTGTGTTCAGTGGGAGGTCAGTTTGTTGTGTCATTTTGTTTGTTCTGTAGCTCCAGAGTTCGTTCAGAGACCCCTTTTACATAATTTTGAAGTGGTGTCGGCGAGAGCTCCACAGAAGTGCTGTTTCTACTCTGCCGTCTTGACTGCAAAGCAGTTTTCTAATTTAAATAGGATACAGTGTATAGGTAGAATATTTTTCAGATTTATTTAGACTAATAATTAGTAATATTTCAAGAACTTGGAAAAACTAGTTATAACTATTTATATCATCAGTTTTATTTCTAATAATATACATCATGCATTGTTTTTTAAGTATTAACTTAATTATAAATATATTTATTTTAATAACCTGAGAAAATGGGACCCTCTGTGTTACTGTCTCTCACAGTTAAGTGAATGTATGTTTAAATATATAAGAATTTTGCTGGAGATGATACAAATGATCTAATTATCCACTGTGATTTTTATAATAAAGTCTATGAAAGTAAGAACTATAACATGTTCATTTCGTATTTCTTTACAGTTCTCTGCATAGAGTAGGCATTTAATAAAGTGTTTTTGAATGAAATGATACCATAAACAAATATTCTACCTACTAGTATTATTAGACAATAATATATATTTTATGTAAAGGCAAAACTCTCTTCACTCCCTACAAATTTACTATCTAACAAATGTGACTATCCAAACACATTTTTGTTCTGTGACTGCAGTTTGTATGTTCTATTATACAATCCTACAGATCACTCTCCACAAAATTCTGAATTTCATCTAGACGTTTTGAAAGCGAATGGGTACCAATGGTGAAAATGGGTCAGGTATCTGTTTGTTCTACCTTATGCTTTCTAGAAAACAGAACCAAAAGTTTTTCCTATTATGTAACTCTGTAGTAATATCTTCACATTTTTTCTTTAATAACTCTTCATTGACATTTATCTCTCTCTTCATAACATTATCAGGGAACTGTAATTTTAATTGTTCAAGTTTGAAGACTCAATCCATCTCTGGAATCAATCAACAAAAATCTATTAAGCTCCTAATATGTAAGGTTTCATGGGTGTAACTATAAAAGACCTAGAGAGTGGTGATGTAATATCATTTATGGATAACAATAGTCTGGTTAACATGGCTCGAACACAGAGTATATGAGGTGAATTAAAGTATTATCAGGTTTTTCAGGACTTTAAATGAGAAATAAGAGTTTATATCTTTTCTGAGAAGCCCTAGATATTTTTGGAATCTTATTGAACAGGGGAGTGATATGACTAGAAATAAATTTGGAAGCTGTAGGATAGATAGATTCAAAAGGTGGAGAAGAAGGGAAATAATTAAGACGATATTGCAATAGTTTGGCGGGGGGGGGGGGAGGGGGAGGTTCCTAGGAATGATATAGATTTGACTTAGGGTGGTTGTAATGTTTGTGGAAAGAAAGGAAAGCTTAGACAAAATATTGTGGACATAGAATCATTGAACCTTGGAAATTATCTATTGTTTCCTTCACCATAATGTTAATGTCCTTTGTCCTGTCATGTTCTTCTGGGAAATCTATAATCCTTAATTTATCTCAGTGCATCCTGTCTTCAAGATCATGTATTTTTCTTTCATAGTGAGAACATTATGTTAATGTTTTTTTTTTCTTTTCTTTTTTTCTTTGCATATTTCTTTCTAGGTTGTCCTTTTCTTCTATATGGTTGCATTTCCAATCTATTATTCTCTCTTGTTTCATTGATGACAATTGCCATTGTAGTTTCATTTTGTCTCTATTCTGCTCATTATTTTTGCTATATAGGTCATAAATTCTGCTCTGATAACTATTTCATTTTTTTTAAAATTTTAACAAATGCTTTATTAACTTCTGGTTTACATCATTCATTTCAGCCAGATTTTGAGTTACAATTTTTCCCCATTTTCCCCTACCCACAACCCCCGAATAGTAGTCCCATAAGATATCCCCTTATCCAATCTGCTCTGTCCCATATCTTCTCCCATAGCCCCTTCGACCTTGCCATTAGGGCAAGTTGAATCTCTGTGCCCCAATGCCTGCACATCTTATCTCCCAATTACATGCAAAATAGTATTAATTTATTTATATACATGTGAAACATTTAATTTTAAAACTTCGAATTTCAGATCCATTCCCTTCCTGCCTTGTCACACACTCCCTTAGGGAAGATAAGCAATTCAGTATGTGTTGTACATGTGTAGCTATGCAAAACGTTACCATAGTAGATCTATTGTAAAAGACAGCTTATATTTTCCTCCCACACATCCCACCCCCCACCTGGTTCATTCCCTACTTTGATCTTATTCCCTCTTCGAAAGTGTGTACTTCCAACCTCCCCTCCCCCCAGAATGCTTTCCCTCCGTCATCCCCCCTTTCATTCCCCTTCCAACTACTCTCCTGCAGGGTGAGATATCCCATTTAGTATGTATGTGATTCCCTCCCTGAGTCAAATTCAGTGAGAATAGGGTTTTTCTTTTTTGCCTTCCTGTTCTTCCTCTCCCCTGCAACTACTTCCCCTTACCTCTTCTACGTGAGATAGTTTACCCTACCCTATCTCTCCCCATCTCTTTTTGCCACATTGCTCTCTCACCTCTTAACCCCTTAAGTATCATCCCTTCCCACCAAATTCAACCTGTGCCCTCTAATCATGTATACCTGTATATATGTATAAATACATTCACATATGTATTCATATGTCCATATACCCTTCTTCATTTATTTTCATAATGAGGAAGGTTTCATCAGTCACAGTTATTGTTTTTCCATGTATGAATATAAATACTGCAACTTTGATAAGTTCCTTTTGATTTCTTTTCCCTGATTACCTTCTCAAGAATCTCTTGCTTCTTATGTTTGAATGTCAAATTTTCTATTTAACTCTGTTTTTTTTTTTTCCTCAAGAATCCTTGAAAAAGTGGATAATGAGAGACTGGGCTCAGCTCCCAGAGAATTGCACTGTGCTGGGCTGGCTGCTCCCTGCAGGGCTTCTGGTCTGTCCTCAGAGGTATATTTGCTTCTTTGTGTCATTCTGTGGGTGCTGGAGCTCCAGAAGTTGTTGAGAGTCTACTTTTTACATTGTTTGGAAGTGGTGTGGGGGGGAGCACCTTGGAAGTACTGTTTCTACTCTGCCATCTTGGCTCTGCACCCCCCCCCCCGTCATTTCCTTTTTAATCCACCCAGGAATAGCATATCATGGTTCCATGTTCTCCTCAAACTTTGCAGAATTCTCTTTGTCATGAAGTGTTGGATCATTTCTTTTTCAGTATGTATTCACATATTATTTTTAGATTATCTATTAGAAAGAAGGAGCCCCAGCTGGCCAACTGACCCATCCCAAGGACAAACTGCAGCCATCTCACCAGCATCTCACCAGGGGACAGGAGGAATCAATGGAGCCAGGTAAAAGAGTGCTCGGGAGCCCCCAACAGAGACAGCAGCTTCTCCTGGGGCTATCACCTCCACCCTGGAAGTTTAGAAATTGCCTGCCTGCATTTTCTTTTTTTTTTTTTTTAAAGCAATTGGGGTTAAAGTAACTTGCTTAAGGTTACACGTCCAGTCATTATTTGTGTGTGTGTGCTCATTTTCTGAGGCCGGATCCGATCTCGGGTCATCCCAACTCCGAGCCCGGCACTCTTACTGTGCCATCTAGCCACCCCAGCCTGCCTCCTTTTTCAGGAGTCAGAACAAAAAGTAAACTTGAAAGTCTTCTATTCCACTGAATGACCTAAACAAGATATTCAGTTTTGCTGGGTAAGTGATTCTTGGTTTTAAACCCAGATCTTTGGACTTCTGGAATATCATATTCCTGCCCTTCAATCCCTTAGTGTAGAAGCTGCCAGGTCCTGTGCTATTCTGAATTTTGTTCCCACAACATTGAAATTGTTTTTCCTAGCTTTTTGTAGTATATTCTCCTTGATCTGGGAATTCTGGAACTTGACTATAATATTCCTAGGAGTTTTCTTTTTGGGATCATTTTCAGGAAGCAATATGTGGATTCTTTCAACCTTTATTTCCCCCTTTGATTCTAAAACTTCAGGGCAATTTTCCTTTAGAATTTCTTGAAGGATGATTTCTAGGTTCTTTGATCATAGCTCTCAGGTAGTCCAATAATTTTTAAATTATCTCTCCTGGATCTATTTTCCAGGTCAGTGGTTTTTCCCATGAGATATTTAACATTGCCTTCTATTTTTTTTCCATTTGTTTGGATCTGTTTAACAGCATCTTCATTTCTCATAAAGTCACTAGCTTCCATTTGTTTTTTGTTTTTTTTTTTTCATGTCTGACCCCATTTGGAGGATTCTTGGCAAAGATACTGGAGTGTTTTTGCCATTTCCTTCTTCAGCTCATTTTACAGATAAAGACACTGAATCAGATAATATTAAGTGACTTTCCCAGGGTCATATAGCTAGAGCTTTTCAGTCCACATTTGAACTCAGGTCTTCCTGAGTCAAGGTCCAGTACTTTATCCACCATTTCACCTAGCTTCCCTCTTTTATTACCCATAGTGTCAAATATAAATTATTTTTTCTGACATTAAAAACTGTTCATGATATGTCACAATTCTGTTTAAGTCTGAGTTCTGGCACATGATTGTCTTTCTGACACTTAACTATCATTCATCGCACGTAGCCAAGTCTCTTATTCTTTCTGAATCTGACTTATTTTAGATGGCAAATAAAGATGATAGTTACAGCATGTGTGTGTGTGGGCATATTTGTGATGCATGAAACACTATATTTGTGAGGGCAGAACCATTAATTATATATTGTCATCAACAAGAACAGCTGCACAATTTTAAATATTCTGAAATTCTGTCTAATTTCATGTTCAGAATTATTTATGACTTAAAAATATACATTGTGTGTAGTTTGCATTAATTTTGTATAATCAATATATATATATATATATGCATATATATATATATATATATATATATATATACATATATATATAATTCTTATATTTATTTCCCAGTATTGGTATTATAAATAATATCAGTTCAATGCATTTTTCACACACTACATATTTCTGTAGGGAAAAAATAAACAATTATATTATGATTATTACCATAATTAGAACTGTATGAAAATCACATTTGTTTTTATCTGATTTCATGCCCATTGAATTTCATTTTGAGTTTCAGATACATTTGAAAAGACCAGCCTTTGTTAAAATTCAAACAAAACTAAAAGTGTTTTCTTTATATTAGTAGGATGAATGCTGTGTTTTTATAATTAAGATTTACTTATAGGAACTGATTTAACCATTCTAGAGAACAGTTTGGAAGTATGCCCAAAAGGCAACCAAACTGTGTGTGTGTGTGTGTCTGTGTGTCTGTGTGCGTCTGTGTTTGTGTGTGTGTGTGTGTGTGTGTGCTTGTGTGTTCTTTGATTCAACAATACCAATACTAGGCCTGTATCCCAAAGATATTTTAATTAAAAAAGGAAAAGGATTACACATACAAAAATATGTATAGCCCTTGTTTCATGATGGTAAAATATTGGAAATTGAGGAGATGCCCCTCAATTAGGGAATGGCTGTACAAGCTGTGCTATAGGAATCTATTATAATAGCAATGACAATATGAAATGCTGAGCAGGCAAATTTCAGAAAAAAAAACTGAAAAGACTTGTATGAACTGATGCAAAGTAAAATCAGCAGAGTTAGGAAAACATTGTACATAGTATTAGCAACATTGTTTGATGAAGAACTATGAATGACTCAGCTTTTCTCAGTAACACAATGATGCAAAACAAATACAAAGATTCGCTGAGGAAAATGTTGTCCACCTCCAGTTAAAGAACTGAATGCAATTTTTTCTTACTTTATTCTTTTTCACATTTTTTTTCTTTTGATCTGTTTCTTTTACAACTAAAATTAACCTGGGATTATATTTTATGTGATAGTACATATATAACCTCTATCAAATTATTTCCATTTCAGAAGACAAGAAGGAGAGGGAGGGAGAAAAAGAAATGCTAAAGACTGTCTTGCCATGTCATAGGAAAACTAAGTCAATTTATCCTAGTGATGGTGGTCATATTTTTCTCCAAAGAGTGACATGCAGAGGTGTCAAACACAAGGTCCACAAGCCTCATGAGATGAAAACTATTTCTGAGTGTGACTCAAAGCAGATTAAAATATGTTTGGGAAATAGTTAAAAATAAATAAAAATGAAATAGAGATAATTTGGATATGTAGTTTTCTATACCAACATATGAACTGCAGGGATGTTTTTGTACAGTTTAGGCCTCCATTCCTTCCTGAGTTTGATGTCATTGATTTAATTGATACAATGGGATGAGCTCCCATAGATGGAAGAGTCTGAAAAACCAGGAAATCCTTACCATTTAGTTTCATAAGAATACCCACAAAGTTGCATGCATCAATTTTAATGTCACTGCCAAGTCACATACAATTAGGTAGTGAAACATAAGGGACAAGAAGAAGCCAGAATATCAGATTTGTTTAATTAACTCCATTCAAATGCCAAAAGAGAGAAATGACAGTGTTGCTGGAGTGTATAAAATCATCCTTCCCTAATCCTACTGCAAATTCCAGTTATATAATGCCAGCTAAAAAATTTAAAAAAAGAGAGAGTGAGAGTTTTGAGTCCTCCTTGCTTAGTGCTTAATTTTCTCTAAATCAATTTTGAATAATAGTTCAATATGTAATAGTGATCTGATTTTAGTTTAATTTATGGGTAAAATTCTTCACAATATTTTATTTATTTATTCATCTATCTATTCATTTATGTATGTATGTGTTTTCTTTTAGTTTACAACATTCAGTTCTGCAATCCCATGAATTTAAAATTTTCTCTACCTCCCCTACCTCCTCTCCACCCCAGGGCAGCATGTAATCAAATATAGCATCTACAAATATCTTCACATTAAACGTTAGTCAGGTTGTAAAGAAGGATTTTATTGAATGGGGTGAAAAATGAGGAAGAAGAAATGAAACAAAGCAAGAAAAAGAGAGAGTAAATAGTTTGCTTCAATCTGCATCCAGATTCGGTAGTTCTTTCTCTGGATATGGATATCTTTTTCCATCATGAGACTTTTGGGGTTGTCTTATAACTTTACACTGCTGAGAGGAGCCTAGTCTATCAAAATTAGTCATCACACATATGTTGTGTCTGTAATTGTGAACAAATTTCCTCTGGTTCTGCTCTTCTCACTCAACATCAGTTTACATGTCTCCCCAGGTTATTATGAAGTCCATCTGCTCCTCATTTCTTATAGCACAATAATATGACATTACATTCATATACCACAAGTTGTTTATCCATTCCCCAATTGATAGGCTTCTTCTTGATTTTTCTTTGGGCATAGTTCCACATTGCTCTCCAGAATGATTGAATCAGTTCACAACCCCAACAACAAAGCATTACCATACCAATTTTTCAATGTCCTCTCCAGCATTTATTTTCCTGTTGTTGTTGTTTTTTTTAATCTTAGCCAATCTGACCAATGAGATGTGGTACCTCAGAGCTGTTTTGATTTGCATTTCTCTAATCAATAGAGAATTAGAGCATTTTTTCAAATGTTTATAGATATCTTTAATTTCTTCCTCTGAAAGCTTCCTATTCATATCCTTTGAACATTTATCAATTGGGGAATTACATTTATTCTTATGGATTTGACTCAATTCTCTGTATATTTTAAAAATGAGACCTTTATAAGAGACACTGGTTATATAGATTCTTTCCCAGTTTTCCACTCCCCTCTTAATCTTAGATACGTTGGCTTTATTTGTAAAGAAACTTTTCACTTTAATGTAATCAAAATTATCCATTTTGCATTTCATAATGCTCTCTAATCCTTGTCTGGTCATAAAATTTTCCCTTCTCCATAAAGCTGACAGGTAAACTATTCCTTGATCTCCCAAATTACTTACATATCAGCCTTTATACCTAAATTATGCACCCATTTAGATGTTATTTTGCTATACAGTGTAATATATTGATCTATGCCCAGTTTCTGACATATTATATTCCAGTTTTCCAAATATTATTTTTTGTCACATAGTGAGTTTTCATTCCCCAAACTGGGGAATTTGTGTTTATCAAACTGTATATTAGTATAATAATTAACTGCTATGCCTCATGTATGTAATCTATTCCACTGATCCACTAAATTGTTCCTCAGACAATACCAAGTAACTTTGATGACTGATACTTTAAAATTCAGATTACAATCTTGTATGGCTAGGCCACCTTCCCTAGCATTACTTTTCATTAATTTCCTTGATATTGTGGACATTTTCTTCTTCCAAATGAATTTTGTTACTATTTTTTTCTAGGTCAATAAATAAATTTTTGGTAGGTTGAGTTTTATGTCACTAAATATGTTATTTAGTTTAGGTAAAATTGTCATTTTTTATTACATTAACTCAACCCAGCCATGGGTAATTGGTGTTTTTTCAGTTAGTTAGATATGAATTCATTTCTGTGAAAAGTGTTTTGTAATTGTGTTCATAGTTCTTGGGTTTATTTTGTCAGGTAGATTTACACATTTTTTATAATGTCCACAGTAATTTTAAAAGATATTTCTCATTCTATCTCTTGCTGTTGGATTTCATTAGAAATATACAGGAATGCCAATAATTTATGTGGATTTATTTTATATCCTACAACTGCTAAATTTACTTATTATCTTAAATAGTTTTTTACTTGATTTTCTGGGATTCTCTAAGTATATCATCATATCATCTGCAAAGAGTGACAGTCCCTTCTTTACCTAATTTGATTCCTTCAATTTCTTTTTCATCTCTTATTGCTATTACCAACATTTCTAGTACCAAGTTTAATGGGGGGGGTGATAGTGCACATCCTTGTTTCACCCCTGATCTTATTGGAAATGCTTCTAGCATATCACCGTTACATATAACACTTGTTGATAATTTTAGTGAGATGCTGCTTGTTATTTTAAGGAAGATTCAATTTATTCCTATGATTTCCAGTGTTTTTATAGGAATGGGTGTTGTATTTTGTCAAAAGCCTTTTCTGCATCTATTGAAATAGTCATATAGTTTCTGCTAGTTTTATTGTTAATATGATCAATTATACCAATAGTGTCCCTACTATTGAACCATCTTTGCATTCCTAGAATAAATCCTACCTAATCAAAGTGTATTATTCTCATGAGAAGTTGCTGTAGTCTTTTTGCTAATATTTTATTTAAAATTTTTGCATCTATATTCATGAGGCCACTTGGTCTGTAATTTTCTTTCTCCATTTTTCTATTCCAAATTTAAGTATCATTACCATATCTGTATCATAAAAAGAACTTGGTACATCTACTAAAATTTTCCCTAATATTGTGTAAAGTATTGGAGTCAATTGTTCTTTAAATGTTTGATAGAATTCACTACTAAAACCATCTGGCCCTGGAGATTTTTTTTTCCTAGAGAGTTCATTGATGGCTTGTTCAATTTCTTTTTTTTTTTTGATGGGGTAATTTAAGTAATTTACTTCCTCTTCAGTTAATCTGGGCAACTTATATTTTCATAAATATTCTTCCATTTCACTAACATCGTCACATTTATGTGCATGGAATTGGACAAAATACTTCCTAATTATTGTTTTAATTTCCACTACTTTTTAGATAGATTCCCTGTTTTCATTTTTTTATTTGAATCCCCGTGCCCCAATGCCTGCACATCTTATCTCCTTTTATATAAAACAGTATTAATATTATTAATATTAATAAATATCAATAATATTATAAAATAGTATTAATATTAGTATTTATATATTTTTAAAACATTTTATTTTAAAACTTAGAATTCCAGATTCATTCCCTTTCTCCCTTGTCACCCACCCTTACTGGAAAGATAAGCAATTCAGTATATGTTGTACATGTGTAGCTATGCAAAATATTACCATAGTAGATATACTGTAAAAGACTATTATTTCCCTCCCTCCTATCCCACCTCCCAATTGGTGCACTCCCTAATTTGGTCCTGTCCCTTTTCAAAAGTGGGTGCTTCCAACTTCCCTCTCTCCCAGCCTTCTCTCCCTTCCATCATCTCCCCCACTCCAATCCCCCTCCCTCATTGTCTTGTAGGGTGAGATATCACATTTTGTATTTATGTCATCCTCCCCATGAGCCAAATTCAATGAGAATAAGGTTTTGCCTTTTTAGCTACCTAATCTTCCCCTCCCCTGCAGCCACTTTCCCTTGCCTCTTCTACATGAGATAGTTTACCCCATTCTGTCTCTCCCCGTCTCCTCTCATTATGCTCCTTTCTCATCTCATAATTTCACCCCTTAAGTATCATCCCTTCCTATTAAATTTGACTTGTGCCCTCTATCTATGTATACCTCTAAACATATATACACACATTCACATATGTATTCATATTCCCATATACCCTCGTTCAGCTATTTTCATAGTTAGAAATGTTTTGTGAGTTACAGTTATCATTTTTCCATGTAGAAATGTAAATAGTTCAACTTTGATAAGTTCTTTATGATTCATTTCCCCTGTTTAACTTCTCAAGCATCTCTTGCTTCTTGTGTCTGGATGTCCAATTTTCTATTCAACTGTGGTTTTTGCCTCATGAATGCTTGAAAGTACTCTATTCTACTGAATGACCACATTTTCCTGTGAAACTTGATACTCAGTTTTGCTGCATAGGTGATTCTTGGTTTTTATCCCAGCTCCTTTGCCCTCCAGAAGAGTATATTCCATGCCCTTTGATCCCTCAGTGTAGAAAGTGCCAGATCCTATGTTATCCTGATTGTGTTTCCACAATATTGAAATTGTTCCTTCCTGGCTCTTTGTAATATTCTCTCCTTGATCTGGGAATTCTAAAACCCAGATACAATATTCCTAGCAGTTTTCTTTTTGGGATCTTTTTCAGGAGGTGATCTTGGAACATTTATTTTGCTCTCTGCTTCTAAAACATCGGGGCAATTTTGCTGGAGAATTTCTTTAAGAATGATTTCTAGGTTCTTTATTTTATCATGGCTTTCATGTAGTCCAATAATTTTTAGAATATCTCAAAGGTTGAATAGAGAGTGATTATCCCCCAGAGTGATCGATGGATCCACTTAGAGTTCGAAAGCCAGGAGCTGAAGCTGCAAAGCAGCCATGTGATGCAAGCTGTGGCTCCTCAGCAGCTTCTCGCCCCCAGGGGAAGAAGCAGATTCATTCTTCCAACCAGTCCCAAAGTCCATAGGGCACTGACCTCTCACTTTGTCCTTGGCTTCTATGTGTTGATAATTCTGGAATTGCCACAGCTGCTGGTGTTCTGGGGTCCCTCTAGCCGGCTGCTGGTCAGGCCGCCCTGGGGCTAAAACCTCAGACTTATGTGGGCCTGGGCTTGTCTCCCAGAGTGCTGAGCTGTCCCTTCCCTGCCTGCCAGGGTGCCAGGCTGTCCCCAGTGGGAATTTACCTTCTCTGTGTCATTTTGTAGGTTCTGGAGTGCCAGAGTTCATTCAGAGTCCCCCTTTTACGTAAATTTGAAGTGGTCTGTGCCAGAGCTCTGTGGAAGGGCTGCTTCTACTCTGCCCACCATTTTCATTTTTGATACTCTTAATTTTGTTTTCTTCTTTCTTTTTTATCATATTTACTAAGGGTCTATCAATTTTATTTTTTTCATAAAACCAGTTCTTAATTTTATTTATTAATTCAGTAGTTTCCTTAATTTCGATTTTATTATTTTCTCCTCCGTATTTATAATTTCTTATTTAATTGGGATTTTCCATTTCTTTTTCTTTTTCTAGCTTTTTTAGTTGCATTCCCATTTCATTCACCTCCATTTTCTCTATTTTATTCATGTATGCTTTCAGAGATATAAAATTTCCCCTAAGAACTGCTTTTGCTGCATCCCACATTTTTGGCATGTTGTGTCATTATTGTCATTCTGTTGAATGAAGTTACTGATTGTTTCTTTAATTTCTTGTTTGATGCACTCATTCTTTAGGATTAAAGTATTTATTTTCCAATTAGTTTTAGTCTACCTTTCCATGGCCCTTTTTTACATATATTTTTTATTACATTGTGATCTGAGAAGAATGCATTTAATATTTCTCTCTTTCTTCACTGTGTTGTGAGGTTTTTATGCCCTAGTACATATTCACATTTGGCATATGTGCCATATACCACTGAGATAAAGCTATATTCCTTTTTATCCCCATTCAGTTTTCTTTAAAGATCTACCATATCTAACCTCTCTAAAATTCTATTCACATCCTAAACTTCTTTCCTATTTATTTATAGTTTAGATTTGTCAAGTTTAGAGTGGGGGAGATTGAGGTGCCCCACTTGTATATTTTTGCTATCTGTTTCTTCCTCTAATTCCCTTAATTTTTCTAGCAATTTGGATACTATACCACTTGGTGCATATATGTTTAGTGATGGTATTGGTTTATTCTTGATGGTGCCTTTTAGCAGGATGTAGTTTCCTTCCTTAAACCTTTTAATTAGATCTATTTTTGCTTTTGCTAGATAAGGATTGCTACCCTTGCTTTTTTACATTATCTGAAGCATAAAATATTCTAATCTAGCCTTTTACTTTTACCTGTGTGTTTCCCATTGTTTCAGATGTGTTTCCTGAAGACAGCATATTGTAGGATTATGCTTTTTAGTCCATTCTCCCATTTGCCTCTGTTTTATGGGAGAGTTCATTCCATTTGATTTCACAATTATGATCACTATTTGTCTTTCCCTCCATCCTATTCCCTCCCTTTTTATGCTTTTATTTCTCCCTTTTCCCTTCCCCTCCTTAAGAGTTTTCCTTTTGACCACTGCCTCCCTCAGTATTCCCTCCTTATACACTCCCCTCCCTTTACCAACCTTTCTCCTTTACTATGTCTTCCGTCCCTTCAAAACAACCCCCCATTTTTCTCCCTTTCTGCTCCTACTGCCTTGAGCCTACAACAGATATTTATACTTAAGGAAGTGTGTTGTTCCCTCCTTGAACCCAAATCCATGACAGTATATTTCATACAGTGCTCTCCTCCCTTCCTCCTTTCCCTCAAGTATAATGAGTTCCTGTGTCTTTTCACATTAGAATCCTAAACTTAACTGTTTATGTTAATCCTTCCTTGAACCCAAACCAATGAGATTAAAGTTCATATAATGTTCATTCGCCTCCCTTATTTACCTCTACTATAGTATATTTTATGCTTCTTCATATGTCATAATCTACCCTTTTCTGCCTTCTCCTTTCCTTTTAGCACATTATAATCTCTTTGCACCCCTTAATAAGGTATTTTAATCATTATATTAGTTATTTTACATCCACATCCACTATTTATGTATATCCCTTTTAAATCGTGTAATAATAATATAGTTCTCAATATTGACAGGTATCAGCTTCCCATATACGTATGTAGGTAAACAGTTTGCTCATATTGAATCACAGGTTACGTGCATGTGTGTGCATATGTGTGCATATGTGTATGCATATGCTTTCCTTATTTACCTTTTTATGGCTCTCTTGTCATGTATTTGGAGATCAAATTCCCTATTGAGCTCTGACTTTTTCATCAGGAAGGTCTGGAATTTCTTCATTTCACTGAATGACCCTCTTCTTGTCTCGAAATATTATACTCAGTTTTGTTGGATAGTTGATCCTTTGTTGCAGTCCAAGCTCTTTTGCCTTAGGAAATATCATATTCCAATCCCTCTTGATCATTTAATGTAGAATCTCCTAAGCCTGTGTGATCCTGATTATAGTTACATGATATTTAAACTGTTTATTTCTGGCTGCTTTCAGTATTTACTCTTTGACCTGATAAATATGGAATTTGACTACAATATTTCTTGGAGTTTTCAATTTGGGATCTCTTTCAGGAGGGTCTGGTGAATTCTTTCAATAACTATTTTACCCTCTCATTCTAGGACCTCAGTATAGTTTACTTTTTTTAATATATAAACAAATGCTTTATTAACTTCTGTTTTACATCATTCATTTCCGCCAGATTTTGAGTTACAATCATCCCCCCACCCCGTTTTTCCCCTACCCACCCTCCCAGAATAGTAGTCCCACAAGATATCGCTTCCTCCAATCTGCTCTCTCCCATACCTTCTGTCATACCCCCTTCGACTTTTCCATTAGAGGAAGGTGAATCTTTGTGTCGCCATGCCTGCACATCTTATCTCCCAATTACAAGCAAAAGAGTATTAATAATAGCATTATATATATTTGGAACATTTAATCTTAAGACCTTGAATTTCGGATCCATTTCTTTCCTCCCTTGTCACAAATTCCCTCAGGGGAGATAAGTAATTCAGTATATGTTGTACATGTCTAGCTATGCAAAAAATTATCATAGTAGATATATTGTACAAGGCTGCTTGGAATTCCCTCCCACTCGTCCCACACCACACCTGGTCCATTCCCTACATGATCCTGTCCCTCTTCTATAGTGGGTACTTCCAATCTCCCCTCCCCCCAAGGATACCCTCCCATCCATCATCCCTCTCTCCTCCCCTTTGCCCCCATTCTGCTGTAGGTTGAGATATCACATTTAGTATGTATGTCATTCTCTCCCTGAACCAAATTCAATGAGAATGTGGTTTTGCCTTTTTTGCCTTCCTATTCTCCCCCTCCCTTGCAACCACTTCTCCTTGCTTCTTCTACATGAGATAGTTTACCCTACCCTGTCTCTCCCCATCTCCTCTTGCCACTTTCCTCTCTCACCTCATAATTTCACCCCTTGAGCATCCTCCCTTCCCAACAAATTCAACCTATGCCCTCTGGATCTAAAACATCAGGGCAATTTTCCTTGAGAATTTCTTGAAGGGTGGTTTCTAGGTTATTTCTTTGATCATGGCTTTCAGGTAGTCCAATAATTTTTAAATTGTCTCCCCTGGATCTATTTTCCAGGTCAGGGTTTTTTTTCCCATGAGATATTTCACAGTGCCTTCTAATCTTTCATTTGTTTGGATCTGTATAACAGCATGTTCATTTCTCATAAAGTTATTAGTTCCATTTGCTCCAGTCTAACTCTGAAGGAATGAATCTCCTCAGTGTGCTTTTGAGATTCTTTTTCTATCTGGCTAATTTGCCTTTTTAACACATTCTTCTCTTCATTGCCCTTTTGAGCCTCCTTTGCCATTTGAATTAGTCTATTTTATAAGGTGTTGTTTTCCTCAGTCAGGCTGTTGACCCTCATTTCATACTTTTCCTGCATCCTTCTCATTTCTCTTTCCAATTTTTCCTCCACTTCTCTTATTTGATTTTCAAAGTCCTTCTTAAGGTCCTCTATGGCCTGCAACCTGATCATGTTTTCCCCTGGGGCTTTTGGGGCAGGACTTTTGCCCTCACAGTCCTTTTCCTGCTCTATGCCCCCAAAATAGGAGTCTAGGGTTTCATTTTTCTGTTTAATTTGTTTCCTTTGCCTTGGCATGTTGCCACTTAATTACTTGACTTTTGGGCTTGTCACCACACTATGGCTCTGCTACCAGACAGGAATTTTCGTCCCGAACATGTGGGGGGACAACTTCCATTTCTACCAAGCTGAATATGCACCCCACAACCTCCCCCCAGACCAAAATCCAGTTCCAGGGAGGTTAAAGCAATAGCAATTACCCCCCAAGACTGATCACTGGATCTCCCTACAGTTCACAGGCCGGGAGCTGCAGCTGCCTCTGAAAACTACAAAATGGTGTGTCTCCTCAGTGGCTTCTAGCCCCCAGGGGAGGAAGCTGACCCATTCCCCAAATACTGGTCCCAAAGTCCATAGGGCACTAACCTCTCACTTTGTCCTAGGCATGTCTATGTTGATAATTCTGGAGTCGCCACAGCTGCTGGTGTTCTGGGATCTCTCCAGCTGGTTGCTGGACCTGCCACCCTGGGGCTAAACCTTGACTCACTCGGACCTGGGCTCAGCTCGGCTCCCTGTGCTCTGTGTGCTGGGTGCTGCTGGCTCCCACACCACTGTGCTGGTCCTTCCTGCAGGGCTGCTGGGCTGTCCTCAGCGGGAGGTTAGATTCTCTGTGTTGTTCTGTGTGTGTTGGGGCTCCAGAAGTTGTTCAGCGTCCCCTTTTACATAATTTGGAGGAATTCTGGGGGCAGAGTGGCTTGGATGAGCTGTTTCTACTCCACCATCTTGGCCCCACCCCCTCAGTATAGTTTACTTTGATGACTTTTTTCTAGGATGTTGTCCAGGCTGCTTTTCTTTTTTATTCATCATGACTTTCCAGTAGACCAATATTCTTAGATTATCTCTCCTGGATTTGTTCTCCAGGTCGGCTGTTTTTCCAATGAGATAGTTTCCATTTTCTTCTAATTTTTCAATCGTAATATTTTGTTTCACTCATTCTTGATGCATCACAGTCTCATTACCTTCAACTTGACTGATACTAATTATTAGTGAATTATTTTCCTTGGTTAGTTTTTGAAGCTCCTTTTCCATATGTTCAGACTTCATTTTTAGGGAAGCAATTTTCTCTATTTAGATTTTTAACCCCCCGTCCCACTTCACAAATTTTACTTTTGAAAGATTTGTTTTCTTCAATGACATTTTTTTTCCATTTAGGCCAATGTAATTTTAAAAGATTTGCTTAGTTTGTCTTCTACCTCTCTAATTTGGCTTTTAAAGTCCATGTGGAGCTCTTCCAAGAATGATTCTGGGGCATGAGAGCAGTTCAATTTTATCCTCCTGTGGTTTCTGGTTTGGATATAGAGTTGATAGTGTCTCCTGAAAATTATTCATCTCATTCAAAATAGGAGGATGAAGTCATCTTTGGTTTTCCTTTCCCAAGTTGCTTCTGGCGCATTGTGATTGCCTATTTCCTGGCTTTTCAAATGGATTCCTGCTTCTGTCCTACTCAGTGCTCTTACCCACAGTTTCTCAAGTCGGGGCCTGGTTGATGACTTTATGTGCTATAGCCTCTGGGTGTCTAGACTGAGGCCAAGGCCAGGATCTCAGTGTTTCCCCAGGGTTACCATGAGGCTCTGTGCCCTAGGCTAGAGGTCAGGCAGGCTAAGCAACTGGTGGCATGCCTTGGTTTCTACAGATTCCCCTGATTGTGCTAAGGCACATCTGGGCTTCTGGAGTTAGTGTTTGCTAGCTCCACCACTCTGGGCTTTATGGTCTCCTGCTGGTTAGCTGAGATCGGGTTTGTTGGGACTCCTCCTCCCCTTCCTTTCTGGTTGGGTACAACTTCAGTCATACCCTTTCTCTAGTAATCGCAGGCCTGGCAATGGTTCCACTATTTCAGGATTTTACCGTGGGCCAATCTTTGGTTCTTCAGCATCAAGGAGGCGAATTAGAGCAGCTAGGGTTTATTCCACCACCTTAGCTCCTAGAAGTTCAAGTAGGTGTTTTTTAAACGTCCAGGCTGTGGGCTGATAGCCCCAGGAGAAGCTGCTGTCACTGCCACAGACCCTGTGGTTTCTCTAACAAATCCTCCATCCAGAGGTGAGAGGTCTGTGAATTGCTTCTGTAGTGGATGAATCCGCTGGCTGCTGGATGGGGCTCACTCTTACTCAGCTGTGGTCTGGTGTTTGGTCCACACTGGTGCAGCCTCCCCTACCCCCCATGCTCCACACTCCCGCTGCCCAGTCCAGTTTATGCACTTTCCTGGACTGGGAATCTGCCACACACTCCAAGTGGATTCTGTCGCTCTAAAATTCATTCACATTCACTTTTTAGAAAACTTTAGGAATTCTCAGAAGAATTTAGGTAAGTTCCTGATTTCACTCTGGCTCCCCAAAATATTTTGAGGTCTGTATTTCTAGTATTAGAATTTTTTGTCTTATCAGTACATGAAATATAGCTTACTTCTTTTGTTTATTACTTGTCAACTAGCCATGTCTTTCTATTTGGTGCCAAATTTTATAGTTTACAGTGATATATCACACACACTTTTTTGTTTACTTGAATAATTAACATTCAGCACTAACCATAGGTTTCTGAAAGATGACCCTTCTTGTGAGGATAACATGTTCTTGAATTTCCATAATATATCCTTTTATTTTCATAAACAAACCCACATGATTTGCCCATGTGTTCAATTAGTCCTTGTCAAGTTTTTTTTTTAATTTTCACTTATCAAGTGTTAATAAAGTTTTTTTTTTCCATTCTCATATATTAACCATTTTATGTGCTCTATCTGGTTTTAAACCAATATCCATTAAATTCAATAGTTACAGAGAACTAACTATATCTGTTGTTAGTATTTTTGTTGCTCTGAGTTTAATGGGATTTTTAAGAAAATACTTTTATAAAATATTAATTATATACAGTTAGATGAAACAAGAACTAGTGTATTGTACCTCAAGTCAAAAGACTTGAGATCAACTCCAACACAAGGACCATCTTGGTCATCAGTTGAACATAGTTAAATCACTTCTCTCAGTCCTGGTTTTTTCATGTATGGAATAACACTTACCTCTCCTAGGGTTGTTGTGAAAATAAAATGAGATATTATAGCTAAGTCTTTGAAGTATAGGAATAATGAAATCCCTGAATTTATCATATGTATTTAAATTTTCATTTTTAAAGAGTTTCCTCCTAATTGGAAATATAGAGTGCAAATTTTAAAATGTGACAACTTTAAGGGATTCATTATCCATAGTAATCAGAACCTAGTTGTACATATGAAGTATTTTGCATTGCAAAAATCTATATAAATTATCACTCTTATTTAAAAATATAATTAGTATTAACGTGTTTATCATGTCATGTTAAAGTGTCTTCTTATCATAAGTGAATTAGTATTAATCTTTCTATACCTTGTTTGGGGGAAGAATTTCCTATTTTTATTCATTTTTATTGGACCACTTTTAAATCCTTTGTTTTCTATTCCAGACATTTCTATTAATACTGGAATAAAAAGCAATAAATTGTTTTTGAATTATTCTTTCACTTGAGCTTTGGCTTCAGAACACCAGTCTGTTGACATACACAAACAGAACTTTATTCATGAGAATGCTGTTTGATATTTCTGATAAAGATCATGCTATTTGTATGTCTCACCTCCATTATCATCATTATCTGTCTATCTCATTATTTTCAGATTCAAGGTCAGAGTATTTATTCTATAATTATCCTTAGTATAATTAAAATTTTATATGTATCAAGCCCAAATGATATTTTTCCATCATTAGAGAAAGTTTCCATGAAATATTTTATTATTATTATTATTTTTTTTTAAGCAATTGGGGTTAAGTAACTTGCTCAAGGTTACATGGCTAGTCATTATTTATTCGTGGGTGCTCATTTTCTGAGGCCGGAACTGATCTCGGGTCATCCCAACTCCAAGGCCGGCACTCTAACTCACTTCGCCACCTAGCCGCCCCTTTTTAGGGCAATTGGGGTTAAGTAACTTGCCCAAGGTTACACGGCTAGGTTTTTGTTTGTGTGGATTAAGTGTCAGAGGCCGGCTCCGAACTCAGGTCCTTCTGATTCCAGGGCCGGCGCTCTATTCACTGCGCCACCTAGCCGCCCCTTTCCATGAAATATTAAAGCAATTTAAGAGGGTTTGTAATAAATTGTAAAACTTCATGTCATCTATAGACATTAAATGACTAATAAAATGATTTGTCATTACACTTACTTTACTTATTTACTCCTTCTTATATTTGGAATATATATTTAATTATTTTCAGAAGAGGTGATAATGGATTTAAGGCAACTGGGATCATATTACACTAGCTTGTCTTTCTGAAAGTAGCCACATTTTATATCTATTATTTCCTTTTATTGGTTGCCCATTTTAAATAGAGAACAGGTAGACATACTCTAACACTCACATGGTATTTGCATCTAGTTATAGATTGCCAATACATAAATAAGCCATGAGTATATAAATGATTTTTTAATGGCATAAATAGCATGTACCCTGGGAAATTTGTATACTCTTTTTGTTCCTTAGCCCATATAATTTTCTTGTGTTGATAAATTTTGAGCATGATGAAGATGTGAATGCTTCATAAAGAAAACACAATCATGTAATTGGCCTGTAGAAGGAGATTTTAGGTTTCTCAACTTTAAATAAAATGTTACAAGGCTTTTTTCCTTTTTTGGCAATGAGTAATTAAAATCTCCTGTTAAACTTGTTACTGAGACAAAGCTGTTCAAATGTTTTGGTAGAAATTCATGTGCCACTAAGAAGCATGTAACCCAATAATTATTGATCTTATTATTAGGGCTCAAATTACAGCTTTGCAAAGAAAGTAATATGTTTTTAGAACGAACACTGGGTATTTCTAATATCTTATTTATTAAAGATGCATAGTTGTACTTATTACAACTTTGTTCCCATTGTGTTGGTCTTTCAGAGACTGTATAGATAAATCCAAAATTTTCAAATTTTCTAGTTTGTGGATTCTCCTTCCTCTCTGATTTCATATTTTATTTCTCAATAACCCGTAGTATATTTATTAATGTTAATTTTTGGTTTGACATTCTTTTTATTGCTTTAATTCATCTTAATCTTTTTCTTCAGCTTTCAACTATTGATTGAAGTTTTCTAGAGTGTTTGATATGTTATTTTCATTCTGGGATTAGTTTCATTTATATGTGGGTCTTTTCTTTCTTAAATCATTCAAAATTCAAGTTTTCTACTTTAGGTGCTTGCTTGATATTAATATCATAGTCAAAGATTCTGTCATGCAAGTGTTTCACAACCTGCTTTGAGAACATCCCTCAAGAAGGACATCTTCACTGCTTGGCCTTTTTTCTGGCAATAGCAACAGCATATATTGTTGTGCCAAGGTCTTAAAATGTTTTCACCTTTTCTCCCAAATATTTTGCAAAACCACATTTATTCGTAATGACTATCACAAATTTCATTTATCTTGAATTATTCTGTTTTAATAGTTTGCTATTCCGTTTGGGTTCCTGGTGTCCAGCTCAAGGAGACTTTTCAGTATTCTTATCCTTTCTACCTCCTCTTCAGAATCATGAGAGATGCCAACTTTTTTGTTATGTGTATCATTATAGAATATAATTTCTGGACTTGGCATTAAATTAAGCTTTGTTTCATTATGGTTTTTGCTTGAGTATAGGTTGAACTAGACCTAAAATCAAGAAGACCCTAATAATGCAATAAATCTACCTTCAGACATTTTCTAATTATGTGACCAAGGGAAAGATGCCTAACCTCTGTTTGCTTCAGTTTTCTCATCCATAGCATCAACATAATAATAGCACCTATTCCCCTGGGTTGTTGTGAAGATAACATATTTAAAGTGCTTTGTAAACCTTAGAGGATCATATAAATGTTAGATATTATCATCATAATAATTAGCATTATTACTGTTGACATTATGACCCTTTTCATGGAGATTTAGGTTTTTCTTTTATGCTTGATCTTATTTAATCTAATCTGGAAGTAGAGTTATAATTTTTTCAGTAGATTTGTAATATACAGTACTTTCATATGGTTGATAAGATACCCTTATAATTTTGTTCTTATGTACTTTCTATATGATGTCCTTCCTGATCCTCCAACTCTTGGTGCCCTCCCTAAAAAAATACATTGTTTTTAGATACTTTGCATTTTTATTTTTTTATTTATTTTGTATGTTTGTATCTCTTATCTCTCTCTGTATATTATATGTCTAACTTTCTATCTATGTGTATATATATATATATATATATATATATATGTGTGTGTGTGTGTGTGTGTGTATGTATGTATGTATGGATGTATGTATTTATTTATTGTCTTCCTTATTAAAGTATATATTCCTTGCAACAGAGGTGGTTTCATTCATTGCATTCATATTCATATCTCTTTGCACTGTGACCTATGCATAGTAGACCCTTTATAAATTCTTATTTATTGATTTATTGATATGTGGTATTGACATATATTAAAAACATTCTTATCTTCAGTCATTTTATTGTTTGGTAGCTTACTTGCTTTAGCTCTTTGTACTACTTACTCTAATAAATTTCAAATAGATGAAATATTAGTGGTTCTAGTTTTTAAGGGTTTATCTTGCCTTCTAGTTATACCAAAATATGAAAGTGGAACAATCTCTCAACAATTCTTGGCAGGCTGACCATCATGACCATTCCTGATAGAGTCAGCCTGAAATTTTATACCACCTCAACTAATTCTTTTATTCCTAATAGTAATTATATCACATAAACCAGTGTGCTAATCCAACTAGTGGTACCTCCATAGCCCAGTACATTAACATTGATATTTCTTGCCATTCCTTAAAAGCTATCCTAACAGTCTCAGAATGCAAAAAAATAATAATAATAATAATAGGTTAGGATGAGAGAGAACTAGCATTTCCCTACCTGTGTGCCTACTGTGCAACAGGGATTGAGATAAATCATTTACCAATATCTCATTTAATCTTCATAACATTCCTGTGAATTAAGTGCTATGATTGTCCTAATTTTGCAGCTGGGAAGACTGTGGGATCAGAGGATCAGTTCTGCAAAGTCACACAGCTACTAAATGTCTGAAGCCAGATTTGAACTTGAGTCTTCTAGACTTACAGATTACTTCAGCACTTTATCCATTTTGTCACCTAGTTGTCCTGATTGGATAACCTGTACGTTTTCTTTGCTTTTCTACCTCAAATATTATTGTTGTTTATGTAATGGCCTCCTATACCTGCTATTAAGTACACAGAAGTTGTGTGATATTTTTACTTTCACAGTGAAGTTGAAGGTTCCTTACAAGGTTCTAGAAAACTCAGCTATTATTTTGAATTTAATTTTCCTTCAGACCAAAGTCTCACAAGAGTCTTATTAGTTTTAATAAGTTGGGGAAAGAAGAATGATTATTGCAAGCTGGAACTTTTAAAAAGTACCAAGAAATCATTCATATCTTTAGATTTTTGCCTAACAGGCCTGGGTTTCCTTAATTGACGCAAAGGACCTAAACTCAGTTCTATTGACCTGAGTCAACATCTCCCTACATATAGTAAGCACTTAATCAAAGTGTATTTAATTAAATCGACTTTTACTCTTACCTGTAACTTCCACCTTACCTGAGACTACCTTCCTGACTATGATTCATACCCCTCTTTCTGCCTGGTAAAACAAAAATTAGAAGTGCAATTATTTTATGGATATATATCAGCAGTACTATAGTACAGTACATTCATTGTGTAAACACATAAACTCAAGAAATAATGAATAATTTCAACAAACCTATTTAAATGGGGATGTAATTTGTTTCTCCTTTTATTTATATTATTATCAATCTTGCATGTGGCAATTTAAGCAATACATTTTGATATTACCATCCCATACATCATTATGTATACACCTGTATTTGTGGTAATTGCTAGCTAAATGAGACACCAGGCTTTGAGATGCAATCAGCTTATAAAAGTATCACTGAAAAGAAACAAAATTCAGATTATTTTCGCTAAAGGTCATTTATAGTTCACAATAAATAAAATGAATTGATTATGGATGTAGGGAAAATTTGTTCACAAATTTTCCTCTCATCTTTATCATTATTAAAACAAGACCGAAACAGAAACAAAGAGAAATATAAAATTCTTTGTTTCTTATGGATATCAACCTTAAAAATATGTCACAAGGAAACATCACCAGCTTTACTTCTTTTGGGGTTCAGTCATTTTTAAGTCATGTTTGACTCATCATGACACCATTTGGGGTTTTCTTGGCAAAGGTACTTTGTCCTTTCTCCAACTTTTCCACTTCATTCAGAAGTGACTATTATACTTTGGTAGTAATCACATATATGTATGTATGTATGTATGTATATGTATATATGTATATATTATATGTATATATGTGTCTATATATACACACATATATGTACATATAATATATACATATATATATATTAAATTTTATGTTTATTTCTAGTTTTATACCATTCGTTTGCACAAGATTTTGATCCCCATCTTTTCCCTACCCATCACCCCAAAACAGTGATCTCACAGAATACCCCCTTCCCCAATCTGTTCTCTCCTATATCCTCCCCCATTCTCCCTCAGACTTTATGGTAGGCAAGATGGATCTCCATACCCCAGTGCCTGCATATCTTATTTCCCAGTTGCATGTAAATAATAATAATAATAATTCCTTTTAAACATTTGATTTTGAAACTTAAAATCCAGATGAAATCTTTCCTTTCCCCCTCTTCACCCACCCTTACTGGGGAGATAAGCAATTCAATATAGGTTGTACATGTGTAGTTGCATAAAGCATTTTCATAGTGCATATATTGTGAAAGACTGACTATATTTCTCTCCATCCTATCCTGCCCCCAACTTGTTCTACTCTCCCCTGTCTCTTTTGAAAAATGTACGTTTCTAACTACCCTCACCCCAAACCTGCCCTCCCCTCCATCATCCCCCTCTCATCTCCTTCCCCCCTACTCTCTTGTAGAGCAAGATACCCACTTTAGTTTGTATGTCATTCCCTCCCAAGCCAAATTCAATAAGAATAAGTTTGACCCTGTCCCTTTTGCCTTCCTGTTCTTCCCCTCTATTGTAAGAGTTATCCCTTGCCTCTTCTATATGAGATAATTTACCACATTCTGTCTCTCCCCATCTCCTCTCATTATATTACTCTCTCACCTCTCACTTTCACCTTTTAAATATCATCTGTTCCTATTCAATTGATCCTGTGCCTTCTGTCTATTTACAACTATACACAGATATAAAACCACTCATATATGTATTCATACACCCTTACACCCTCCTATATAGACATCTATATGTATATATACATACATATGTGTGTGTCTGTGTACACACACACACAGAGTTACATTCCCTTCAACTCTCCTCATACTGAGAAAAGTTTCATAAGTTAAAATTATAAATTTTTCATATAGGCATGTAAGTAGTTCAACTTTGATAAGTTCCTTATGATTTCTTTTCCCTGTTTACCTTCTCATGTTTCCCTTGCTTCTTATATTTGAATGTCAAATTTTCTATTCCACTCTGGTTTTTTTCATCAAGAATACTTGAAATTCCTCTAACTAATTGAATGACCATATGATCCCCTGAAACATTATATTCACTTTTGCTGGGTAGGTGATTCTTGGTTTTAATCCTAGTTCCTTTGATCTTTGGAATAGCATATTCCAAGCCCTTTGATCCCCCAGTGTAGAAGATGCTAGATCCTGTGATATCCTGATTGTGTTCCCACAATATTCAAATTGTTGCTTCTTGGTTGCTTGTAATATTTTGTCCTTGATCTGACAACTCCTGAACCTGGCTATGATACTCTGAGGACTTTTCTTTTGGAGATCTTTTTCAAGAGGTGATTGGTAAATTCTTTGAATCTCTATTTTGCACTCTGGATCTAGAATAGCAGGGCAATTTTGCTTGATAATTTCTTGAAAGACGGTGTCAAGCTTTTCTTTTGATCATTTCTTTCAGGTAGTCCAATAATTTTTAAATTATCTCCCCTGGATCTATTGTCCTGGTCAGTGGTTTTTCCAGTGAGATATTTCACATTGCTTTCTGTTTTTATCATTTGTTTTGATCTGTTTAATAGTATCTTGATTTTTCATAAAGTCATTAGCTTCCATTTCCTCCAATCTAATTTTGAAGGATTTTTCTCTTCAGTCAGCTTTTGAAATTCTTTTTCCATTCGGAAAAGTTGGCTTTTTGTGGCACTCTTCTCCTCATTGGTTTTTTGGGCTTCTTTTGCCATTTGAGTTAGTCTGTTTTTAAGGTGTTATTTTCTTCAGTCTTGTGGTTGACTTGCTTTTCATGACTTTTTTACATTTAAAATCTCTTCTAGTAAAAGGTAGGGCAAGAGATGAATTCTGAAAGAAAATAGGGATTTTAAGAAGTAGGGGTGAGGAACGTGTATATTCCATTCATAGAGTATAGCATATACAAAGGCACAGAGAAAAGATGTAGTGTTAAGGGTGAGGAACTGTAAGAGAATAAGTTTTGCTGGACAACAGACTATGTGAAGGTAAGTAGTAAACATTAAAGTTGAAAAGAAATGTTAGAGCCAAGTTTAAAAGATTTTGAATGTTTTTTTTTTCATATATCTATAGTTACCTTTAATTTCTTCATCTAAAATCTGCCTGTTTGTAACCTTTGGGAATTTGTCATTTGGGGAAAGGCTTGTATTACTGATTCAGTTCAGTTCTCTGTAAATTTGAAAAATGAGGCCTTTACTAGAGACACTTACTGTAAAAGTTATTTCCTAGTTTTCTGCCTTTTTCTAATATTGGTTATGTTGCTTTTGTTTATACACATTTTTTATTTTAATATAATCAAAATTACCTCTTTTGCATTTCATAAAGGTTTTTATCTCTTGTTTTGTTATGAATTCTTCAGTTCCCCGTATATCTGAGAGGAATACTATTCCTTGCACTTCTAAATTTCTCACGCTATAATCCTTTATGTCTAAATCATGTACAT
Organism: Gymnobelideus leadbeateri; assembly: GCA_011680675.1. Taxonomy (NCBI): domain Eukaryota; kingdom Metazoa; phylum Chordata; class Mammalia; order Diprotodontia; family Petauridae; genus Gymnobelideus; species Gymnobelideus leadbeateri. The sequence continues at coordinate 44,882 of WOXC01012488.1, read as the reverse complement.
GTGCCCTGCAAATCTGCAACTAATAATTATTTATTAAGGGTACTGAACATACAAAGACAAAAACAAATTAGATCTGCTCCCATCACAACCTTATGTCACATTCTATAGATGGATATTATCTTGAAATATGATGTGAGATGTTGGTCTATACCTAGTTTTTGCCCTATTGTTTTCTGGTTTTCACAACACTTTTTGTCAACTAGTGAGCACCTACCCCAAAGACTAGAGTCTTTGACTTTATCAAAGTATAGATTGCTATGGTCATTGACTACTGTGTTTTGGGTACCTAATCTGTTCCACTAATCTACCTCTCTTTTTCTTAGCCAGTGCCTAACACTTTTGAGGACTGCTGCTTTATAATATAATTTTAGATTTGGTATTGCTAGGCCACCTTCCTTTCCATTTTTTTCATTAATTTTATCCCTTGATATTTTTGCCCTTTTGTTCTTCCAGATGAATTTTGTTGCTCTAAGTTTATTTGTGTGAAAATTATTTTTTAACAGTGTTTTATACAGTTCCTGTGTTTTTCTTGGCAGGTAGATTCCCAAATACTTTTTATTGTTTATAGTTATTTTAAATGGAGTTTCTCTATCTTTTGCTGCTGGGCTTTGTTGGTCCTATAAAGAAATGGTAATGATTTATGTGAGTTTATCTTATATTCTGCAATTTTGCTAAAGTTGTTCATTATTTTGAGTAGTTTTTTTTTTTTTAAGTTGGCTCTCTAGGATTCTCTAAGTATACCATCATATCATCTGCAAAAATGATAATTTTGTGTCCTCATAGCCTATTTTAAGTCATTCAATTACTTTTTCTTTTCTCATTGCTACAGCTAACATTTCTAGTACAATACTGAATAATAGTGATGATAATGTGCATCCTTGTTTCACCCCTAATCTTACTGAGAAAGCAATTAGCTTATCCCCATTATGTAAAATGCTTGCTGATGGTTTTTGATAGAGGCTACTTATCATTTTAAAGAAAACTCCATTTAATTCTATCCTCTCTAGTGTTTTTAATAGGAATCAGTGCTGTATTTTGTCTGCAGCTTTTGCAGCAACTTTTGAGATAATCAATCATATGATATGTTTTAGTTTTGTTTTTGATATGGTCAGTTATACTGATAGTTTTTCTCTGTTTTGGTTCTGCCTGGTTTTAGTATCAGAACTATATTTGTGTAATTAAAAATAGGTTGTTTGTATGTTACTGTAAATAATTACTCTTCTAATTTAAATTTGTTTTGAATAAATTATTCTTAAAATTCCTTAAATTTGGTAGAATTCAGTTAAAAATCCATCTGGAGCTGGAGATTTTTTTTTGTTTTAGGAAATTCCCTGATGCCTAGTTTATTTTCATTTTCTAAAATGAGGTTAAGTATTTTATTTCTTTTTCTGTTAATCCAGGCAATTTATATTTTTGTGAATATTCATCCATTTCACTTAGATTGCCAGACTTATTGGCATACAGTATAACAACATAGATCTCAATTATTTCTTTAATTATCTCTTCATTGTTGGCTAATTCAACCTTTTCATTTTTGATACTGGTAATTTGTTTTTTATTTCCTTTTTATTCATCAGCTTGATTACAAGTTTATCAATTTTGTTTTTCATAAAACCAGCTTTTAGTTTTTTTTTTATTAGTTCAATAGTTTTCTTACTGTCAGTTTTATTAATCTCTTTTGATTTTCTGAATTTCTAATTTGATATTGAAATAGGAATTTTTAAATTTTTCCTAACTTTTTTGCTTACATGCCCAAATCATAGATCTGTTTTTCTGTTTCATTCATGTAAGCATTTTGTGGTATAAAATTCCCTCTATGAACTGCTTTTTTGTCCCATAGGTTTTGCTAAGTTGTCTAATCATTGTCATTATTTTGGATGAATTTAGTGATTGTTTCTATAATTTGTTGTTTGACTCATTCATTCTTTTGGATTAAATTATTTAGTTTCCAGTTAAATTTTAGTCTGTGTTTCCATAGCCCTTTATTACTTGTAATTTTTATTATATCATGATCTGAAAAGGGTAAATTTAAAATTTCTTCCTTTCAGCATTTGATTTTAAGAATTTTATGCCCTAATATTTGGTGAATTTTTGTGTAGGTGTCATGTACCACTGAGAAAAAATATTTACTCCTCTCTATCCCACTTCAGTTTTCTCCAGAGATCTATAATATCTAACTTTCCTAAAATTTTATTCAGTTCCTTAACTTCTTTCCTGTTTATTTTTATTAGATTTATCTGGTTCCCAGAAGCAGAGGTTGGAGTCCCCTACTAGTATAGTTTTGTTGTTTATTTCTTCCTGTATGTCACTTGACTTCTCCTCTAAGATGCTGCATTACTTGGTACATATAAGTTTAGTATTGATATTGCTTCAATGTGTATGGCACCTCTAAGCATGATGTAGTTTCCTTCTTTATGTCTTTTAATTAAGTCTAATTTGGGGGCAGCTAGGTGGCTCAGTGAGTAGAGCGCCAGCCCTGCAGTCAGAAGGACCTGAGTTTGGATCCGGCCTCAGACACTTAACCCACACAAACAAAAACCTAGCCGTGTGACCTTGGGCAAGTTACTTAACCCCAATTGCCCTAAAAGGGACGGCTAGGTGGCACAGTGAGTAAGAGCGCTGGCCTCGTAGTTGGGATGACCCGAGATCAAATCCGGCCTCAAAAAATGAGCACCCACACATAAATAATGACTAGCCGTGTAACCTTGAGCAAGTTACTTAACCCCAATTGCTTTTAAAAAATGTGTTACTTTTTCTTGTGAGGTCTCATGATGGTTGTCCTGGAGAGTCAAAGGTGCCCACCTTCCAGTCTATCCCCAGCTGTCTGATTCTTTTTGGGAAAGCCAAGTTTGAGTCCATTTGTGACTCTCCATTCATTCCTGGGCTTTTGATGACCAAAGGGTTCTGGTTGTCACTGGCTTTCCCCCAGGGTGTGGAGGCGGGGCTCAGGCCTTAGAATTAGAAACATGGAGAGGAGAGATGGGAGCCAGGCTTCTCAAGCGAGGAAGAACCAGCTCCCTTCCCCTTGACCCAAGAGCACCTTCCATGGCCTCCCTCCAGGCTGCCATTTTGGCTCTTGGGCAGCCCTTGTGGTAGAGAGTGGGGTGCAGTCAGGGCACACTGAGAGGGGAGGGGCAGCATTTTGTACACACACTTCTACATTATTTGTTGTTTGGATCATTATAATAAATTTATTCCTGTGTTTGAAAAAAAAAATGTGTTTCTTATAAACAACATATGGTAAGATTCTGGGTTTTAATCTACTCTGCTGATTCCATTTTATCTGAAAGTTCATCCCATTCACCTTCACAGTTATGATTATGAACTGTTTTTCACTTCATCCTATTTTCTCCCATTTTTAATTTTCTCTTTTTTACCTTGTTCCTCCTCACCTGTGTTTTGCTTCTGACCACTGCTTCCTCATTCTGTTCTTCCTAATTTTTCTTTACACTTTATAATACTACTTTTGCCCTCCCTTCTATCCCCCCACTTTCCCTTTCTTTTCCCTTTTCCCTCCTACTTCCATATAGACTAAGGTAAATTTCTATACTCAATGAAGTTATAGGTTATTCCCTCTTTTCAGCTAATACTGATGAGAATAAGGTTCAAACAATGTCCAGCCTTTCCCTTATGTTCCTCTTTTGTTAGGTTTTTGTACCTCTTTATGCAATATAATTTACCCTATTCTGCTTCTCTGTTTCCTCCTCTCCCAGTACAATCCTTTTTCTCACCCCTTAATTTTTTAATAATATTACATCAAAGTCAACTTATACCTACATCCTTTGTCTAAATATAATCTTTCTAAGTATCTTAATAAAGACATCATTATCAAGAGTTGTAAGTATCATCTTCCTGTGTAAGCATGTAAACAGTTCAACCTTATTGAATATTTTTTCCCTGTTTACCTTCTTATGCTTCTCTTGAGTCTTGTATTTGAAAATTAGAATTTCTTTTCAGCTCTGGTCTTTTCATCAGGAAAGTTTTAAAATCTCCTATTTCTTTGAATGTTATAGCAGAAAGGACCCTAGCATACCCAGGATGGCTGACAGCACAGGTTCTTAGATCTGCTTCTCCAAAGGAAAGCAACTCAAGATGGGTAAACAGTCTAACTTTAATCAAACATATATCAGTTACCTAGTTAAGAGGGAAAAGTCAGTATCCTGTACTTCAGAGAATAAAAACATTATATAAACAGAAGTTACAGGCAGAAGTTACAAACAGACAGAGAAACAGATCAGCAGACAGAGCTTCCAGCAGTCTGACTATTTCATCCATACCTAGTTATCAGAGAGAGAAGCAACAACATCTGGGTTTCAAAGCCGCTGAGTGGGGAGTGGGGTTCAATGACTGCCCAGAGTCTCATTTGGTTAAATCATACAACTCTTTTCAAATTGAGCCCCAAAACAAAATCTCACATCAGGGTATATATAGCCTTCCCTTCAGTCAGAGAATGTTACAAGCCTCTTGAACCACTACCCAATAGTAAAGTAACAAGGTGTGGGCATTCCTGAAAAACAAGCCTCCCTCCACAGGCTCCATGTGACCATATTCAACCTATAAGGGGGAAGAGTATATTTTCAAATCAAAGAAGGTTCTCAGAGTCACTTAAGCCTATCGATGGGCCATGGGGAAGGGAGATCTTCAGATTCCCATTCCCATAAAAAATGTCCATCTTTTCCTCTGAAAGATTATGCTCAGTTTTGTTGGGTAGTTGATTCTTGGTTGTAATCAAAACTACTTTGACTTCCAGAATATCATATTACAAGGCCTCTGATCACTCAGTGTAGAAGTTCTAAGTCCTGTGTAACCCTTCCACATTCCCAGTCTAATTTTTAAGGAATTCTATTCTTCAGTTAGCCTTTGTGCTTCCTTTTCCATTTGTGTAATTCTACTTTTTAAGGATTTTTCTTCAGTCTTTTTTCCCCTTGTTTTCTTCAGGCAATTTTTGTTCTTCCTTTTAAAATTGTTGACTCTTTTTTTCATAATTCTTTGGCATCAGTCTTATTTCTGTTCCCAGTTTTTCTTCTCCCTCCCTTGTATGATTTTTAAACTCTTTTTGAGCTCTCCATCCATGCATTTTTTCCAGGCTTGAGACCACTTCCCATTTTTCTTTGGGGCTTTGCCCATAGGTGTTTTGAAGTTATAGTTCTCTTCTGAGTTTGTGTATTTGTTTACCATAAAGGCCCATGGGGGCCCTTGTGTCTTGTACTAGGGTGAGTGGGTGGGGTAAGGAGTAGTTGCTGTTGCTGGAAGACATAGGTGTCTGACACTTTACCTAGTGGGATCTTAGTGCTGATGTCTCTATTGTGCTGAGGTTGGTAGGGATGTGTTTCTGTGATTCCATGGGTATACACTGAATCACCTGGTGACTGCTTGTTTGTCTGGTGTTCCATAGAAGCTCATGTAAGTCTGGTTGCTGGAGGTTGCCTATTTTCCAGGGACTACACTAAAACATGTGGCAGTTTTCAGAGCTAGAGTCTACAAATCCCCCTGGCTATGCTAAGGCATGTGGGAGGACTTGGTGTTGGCTTTTGTCAGATCTACCACAATGCAGCTCAGAATCTAACCCTCGCTCCCCCTAGTTTTCTGGGGCAAGGTTTGCTACAATATTCCCTGTTCTAGACTGCGCTCCACTTTTAGGTGAGACAGACCTTTCCTGCCCATCTTCCAAGTTCTTTCAGCTAAAAGATTATTTCACTACTCTTTTTTTCTGGCTCTGCTGTTCCAGGATTTGTTTGGGGAAGCTATTGTATGGTTGTTTGGAGGTGACTATGGGAGAGTTATACAGCTTACTTTGCCATCTTGCTTCCTGGAAGTTCAAACTATCTCTTTTTCAAAGGACTTCAGCATTGTCAACCAGAGTGAACCAGCCACCGACGTGTGAGCAGTGAGGCACAACAGATATAGTGAGCCAAGGTTGTCTATTGCAAAAAAGTTCACAGAATGTCCTCTATTCCACTGAATGATCATATTTTCCCCTGAAACAAAATATTCAGTTTTCCTGTGTAGGTGACCCTTGTGTTCAGTCCCAGCGCTTTTGCCCTCTGGAATATCATATTCCATGCCCTTCCATCCCTCAGTGTAGAAGCTGCCAGGTCCTGTGCAATTCTGATTATTTCCACAATATTGCTTCTTCCTGGATGCTTGTAGTAATTTTCTCCTTGATCTGGGAATTCTGGAACCTGGCTATAATATTCCTGGGAGTTTTCTTTTGGGGATCTTTTTCAGGAGGTGATCGGTGGATTCTTTCAACCTCTATTTTGCCCTCTGGGTCTAAAATATCAGGGCAATTTTCCATGAGGATTTCTTGAAGGGTGATTTCTAGGTTGTTTCTTTGATCATGTCTTTCAGGTAGTCCAACATTTTTTAAATTATCTCTCCCAAGTTCCACCTCAACTTACCTGTTTCAACTTGGGGATCCTTTGCTGGTAAAAAGAAATTCACAGTCTGGAGCTGAGGTGGAAGGGACCACAAGTCATGATCCCCACTACACCTACTGCTGTAAAAGTGGACTCTATTCCCACAAGACTCCATTACACCAGAGTGAAGCCTGCTGTCACCTCAGAATGGAAAGCAGAAGTCCACGAGGAACCCCTAAAGCTATAACTATCCAGTCTTCTCCCTGACCCCCTTTTATTTTCTTGCACGGTCTCCCACAATCCCCATGCCCCCGGACCAAGGTATACCTGTGTGGTAACCACAGAAATGGGCAATCCTGGACTTTCCAGAACCTGGAGCACACAGCTCCCCCTCAACTCCCTGTTCCCCAAAACTGGACTATCTGGGCCCCCACCAGCCTCCTCTGTTCAGATACAGGATGCCTGTGCACCTGTGCTTGTATCACAGCTTAACACCTCCCCTCTCCTAGGCCTGGTGCCTCCTTGTGCTACGGGGCTGGTGGTAGTGAGAGATTGGACCTATTGTTCTGAATACATTCAATCAGGTCTGACCCCTAGCAACTCATGCCCAAATCTCACCATTCAAAACCCCTCTTACTCGGCCTGAGGAATCCCTGTTTCTCAGGTCCCAGGAATCATAGTCCCTGAAGAGGAGGAGGAGGAGGGAGGGCAAGTGCCAAGAAGCCTCCTGTGCCCCTCCTCCATCATCATCCCATTGCTTAGCTATCCCTGCCCCAATAAGGAACCCCTATGTCCAAATCACAATGCCAGCTGTCACCACATTGGCCCCAGTCAGGTAATACCCCGCCCCTCACCTTCAAAGATTCAGGAATCTCACAATTATCAGTTCCCCTTAATTACCCTTCTGTCAGCTGTTCGTAAAACACTTAACAGCTCTAACCTCATGTTGGGAAAAGATTTCTGGATTTGTGTTTAGCCCCAGCCTCCTTACTATGTAGGGGTGGCACTAACTGCCTCAGTTACCTCTATTTCCAACACAGAGAATTGTGATTGGGACCATCCAAGTCTCTCCCTCAGGGATGTACAGGGAATAGTTTTCTGCCTCATATCAGCCAGCACCCCTTTATCCAGCTCAGTATAGCTCAAGTTGTGAGCAAATCCACTCGATTCAGGCCTCTAGGTCAGACTACTTCCCTCCCCCTCTAGGAGCCTGGTGAGCATGCCATAATGGCTTTACCCAGTATGTCTCTGCTACAGTGTTCCTCAGACAACACACTGAAGGCCCCCTGTGTATCCTAGTGGCCCTAATTCCCCAGGTCACCCTTCTCCCAGGTCAACAAGGTTACCATTACTTTTCCCAGAAGGGCAACTGAGCCACCACCTAAGGCAGGCGGTACCACTCCTCATTCCCATCTCAGTGGGCTTGGGCCTTGTGGGTTCTGCAGTGACTGGGATGGCATCCTTGATTAAGGGGGAGGCCAACTATCAGGCCTTAAATACACAGGTAAATATTGACCTCTCCCATATAGAGCAGTCCATCTCAGCCCTGGAAAGACAGGTGGACTCTCTGGCAGAGGTGGTTCTTCAGAACCGCAGTGGCCTTGATCTTCTTAAACAGGGTGGCCTGTGTGCAGTCTTTGGTGAGGCTTGTTGCTTCTATGCAAACAACTCTGGAATGGTGCGGAAGAGTTTGAAGTTGGTAAGCCAGAATATTGCTAATAGACTGAGGGAGCTGGAAAATGCTGAGAATGGGTATCAGTCCCTGTTCCCCTGGAATATCCCCTTAACTCAATAAATTCATATGAGCCTTGGTATTAGTATTGGTATTAGCCTCTCCTCCTTCTGATCATAGCCCTAATTGTAGGATCCTATCTCATTAATTGCTTTCTACAATTTGTCAAATCCAGTGTTAACTCCATTAATGTTAATTATCAGGTACCCCCTCCCCCACCATCCTTTAGGAACAGAATTGGGTAATCTAGATGTGACCCCCTAGATGTGAACCCAGCCATGTCAAAGGTTTGACATACCTACAAGGAAGACTATGGAATGTTGGACACTATTCCACTTTGCCCTGCCCCTTCATTGATTTGAAAAGCAGACAACTCCACCTTTCTCTCCCTTAATTGATCTCTAAACAGGCAGGACCCCCACCCCTTGCTTTGCCTTGATTGATCTGTAAACAGACAGGACCCCCACCCTTTGCTTTCCCTTGACTGATGTGTAAACAGGCAGGACCCCCACACCTTGCTTTCCCTTGATTAATCTATGGGCAGGAGTACCAGCCTAGGGTTTCTCACTGGTGGGAAATTCAAATATATACTGACCAATCACTGTAGTTTCAGCATACATCACTGTAATTTCAGCTTACATAACCTGGCTATGGAACCTCTATAAAACTGGCACACTGTCTGTGCCAAACCACTGTCTGATGTGGGTGACCATGTAGCCCGACAGTCCCATGGTAATAAAATCCACTTTTTAAACTTAAAAAAAATAACAAATAAGAGAAGAGGAGGAAAAATTGGGAAGAGAAATGAGAAAGATGCAAGGAAAGTATGAAATGAGAATCAACAACCTGCCTGATGATAATAACACCTTAAAAATAGACTAACTCAAATGGCAAAAGAGGTCCCAAAGGGCAATGAGGAGAAGAATGCCTTAAAAAGCCGAAATTGCCAGATAGAAAAAGAATCTCAAAAGCTCACTGAGGAGATTCGTTCCTTCAGAATTAGACTGGAGCAAATGGAAGTTAATGACTTTATGAGAAATCAAGATGTGGTTAAAAACATCCCAGCAATTGAGAGAATAGAATGCAATGTGAAATATCGCATGGGAAAAACCACTGACCTGGAAAATAGATCCAGGAGAGACAATTTAAAATTTATTGGACTACCTGAAAGCTATGGTTAAAGAAAGAACCTAGAAATCACCCTTCAAGAAATTCTCAAGGAAAATTGCCCTGATGTTTTAGACCCAGAGGGAGAAATAGAGTTTGAAAGAATCCATCTATCACTTCCTGAAAAAGATCCCAAAAAGAAAACTGATAGGAATATTATAGCGGGGTACCAGAATTCCCATATTAAGAAGAAAATACTACAAGCAGTCAGGAAGAAACAATTTCAATATTGTGGAAACACTATCAGAATAGCACAGGACCTAGCAGCTTCTACACTGAAGGATTGAAGGGCATGGAATATGATGTTCCAGAGGGCAAAGGATCTCGGATTAAAACCAAGAATTACCTATCCAGCAAAACTGAGTATATTGTTAAAGGGTAAACATGGTCATTCATTGTAATAGTGGACTTTCAAGCATTCTTGAGGAAAAAAACAGAGTTTAATAGAAAATTTGCCATGCTCAAGACATGCTTGAGAAGGTAAACAAGGAAAATATATCAAAAGGAACTTATCAAAGTTGAACTATTTACATTCCTACATGGAAAAACAATGAATGTAACTGATAAAACCTTTCTCAGTATGAAAATAGCTGAAAAATGGTATATGGGCATATGCACACATATGTGAATGTGTGTATATATGTTTACAGTTCTACATAGATAAAGGGCAAAGGTCGAATTTAATAGGAAGGTATGACACTTAAAAGGTGAAATTAAGAGGTGAGAGAGGAATATAACGAGAGGAGATGGGGAGAGACAGAAAAGGGTAAACTATCACATATAGAAGAAGCAAGGGGAAGTGATTGCAAGGGAGGGGAAGAATAGGAAGGAAAAAAGGCAAATACCTATTTTCATTGAATTGGGCTCAGGGAGAGAATGACATACATATTAAATGGGAAATCTCACCCTACAGGGGAGTAGAGGGCAGGGGATGAGACTGGGGATGATAGAAGGCAGGGCATGCTGGGGGGAAGGGAGGTTGAAATCACCCACTTTTGAAAAGGGACAGGATCAAAGTAGGGAATGGACCAAGTGGGGGGTGGGATAGGTGGGATGGAAATATGGGCAGTCTTTCACAATACATCCACTATGGTAATGTTTTGCATAACTATATATGTATAACATATACTGAATTGCTTATCTTCCCAGGGAGTGGGCAATAAGCGAGGAAGGGAATGGATTTGGAATTCGAAGTTTTAAAATTACATGATTCAAATATATATAAATACTCTTATTGATGCTATTTTGTATATAATTGGGAGATAAGATGTCCAGGAATTATTGCACAGAGATTCAACTTGCCCTAATGGAAAAGTCAAAGGGTATATGGGAGAAAATATGGGAGAAAGCAGATTGGACGAGGGGATATCCTGTGGGACTGCTATTGTGGGGTGGTGGGTAGTGGAAAAATGGGGAAAAATTGTAACTCAAAATCTGGTGGAAATGCATGATGTAAATCAGAAGTTAATAAAGCATTTGGAAAAAAAAGTAAAGCTATTAAGGAACAGCTTAAAAGGGTTATTATTTGATGTACAAAAGGAAGAATTGATACTGAGAAGTTACATGGGGGAGGAGTTGTTTTTTCTGGTAACCTGCTTTCATGGGTAATGGGTTTAAGAGAGATCAATAAATATACATTTAGAAGATTATGGAAGTCTTCTTAATTCAGAATAAATACTGCAGTAGGAGCATGAGGAGGGAGCAAAAGGCAGGGCTCTTTAGAGGGGAGCATGAGAGAATAGGTAAAATCAAGGTATAGATAAAGATATAGAAGTGTGTTTAGATTTATGCGAATGGGAGAATAGAGGAGAATTCCTTGGAGCATAGTAGGCAAGTTATAGGAGGTCAAGATAGTGGGTAGAATTAAAGTAGAAGAGGCAAGAGGGATATTAAACAAGAGATATAATCATACATAAATAAATGAAGGTCAGGAGTAGAATAGGTTTGGGAAAGTATATGTCTATATAAATAAAGAAATATATATATATATATATATATATATATATATATATATATATATATATATATATATATGTAAAAGAGTGCACAGCAGATAACAAAAGAAACTCACAATAAAGCAAAGAAAAGATGGACAGTTCTCAATATGAGTATTATTTATCAGGTAAGCTTTTTTGAAATGAAAATCTGTTGTTACGTATTTGAATCCTTATGTTCTGTGTTGCACATGCCATTCATTTTTTTCTTTCTATCTTTGTATTTAAGTTCCAGTGTTTGTTTTATATGTTTTGCTTCTTTTCTTTATTCTGTATTTCTATTCTGAAGTTTGAGTCTAAAATAAAATTTTGAAAAAGGAAGAAAAAAACATATTTACTAAGACCTTTCCATGTGCCAAACACTCTGCTAAGTACTAAAAAAAAAAAAGGATTCTTGCCCTCAGGAGACTTAGATTCTAATGGGGAAGATAGCACATAAGATAACTAGTCAAACACAATACATAGAGAGCATATGGGAGAAATTTCCAGAGGAGTAGATTTGTTAAATATGGTGATATGAATATATATATATATATATATATATATATATATATATGCACATATATATGTGTGTGTGTGGGTGGGTGTGGGTGTGTGGGTGTGGGTGTATATATGTGTGTGTGTACAAATATATATAAAACACAAATATAATGCAAATAAATCCAAATATAAGCAAAGCAGTTAAGTACAAAGTATTTTGAGAGGCCACACACTAGCAATCAGAAAGATCAGAAAAAGCATACATGCAAAGGATTATAGTTAAATTTCGTTTTAAAGGAAGAGAGAGATGCTATGAACTAAAAAAGAAAAGGAGGGAGGGCATTTCAGAATGACTAGTAGTGAGAGGACAGTTTGGCTGGAGTGTGGGAGGAGCAATAATAGTGAACAAAATTAAAACGGGATGAGGCCAAGTTATGAAAAGCTTTAAAAGCTGAGTAAAGGAGTTTATATTTTATCCTAGAGGCAATAGAAAGCACAGGAATATATTGAATATGAAAGTAATGTGGTCAGATCAGTTCTTTAGGAAAATTATTGTTGTAACTGTGTAAGACAGACTGGAGTTTTGAGAGATAAATCTTGGAGACAAATTAGAAGGCTTTCACAATATTCTCGAGGAGAAGTGATGAGAGTTTGAATTAAAATGTAGCAGAATAAAATCAGGATCTAAGCTAGGAAATGGTTGTCTCCAAGATTCTTAATTCTAACTACAGCATGCCCTCCAGAATGCTTCTGAGTTTCTCTCTTACCAGTTTTTCCTTCAGGCCATGATTCAGTCATTTTTTTCCCTGTCCAATATGCTGATATCTTTGGATCCTGATGTCACTTTTATAACTATTTGTTTAAAAAGTCTGCCTCTTTGCTTAATATCCCCCACACCAGAGACATTTTCATGACAGTACAAATTAGAATTATCCATCTAAGAGAGGTAAGGAAATAAAGTATATTTGATTTGAAATTTAATGAGACTGCTTTCATTTTTTCCTCTACTAACCATACTAATGACAGAGGAGGGTGACTTAACATAGTCTATTCCCATGAAAAAAGGAAGGGAACAAGCAAGCATTTGTCAAGCACCTAATAAGTGCCAGGCACCATGCTAAACTCTACAGATTTTATCCCATTTGATCCTTGAAGCAACTCTGAAAGGTAATGTGCTATTTTTATTCCCATTTTACAAATGAGGAAACTGAGGCAGACATTCATCACTTGCTCACACAGCAAATACTATCTCAGGCTGTATATGAACTTAAGCCTTTCCTCATTCCATGTCTAGATTTTCTCTCCACTGCAACATCTGCTGCCTACTGTTAACTCAGGGGATGTTTTTGAAGGGATTTTAAAATTCAGAAATAAATCTGAATGATTTCCTTTCTAACAACTCTGAGATTCTCTGATTCTGTGAAGTTAAGAATCTATTTAGCTTAACATACTTTTCCCAGTATGAACAGACCCCGATCATAATACTATCAAATAAGGTATCATCATGCATTTTCACAAACTGTTTACTAAATTTGGCTTAAATGAGAAGTAGCAGTATCTCTAGAGAACAATTGAAGTCCATAGAGGTTCATTGCCCACAACACGCTTTTTTTTTCCTTTTTTGGAGCAATTGGGGTTAAGTAACTTGCCCAAGGTCACATGGCTAGGATTTTTTTGTGTGTGCGTTAAGTGTCTGAGGCCGGATCCGAACTCAGGTCCTTCTGACTCCAGGGCCAGCGCTCTACTCACTGCGCCACCTAGCCGCCCCCACCCACAACACTCTTATACATATAGTCTTAAAAAAAATGTTTTCAGTTTACAAGTTCCAAATCCCGAATCTGCCTGAAGGTTGAAAAGCAATCACCTTCCTACAAAACATTTAGCCATTAGCATCTGGTGCATGTTTTGACCTGATTCTAATGGATACCTCCTGCTAACCACAGCAGCAATCCTCAAACTCACTTTGAGGGCCAAGCCATGTGTTTCTGGTAAAAGGATTTCATGTTGGCAACTACCTTGCAGTTTGCATTTGTTAATTATTTGCAAGAATGACTTATGAATAAGCAATTATCATATCATCTACAGAACCCCATATGATTATGAAAGTTGTCAAAACCAGACCATCCCTATGTCTTAGTGCCTGCACAAATTAGCAAAATTGGAGTAGAAATATGTAGTCTATTAGAAATGAATAGAAGTTTGCCAGATGCCACAGAACTCATTTACCTCCAGGGATCAAGTTATCACCATGAGCCAAGAAAGAAACATGTTATGGTTGGGGAAAATGTAGATATAGCAAAGGATTTCAAACTAGAATTCTAGGTTCAAAAGCTGCTTCTTCTCTGTATTAACTGTTTTAACTAAAGCAAGGCATTTAATCACTTGAGAGTCTAGACTTCATTTTTATTTTCTGTTTATTTTATTTATTTATTTTCTAAAGTCCCTTTCAGGTTCAAATCTATCATCCAATGGAATCAGTGAAATTATCCTTATGAAATATATCATCACTGTGCTTTGTTTTCTCACTTGTTCAAATCACTAGATAAATTTAGATTTTCATTTCTAACTTTAATGCAGAAATTAAGATTCAATCATCCTAAGAGGCATGCTTTTTTTTTTCCCTCCCTTTAGTCTCCTCCTTTTCAGCCCCCCCCCTTACCCTCCCACTATCTATAGGACACAACAAATTTTTATACTTATCAGAGTAAATTACTCCCCGTTTGATTCCAAACCAATGAGAGTAAATTTCAAACAATGCTCCTCTCCCTCCCTCCAATTCCTCTATTTAATGAATTTATGTGTCTATTCACGTTAGATTCTTAAACTTCACTGATTAATTTGATCCTTCTTTGAACCAGAACCAGTGAGAATAGTGTTTAAATGATGTTCCTCTCCCTCTTACTTTCCCTTCTTCTATAGTGTGTTTTGATGCCTCTTCAGATGGCATATTTTACCTTTTCCTAGCTCATCCTTTCCTTTTTCCCATTACAGTACCATTGATCCCCTTAATAGTCTTTTTTTTTTAGACTCCATGTTAGTGCATTCATACCCACACCCTCAAGTATAACCCTTTTGCAGGTCATGATAATCATAGAGATTTCAAATATTGACAGTTATCAGCTCCACATATAGGGATGTGAACATTTTGCTCTTGTTGCATCCCAGGTAATGAGCTTGTGTTTGTGGGTGTGGGTGTGTGTACTTCTGCATGTGTGAGTCTATGTTACCCTTGTTTACCTTTTTATGTTCTTCTGGCGTCTTGTAATTGGAGATCAAATTTTCCATTGAGCTTTGGCTTTTTCAGCAGGAAATTCTGGAAGTCCCTTACTTCATTAAACGTCCATCTCCTTGCCTGAAAGATTATGCTCAGTTTTGCCGGGTAGTTAATCCTTGGTTGTAGTCCTAGCTCTCTTGCCCTACGAAATATCAAATTCCAGTCCCTCCGCTCTTTTAATGTAGAAGCTGCTAGGTCCTGTGTGATCCTAACTGTAGTTCCTCGATATTTGAATTGTTTCTTTTTGGCTGCTTGTAGAATTTTTTCTTTAATCTTATAATTCTGGAATTTGGCTACTATATTTCTTGGAGTTTTCAGTTTGGGATCTCTTTCAGGAGGAGTCCGGTGAATTCTCTCAATAGCTATTTTATCTTCTGATTCCAGGACCTCAGGACAGTTTTCTTTGACAATCTCTTGGAGGATGTTGTCTAGACTGATTTTCTCATCGTGGCTTTCTGGTAGACCAATAATTCTTAGGTTGTCTCTCCTGGATCTGTTCTCTAGGTCAGTTATTTTTCCAGTGATATATTTTACATTTTCTTGCAATTTTTCGATCATCTTGTTTTTTTCGATTGACTCCTGCTGCATCATAGAGTTCTGAGTTTCAGTTTTGTTGTATCTAATTTTTAGTGAATTATGGTCTTCAGTAAGTTTTTGAAGTTCCTTTTTTCGGGAGGTATTTTCTTTTTCCAAGTTGGTCATTGCCTCCCTGATTTGGTCTTTAAAATTTTTCTTAAGCTCCTCCAGGAATGCTATTTGGGCTTGAGACCAGATCATGTTTCCTTCTGTGGTCTCTGGTGTGGGCAGAGAGTCTATATTGTCCTGTGTGTTTTGTTGTTCTTGCCCTGCATAGTATGCTCGAAAAGACTTTCTTGCCTTCCCCTTCTCCTTTTCAGCTTCCTTCCTTCCCATTGTGACTTCCTGTTTCTTAGTGTCTCAGGCTATGAGTCTGGGGCCTGATCCTTGACTTTGAATATCTCTGGGTGGCTAGTTTATGGCTAAGTCAGGGAAGTCAGTGAGGAATGTAGATGTGTAGGTGGGGATGAGTCTGACCACTTCAGATTTCTGCCTCTATACCCCTGGGCTATAAGTAGGCTTTTGTTGGTGAGGTGAGGTGGGGCTTGTTGGGTCCCCTCCCTCTCTTCTCTTCAGATTCCTGGCTGTCTCAGTTACACCCTTTCTTGGAGATTCTCAAGCCTGAGGCTATTTCCATTAACTTGGGATTTCAATCTGGGTGGGAGACTTATCTTTGGGTTTTCTGCTTCATGAAGGAGGGATGGGAGGATCGGAGCAGCTAGAATTTACTTTGCCATTCCAGCCCCTGTATCATACAGGCAGGCAGTTTCTAAATTTCCAGGCTGGGGGCTGAATGCAGCCTGAGAAGCCACTCTCTCCACTGGGGGCCCGACTCTCCTACCTGGCTCCAATGATCTGTTCCTTCTGTGAGATGACTGCGATTCGTCCTTGGTAAGTCTGCAGGCTGGGGCTTTTTCTCTCTCTGGTGTAGTCTGCTTGCCTGCTCTTAGGTCTGAGCTGTGCAGACCCCACGGGCTCTGCGCGCGACCTGTGCGGACACTCTGGGCAACCTCCTGGTCTGGATTCTGCCACACTCTGTCTTCCACTGGGCTTCGTCACTCCGGACTATGCTCAGATTTACCCTTTTGGACTTAGTGACAGAGGAGCTCAGCGAGGTTACTGATTCCTTTCCGCCATCTTGGCTCCGCCCCCCCCTCCCGAGGCATGCTTTTTTTAACACTTGTCTCTTCTTTTTTTTATTGTTTCTTTACAAGTAATTTAGGATTGAATGGAAATGTTCCTTTCATTCTCTAAAAACACACAGGATTATTTTTTAATATATTTTTATTATTTATAAGTTAACAATAGTTTTATTCATAATACCATGTTCATTTTGAAAAATTCTAATTATCAATGAGGTTGTTGTTTTTTGTTTTTGATTTTGGGTTTTGTTTTGTTTGTAAGGAAAATCCCTTTTAAAATTTAAGACTCTATGTGGCACTCACATTTAATCTAAACCAGCATCTTTTCCAAATCACTGCTAACTATCCTTCTACTCTCCTATACTTGTAAAGGTGAAATTGTGAATAAAGTAGCTCTGTGTTATTATAGCCATTTTATGTATAAATTGATGTTGAGTATCTTGTCTATGCTTAGAGTTCTAATAAATATGAAAGACATGATATGAGCCCAGGTATCTTTAGAATTCTAATACATCAATATATATTAAATGGATTGCATGCTAACTTATGACTGGAAAGAAGCATCATCTTCAATGTTTGGGTCATGTTACAAACTGTGTCTTACATATATCCATTTAAATTTTTAAAAGTGAGATAAAATGAGAGACCATAGTATCATATTTGATATTTTGGACACAGAAAAGGGAATAAATAGAGGATAATGTTAGAAATGCATGTTGTAGCCAGATCACAGAAGTCCATGATTAAAGGAGTTATGTTTAGAATGGAGAGTTATTGAATAATAGTAGATGATCAAAGATCAAAATACATTTGAGGGAAACTTAAATTATCCACGGATTGCATGAGAATTTCTTCTTAGAACTTTCTGATGTTGCCATTCATACAAAGCCAATTCTATACCTTTTCAAGGCAAATTATGTACATTTCATGAAATCTTGCGTTCAGCTCCTATTAACATCCGTCCTTATTGTACTTAATTCCCTAACTGATTTAGTCTATTCTTTATAGCACACCATTTATTTAGATATGGTCATGATTTATGTAGATGGGAAGAATGCCTTATAAATTTTTTAAATTTATTTGTTTATTTTCAGTCTACAAAATTCAACTCCACAGTTCCTTGAGTTTCAAATTTCCCTCCCCTCCCCCCACCCCCCACAACGGCACACAGTCCAGTATAGGATCTGCAAATACGTTCACAATAGACATTAGTCAAGTTACAAAGGTGTATTGTACTAGATGGGATGAAAAATGGCAAAGAAGAAATAAAACCAAACAATGAAAAGAAAAAGGGTAATTAGTTTTCTTCCATCAGGATTCAAGCTCAGTTCGTTCTAGTTATTTCTCTGGATGTAGGCATCTCTCTCCTTCATGAGTCTTTTGGCATTGACCTATATCACTGCATTTCTGAGAAGAGTCCAGTCTGTCATAGTTGATCATCAGAAATATGTTGTGTCAATGCCTTATAAATTAAAGCAATGGAGAGAATGAATACAATGACATAAATTCGTTATTTCTTCAAGGGTGGTATTAGATGAAGCTATGAGAATATCATCCTCCCCCAAGTTATTGACTGACCCACAAAATATGCAACCAGCTAGAACTATAACAAACTGTTTGTTTCACACATATCTGCATACTACTCCTATCTGGGCTCCTTAACCTTAATTTTTGTACTCTTCCAATTCTCCCACATAGACCTTTCACCCACTGAACAAATCTCACTGATGCCTTGTTTTGGAGAGTTGACATAATTCTTGTCATCCCTGTTCTATGTCACATATTAGACATGAGAAGCCATTTAACACAATTTCTTTTGATAATGACATGCTAATAACATGCTCAATTTCCATGGTACAATTTCTGGGTTCCTCTCTGAAATGGTCTTTCAGATGACCACATTATTTTAACTAGGCCTATAATTAGATATTAATTTTTTCTGCTTTCTTCTTGAGCATAAATGGTATTACAGAAACCCAGAGGCACTTGAAGCATTACATGAAAGTACTTTTAAAAAATTCATCCATTCAATAAATAACATAAACATAATAGCTATAAAATTGGACTTAAGAGTCAGGGATATCTGGATAAAATCCCACTTCATTTATCTACTAGCCATGTTTCCAAGTCATAAACTCTTTGGACCTCAGTATCCTCCTCTGTAAAATTAAGGGGTGGGGTTAAGTGACTTGTAAGGTATCTTTTAGCTCAAAGTTTATAATTTTGCCATTCCTAATTTTATCATTATATTTTCTACTGCTGGAATATAACTAAATTGTAAAATACTGATTTTGGTCTAGATGATTCTTAAGTCCCTTCCAGTTCTATATCTATTATCTGTGAAACTAAATATATATATATATATATATATATATTTTTTTTTTTTAAATGTGATAATTATTTTCCTGGTTCTTTCAGCTTTGAATCCAGGGCCCCTATGAGTAGCACTAGGACAGATACACACAAAGAGGTAAGTTAAGATGCATATACAAGTTAATACAAAGTAATTCTAATAGGAAGAGTGTGTAAATTGTTGGGATTAGTTAAAACATAACAACACAAAGAAAAAAATAGTAGATGTTGGTATATGGATTAAATGAAGGGAATACATTCTATATATAGCAGATCACCTGTGCAAAAACATAGATGGTGGCAGAAGAGGAAGTATGGTGTGCAGGGAAGAGCTACAAGGTCAGTGTGAGTGAACAAGATTCTCAGAAGGAGAGTAATATGAGATGTGACTAGAACATATGTGGCAGCAAGACTGTGCAGGCCATTGAATATCAGGATGAGGATATTGTATTTTGTCCCAAGAGTTTTCTGAATGTTTATCTTGCTGGAAAAGGTGTAATACACAGGTCAGCTCTTTGTTTTAGTATGTCAGTTTAGTAACTTTGTAGAAAATAAAAATAATAAGAAGAACATTAAGTTTTAAAATTTAATCAATATAGCACAAAATGTTAAAATTCAAAATTAAAGTATTTCAAGCTCCAGCAGGAGCATTATAATTATAAAAAATTCCATTCACATATTTTTGAATATTGAGTCTGTTTTTAAAAAGAATTATTATTTTTGAAGAACAAAAAACCTTTTCAAGGAAGAATTAGCATAAAAATATGTAATTAAAAAGACATTTTATGTAAAAAGCTATAATAGCATCTTTCATATGCTTGTGGTAAGAAAGAAAAAGTTTAATCTTTTTTTCAGGTTCTCTTAGCAAAAACAAATAACTACTATTTTAGTTAAGTGCTTTGAATACTTTTGCCCAAAGAATAAATGTGAGCTGAAGGAATGAGTTTATAATATGGAATTCTTACACAAACCAAACTGTATTTTTAGTGCCATACCAATCAATTTACCAAAAAAACTACTTTAAGGAGTTAGACAAAATAGTAAAAAAAAAATATTTGGAAGAATAAACAGTCCAGAATATCAAGGGAATTAATGAAAAGAAATGCTAGGGAAGGTGGAGTAGGTATATCAGATTTTATTCTGTATTATACAGCAGCAGTCATCAAAATTTCTTGATACTGGCTGAGGAATAGAATAGTGGATCAATGGAATAGATTGGGTGCATGTGATCCAGCAGTTAATGAGTATAGTAATATATTGTTTGATAAACCCAAAGACCCCAGTTTTTGGGATAAGAATGCACCATTTGACAAAAACTGCTGGGAAAACTGGAATATATTATGGTAGAAACTGGGCATAGACCATTATCTAACAGCAAATACCAATCTAAATGAGTACATGATCTAGGTATAAAGGATGATACAGGAAGCAATCTGGGAAAGCAAGGAAGAGTTTACCTGTCTGATTTGTGGAGAGGGAAAGACTTTAGGACCAAACAAGGATTAGAGTGCATTATAAAATGCAAAATGGATAATTTTGATTACATTAAATTGAAAAGCTTCTGTACAAATAAAGTCAATGTAACCAAGATCATGGGGGAAGTGGGAAATTGGGAAAGAATTTTTACAAACTATGTCTCTGATAAAGGACTCATTTCTAAAATATACAGAGAAATGCATCAAATCTATAAGAATATAAGGCATTCCCCAATTGATAAATGGTCAAAGAATATGGACAGGCAGTTTTCAGTGAAAGAAATTAAGGATATCTATAAGCATATTAAGAAATGCTCCAAATCACTATTGATTAGAGAAATGCAAATCAAAACAGCAACCAGTCAGATTGGCTAAGATGACAAAACAGAAAAATGACAAATGCTGAAGGGAATATGGGCAAATTGGAACACTAATGCATTGCTGGTGGAGTTGTAAACTTATCCAACCATTCTGGAGAACAATCTGGAATTATGCCCAAAGGGCTATAAATAATTTCATATCCTTTGAACCAGCAATAACACTTCTAGTGTTATATCCCAAAGACATCATAGAAATGGGACGAATACCCAAAAGTAGCAAAATATTTATAGCAGTTCTTTTCCTGGTTGCAAAGAATTGGAAATTAAAGGGGTGCCAATTAATTGGGGAATGGCTAAACAAGTTGTGGTATATGTATGCAATGGAATACTATTGTGCTATAAGAAATGAGGAGCAGACGGACTTCATATTTAACTGGAGAGGCTTATACAAACTGATGCTGAGTGAGAAGAGTAGAACCAGGAGAAATTTGTATACAATCACAGACACAACATATGTGTGATGACCAACTATGGCAGACTGGACTCCTCTCAGCAATGCAGTGATATAAGTCAATACCAAAAATACTCATGAAGAAATGAGATGCCTACATCCAGAGAAATAACTAGAAAGAACTGAGTTTGAATCCTGATAGAAGCAAACTACTTTATCTTTTTTCTTTTCATTGTTTGGTTTTATTTCCTCTTTACCGTTTTTCATTCCATCTAGTACAATATGCCTTTGTAACCTGACTAATGTTTAATATGAAAGTATTTGCAGATCCTGTACTGGACTATAAGCCGTAGTAGGGTGTGGGGTGAGGGAGGGAAGGGAAATTTGTGACTCAAGGAACTATGGAATTGAATCCTGTAAACTAAAAATAAAACAACAAATTAATAAAAAAATAATAATATGGAATTCTTTAAATTTTCCCACAATACAGTATACCAACCAGTTGCATATCACACATTACTTGTCTTTAGAAGAGTTAGTCGTGTACTTCATTTTCCATTATTAGGAATTAAAGAATATTGTATTCTTAGATGGAGTGTAATTCTGAAGCCTTTTCTTTAAATAACTCTTTCTGGTTCAGAAATGGGTCTTCACAGAGGGGAAATGTTTCTCTAGTTCATGGTGAGCAACCAAATCCTAATCACTTCTAGCTAAAATCTAACTATACAATATGCATTTGTCCAGTAATTACAGGAGTTCCCAAGGTATTGACTACAAAGTTCTGCATTTTGGCTACTTTCAAAGGAAAAAAAAATTAAGATCTAGAACAACCCAAATAAGTCTTTGCAGCTGCTTTATTAGTGTTTTTCATATATAGCACTATATTTTGTTTTTGCCTTTGTCCCTTTCAGTTGCCAAATTTGTCAAAGACTGAAAAGGTCAAACATTTACATAGAAATGATAATCTATTGCTGAAAGGTAGCATGTAATAAGGACCAGGAAAGATGTATTTGTCTAAAGTGTTGCACATCACAATAAGAGGACTTTACTATGAAAGGAACTGTGGTAGAGGTAAAACTACTCAGATATATCTTTTTTAATTAATCAATTAATTTACTTTTAGTTTACAATATTCAGTTTCACAAGCTATTCAGTTCCAAATTTTGTCCCTCTCTCTCTGTCCTCCTTCCCCCTCCTCCAGTCCCCATGGTGGCATGCAGTTAAATATAGGTTCTACAAATACCTTCACATTAAACATTAGTCAAGTTGTAAAGAAGGATTATAACCAATGTAATGAACAAGGAGAAAGAAGAAACAAAACAAAACAAAGGAGAGAACCAGTAGTTTGCTTCAATCTGCATTCAGACAATGTAATTCTTTCTGTGGATATGGATAGCCCTTTCCATCTTGATTCTTTTGGAGTTTTCTAATAGCCTTGTATTGCTGAGAGGAGCCCAGTCTATCAAAGTTAGTCATTACAGGTATGATGTGTCTGTTACTGGTTACAGTGTGATCCTGGTTCTGCTTCTCTCACTCAGTCTTAGTTTATTTAAGTCTCTCCAGGTTATTATGAAGTACATCTGCCCCTGTTTTGATCTTTATTTCTCTAATCAATAGTAATTTAGAGCATTTTCATATGATTATAGATATCTTTAATTTCTTCCTGTGAAAACTGCCCATTCATATCCTTTGAGCATTTGTCAATTGGGAAATGAGTTGTATTGTTATATATTTGACTCAATTTTCTGGATATTTTAGAAATGAGGCCTTTATCAGAGACATTGGTTATAAAAATTCTTTCTCAATTTTCTGCTTCCCTCCTAATCTTTGTCAGATATGTCTTTTATGACATGAGGAATAGCACTTACAATGTAAGAGTGTCATTAGAAAGTAATTCAACATTCAAGCAAAAAAATCAAGGAAGAAATATTTGACTTCAGAGGGATATAAAAAAATGAGAAGTGTATTGTATCAACAAAATAAGACATAGCCTAATGTCAAGAGGAAATTTTCTTCAATTGTTTCACTTCAGAAGAATTTCAAAGTAAAATGCGTTCCTAGAATCAGGCTTCAGAAGGCTACTATTGGGGGCGGAGCCAAGATGGCAGAGTAGAAACAGCTCATCCAGGCCTCTCTGCCCCAGGACTCTCCACAAACTATGTAAAAAAGGACTCTGGGGATCTTCTGGAGCCCCAGCACCCACAGAGCAACACAGAGAAGCTAACCTCCCGCTGAGGACGGCCCAGCACCCTGCAGGAAGGACCAGCGCAGTGGTCTGGGAGCCGGCAGCGCGCAGAGCGCAGGAGCCGAGCCGAGCCCAGGTCCACGTGAGCCGAGGTTTTAGCCCCAGGGCGGCAGGGCCAGCAGCCCGCTGGAGGAACCCCAGAACACCAGGAACTGTGGAGACGCCAGAATTATCAACATAGACTTGCCTAGGACAAAGTAGGAGGTTGGTGTCCTATGGACTTTGGGACCTGTATCTGGGGAATGCATCAGCTCCCTCCCCTGGGGGCTAGAAGCTGCTGAGGAGACACGCCACTGTGTAGTTTTCAGAGGCATTTCCAGCTCCCAGCCTACAAATCGTGGGGAGATCCAGCGATCAGTCTTGGGGGGTAATCGCTCTTGCTTTAACCTCCTGGATCTGGATTGTGATCTAGGGTGGAAGTTGTGGGTGGGTTTACAGCTTGCCAGAAACGGAAGTTGCCCCCCACACGTTCGGGACGAAAATTCCTCTATCTGGCCTTAAAGCCATAGTGTGGCAACAAGCCCAAAAGTCAAGCAATTAAGTGGCAACATGCCAAGGCAAAGGAAACAGAAAAATGCAACCCTAGACTCCTATTTTGGGGGCATAGAGCAGGAAAAGGACTGTGAGGTCAGAAGTCCTGCTCCAAAAGCCCCAGGGGAAAACATGAGCGGGTTGCAGGCCATAGAGGACCTTAAGAAGGACTTTAAAAATCAAATAAGAGAAGTGGAGGAAAAATTAGAAAGAGAAATGAGAAGGATGCAGGAAAAGTATGAAATGAGGGTCAACAGCCTGACTGAGAAAACAACACCTTAAAAAATAGACTAGCTCAAATGGCAAAGGAGGCCCAAAAGGGCATTGAGGAGAAGAATGCCTTAAAAAGTCGAATTTGCCAGATGGAAAAAGAATCTCAAAAGTTCACTGAGGAGATTCATTCCTTCAGAGTTAGACTGGAGCAAATGGAAGCTAATGACTTTATGAGAAATCAAGATGCTGTTAAGCAGATCCAAACAAATGAAAGATTAGAAGGCAATGTGAAATATCTCATGGGAAAAACCACTGACCTGGAGAATAGATCCAGGAGAGACAATTTAAAAATTATTGGACTACCTGAAAGCCATGATCAAGGAAAGAACCTAGAAATCACCCTTCAAGAAATTCTCAAGGAAAACTGCCCTGATGTTTTAGATCCAGAGGGCAAAATAGAGATGGAAAGAATCCACCGATCACCTCCTGAAAAAGATCCCAAAAAGAAAACTCCCAGAAATATTATAGCCAGGTTCCAGAATCCCCAGATCAAGGAGAAAATACTACAAGCAGCCAGGAAGAAACAATTTCAATATTGTGGAAACACAATCAGAATAGCACAGGACCTGGCAGCTTCTACACTGAGGGATCGAAGGGCATGGAATATGATATTCCAGAGGGCAAAAGGGCTGGGAATGAACCCAAGGGTCACCTACCCAGCAAAACTGAGTATTTTGTTTCAGGGGAAAATATGGTCATTCAGTGGAATAGAGGACTTTCAAGCATTCTTGAGGAAAAAACCAGAGTTGAATAGAAAATTTGACATCCAGACGCAAGAAGTAAGAGATGCCTGAGAAGGTAATCAGGGAAAAGAAATCAAAAGGAACTTATCAAGGTTGGACTATTTACATTCCTATATGGAAAAGCAATGTCTGTGACTGATGATATCTTTCCCACTATGAAAATAATGGAAGAAGGGGGTGTGGTCATACGAATACATATGTGAATGTGTGTGTAAAAAAAAAAAAAAAAAGAAAGAAACATAACTACAGAACTACAAAATAAATTTAAATCTCATCTGAAAAATAAAATAGAACTTCTCCCTAGTAAAATGGGTCTTTTGGTATTAATCTATTAAAGAGTAAATATAATTTCCAAAATCATTTCCTAAGAATTACAAATTATACCCACTGAGAAAATCTGGCTCAATAGCAATTTCAAGTTAAAATGACTCTCCATGACATTCACTAGTGATGTTGCCAGATCTCACACAACCCTTTCATACTAGACTAATTTGGGACCCAAAATTTGTGTAATTTTGAGAAAATGTGACATCACTCTTGCATAAAGATTTGTTTGAAATTCAAAAAAAAAAAAAAAAGAAGGCTACTATTGAACTGTCAGGCTACTGATTGACTATACTTGTGAGAAAATTATTTTTAAAAGTTAAAATATTTTCAGATACTTGAAAGGAAAACATGAATAATTTTTCTATGATAGTAAACAGCATCTAACCTAGACAAAAGGAGGAATTAGACCAGGAGTTTATATCTCTAAGATCTTCCACACGTTAAGTTCTGACTTGACGGGATTTAATAAAGGTAAGCTGATATGCATAGTCCTGAGACTTTATCAGTTTATTAGCAGGGTACTGGGTCAAATGAATGCTTCATTTAGTCCCAAAGACTCCAACTTTCTTTTTATAAGCATGGACCAAAGAAGAGAACTGGGTAAGTGAAGAAGGTATTGCAGTTGGCTCTAGGGTTAGAAGCATCATCAGTGTGAGAATAATGTGACTGGTTACATTACAAAGAGCAAGGCCAACACTCATGTGGTGCTAGCAAACCCTTTCTCTGTTTTAGACAAATGCATGGTTGATTTATGGGACCCATCTGCGTCCTAAGGCAATTGATAATGAACTGGAGATAGTAGAGTCCCTGGCTCCTAGGAGAAAGATAAGATATTCTTTAACTGGGCAAGGATGGACAGTATATCTTGTGGAAATGTATCAGGTCAGCTTGTAGACCTTCAAAGTTAGTAAACAAATGTCATAGAGTTTTTCATGAGATGAAGTTATGAGGGATGACAAGTTTTGATTAACTTAGATGGGGTAACTGAATTCCTGTTACTAAGAAATGTCCACTGTTTAACTATACCTGCAAAGTTAGAGATAGTATACTAGACTCGCTGGTATTCACCACAACTCTCATGAAAAAGAAATCCTCAAGGCAAGAATAGAACAGAAATTAGAGAACTAGTTTTCTAAACTTAAATCATTACAGGTCGTCTTAAATTCTGAACTATATTCAGAGACAAAGAACCATAACAAAATCAATGAATTGCAAATAAGATCAATACAAAATGATACAGAATCAATGTAGTTTTTTCAATTCTTAAGAGTCATTTGATTTGATGTAAAGATACCTGGGTTGAGACCCATATCTATTACTTATTAGTTATATAAATGACATTTAATGTCTCTCAGATTTCATTTCTGCACATTTAATATATTGGAAATAATACTTGCAATATCTACTCCACATACTTATTGTGAGAAAATTCATTATAGACTTTAAAACCTTTAGAATTGGTAATTAACATTTTTATCTTTTCTGTGATCCTCATTTAAAATGCAAATATTACTCTTTTGAATGTTGGCATAAGAAGTTACTAACATGGTAATACAAATTAATGTTTGAAGATGACTTCCATCAGGTAAAGTAACCCTAGTAGATAGCACAATGGATAAAGAAATGAGTGGATTGTGAGGAAGTACAACTGAGGAAGCAAAGCATTGAAGAAAACAGCACACCAAAAGGGAAGATTAATAAGCATCTTGATCCTGATCCTACTCATTAGGACCACTAAAGCCTTTAGGCCCAATTCACTTATGTGATATTAAGTAAATTATTGAGCCTTCCTTGGCCTCAGGCTCTGTGTCAACAATGAGGTTGGACTGGATGGATTCTGAACTTCCTTTCAGCTATAGATTTATGATTCTAGAATTTATTTTTCCCCCTCCAAGAGGAAGGGAGTAGAACCCCAAACCACATTTCAATCCCTAAAGACCCTACCATCTAACTACTATATGACTTATCATATTTTTTCTAGGTTATATGACTAGAATAGTATCCTTGAGTCAGAGATCAGCCTGGCTGATAGGACCCAAGAGCAAGTCAGGAAAAAATGGAGCCAGCTAAGTGCCCTGATGTCAATTACATATTGTTATTGTGGTCACAGTTTAGCAACTCTGGGAAGAATCTGTCTTTTGCCATAGCTGGGTTAGAGCTATGACTTGAAAAAAGAAGAGTTATTTAACTTGCTATTTTGCCTTTAGACAGACATAAATGTCTTGTTTATGGCACTGTTTTCCTGTGATTTGGAGAAAAGGTCAAAAAAATAACCCTTTTTTAGTCAACAATTAGTAGGTTTTAAAGTAAAACAAATGAGCTATTTTCATGCTGCTTGCCCTCAAAGTAGCTTCTATTCTTATGCTGTTGGTGCTATTTCAAAAATAAGCAATTTACTAAAATATTCATTTGCATGTTCCCATAAACATCCCTGTCCTTCAGGTCCTTTAGAATGAACAGAATGTGCCAAGCTGAGCTGCTTGAACAAACCATCAGCCAAGAAACAATGTGTTATATTATGAAGTTGGGCAGGTGCACAACAGCTGACCATAGTTACCTTGGGAATGCTTCTACATATTGGCTTGTTTTCAAGACATTTTAGAAAAAAGAATGGTTCTACTTTAGTCTTTGGCAGATTGTAGTCACCTACAAAAGAGGGAACAAATCTAGGATCGAAGACCAAGTAGTTAAACCTTACAAGTTCAGACCTCAGTAATAGAGTTGTTATTATAACTAAGGACTGGGCTGAATATTCCTTTTATAAAATTGGAGGAAAAGTTGAGGTTTACTAAGCAAAACAGTAGTTCAATGAAAAGTGCAAAGTGTAGGGAACAGTGCAGTGGTAACCTACTTAGGAGAACAAACTGCTTTCAAACACTTTAGGCTCATTCATTTACATATAAACAATTTATATGCTAATTACAAATCATTCTAATCTTTTCATTAAAGTAAGCCCCCTAAGGAATTCACCTAGATTCGTCACTCTCCTCTGCTTATGCTGACAGTAGACCAAGAATCCATGATTTAAAAATGGGTTTGCTCTGGGAAATTAGCTCAATTCTTTATTTCTATCCCTACTTTCCAACAATGCCCCTTGTCCTAAGTTTCCAGTTTTTACTTTGTTTTCTTTCAACATTCATCATTCTTGACTACAAATTGGAAAGTAGGAGGTAATATAGGAGGGTCAGGTTTAAGTTGTTAGCATGTTGCTGGTCACAGGGTCAGGAATCTCTGGGTTTAAGACCTGTCTGTAAAACCTGACTAACTGTGAGGCCTTGGAGAGTCACTTAAATTCTTAGGTGTTTTAATTCAGATTTAGGTAAGATGCAGGTCAACAACCTTGCAGGGTATCTTGATGGAAGCATAGACATAGATTTAATCTAAACTGAACCAAACACCATTTCACTATTTCTCAAAGAAAGTTTCAAAACTGAGGGAGCTAGCCGAGGTTGATTATTATCAATTGTCAGGAATGTATGTAAGGGAGATTTTGTTATCCTTTTTAGTCTGGATTCTCAGAATCCATGGCCATGGCAATGTCTAGTTTCCAGGTCTCAGAAAGTAATTGTAATAATAGCTCCAAGGATTCTAGATAATAACCCCTAGCCCCACAGGCAGTTCTGTTACTATTGTGACATGAGATTCGGGAGTGAAAATTGATATTTATTTTGTTTGTGAAGAATGAACATATTGCTAAAGTTAACTTGTAAACTTAATGTTGACAAGATGCCTTCTTTGTCTGTTTCCCTATAAAGCAAATGGGCACTGGTCAGTAAGTAGAACTATAGATAATTCATGAAAGAATGTATATACATGCCTCAACCAGTCCCTATTAAGGCTTGGGAGGATTTAGAGGAGTGCACAAACTGCGCCTGTCTCACTTAACCCCATTGAGACATAGTGGTAGTTGCCTCCTCTTATCACTGACTCAGTGAGAAGGGTGATTAGGGATGTAGGGGCTGGTTCTCCCATTATGGGCAACCTTTCTGAGATTAGACTAGAAGAAAACTGATTATTAACCCCTCCAAAGGTGTCTGCCTGTCCCACTAGATCAAGAGTGAAACTGTTAGAGGCCGTGTCTCTTCCTGTGTCTCCTATGTCTTATCTGAAATACATAGGAATTAAGCCCTTTTCTGCAGAGTCCAAATCTTGTGCTTTTTCTATCACATGTAATTGTTTCTTTCAAAAATAGACATGTGGTACTTAAAAAGAATTTTATTCATTATAGAAAAATTGTGTTTCCAGATTAAAAGAAATAATTAAAACACACCCTTCAAACCAAGATTTCAGAGGGGATAAATGATCGCCCAAAGTGACGCAGGGTGATAGCCATGTGAATCAAGACATGAATCCAAGTGCTCATTCATTTCTCTCATGCTAGAGAATTAGCAAAGGCAATCATAAAATTTTAGATCTATAGTTAGAAGGGACTACAACTACTATTTTAAAGATGAGGAAGCTGAATACCATGGAAGATAAGTAAATTGCATGAGGTCATACTTGTATTTAAACTTGAGAAATTAGAATTGAACCCAGATCCTCTAATTCTAGAACCAGTTGTCTTTCCATAAGGCCACAAAATTATTATAATTCAATGCTATTGATGAAAGAAATAATGTTGCTTTTGCCAGAGATATAAAATAAGAAATATATCAGAATTAGAAATGAAAAAAATACCTCGTTGCAATGTTTTGGACTGTTTCAAAAGAATATTAGAGCATTTCCCTAAAAAGAAAATTTCCTCAAGATCTAACTGTAGGTGAATGATTTGGTAGCTTAACTAGAATATTAATTATTGTCTTTGTGCCATAGCAAGGTGATGATACTTGGTCATCTGACTAGTACTTAGGAAAATTCTGTTGTGTTTGTTTGTTATTTTCTAGTTAACTGTTGGGTAGACGATTTTATAGTCTTTAGAAGTCTCATCAAAAGACATTCATCTATGTGCTTCTTGAATTTTGATTAAAAATCTGTTGCTAGAGGCTGAACTTGTTTTAAACTGAAAAAATGTTTAGAAACTGGTCTCCTTTAATGTTAGTGCACATTTAGTAAAAAAATATGAAGATTAAATGTTGAGTAAAATCCTATTAACTTTTATCCAAAATGATTTATGTAGGAAGCATCAGGATTACTTCTGTGATTATTAAAAATGTAATTATTGAAAAGCTTTAATTCACAAATTGAATCCATCATATTTTGCCTTATTAAATTTCAGAAATTTACATTTCTCAAATTTCCAATTGACTGAAATAAACAGTTCTTTGGAATCAAAACAAAATAGGGCTATATATGTTCTTGATTGTGGATGTGCTAAATTCTGGGTCCAAACTAGCTTATATTTTATACATTTTGAAATGATATTATAGTCCAAGTAATTATTAATCCTATTGTGCATGGGTTTATTTGAAATGGACTCAGACATTTTTTAGTAGAATTTCAGAAAATATTAGCTGTGACCTTCTTCATTCCTTTTTCTGAAAAGCAGAACTGTTTCATCTGATGATTTTAAGCTATTGATCCTCTTTCAAAAATCCCTAAAGAAACACATGGCAAAATTACATAGTACAAGCTTTACTCTTCATCACCTCATCAGAAAAATGAAACAGAGCATTAGGACTTCAGCCAGCAGTTGCAATGAAAAGCCTGCATTTTGTGTATGCTGACTCAACTTTTGCATTAACTATAGGAGCATATGATGGGGACTAATATATCTTCAGAACATCCCAAAATTGCTGGAGAAAATATAGTAAATTATGCTTGTCAAATTTAGAACAGGTGCTCAGATCTTTTCAAAAGGGAAAATGAAAACGAATTATGAAGGAATAGCTACTAATCAGACTCAGATTCAACTTTTTACATATGTGGTAAATCTAAACACTTCTATGAAAATTAACTTTAAAGGATATCCAAAGGTTTCATGTCTATGGAGCTTTAATTAGCAGATACTAATCGTATTTCATTCAAGGAGAAGTATGCAATTTGTTCCTATTTTTGTATGTGCTCAATATTCAAAGTATTTTCCCTCAACTTGAATTTTTTTTTTTTTCTGATCAAGAAATTCAGTAAAGCCATTCGGAACCCTTTCGGGAACAGTAGCCCATTGCCAGTGAAATGATATAGCAAAGAAGGTGAGAGATTTCCTCATTTTCTCATTCAAGTCTCTGTACATTTGCTTAAGCTATGAAAGCTACCAGTTGTTTTCTAACTGATTGGGGAACAAGTCAGAATTAGCCAGACTGGCTTAAAAGTAGACCTACAAAGAGCATCATTGCACAAAAAGAAATGTATTAAGCAAAAGACCATGGCAATAGGCAGATAGTAATGGAATACTGAACATAGTGTTTTTGGAACAACCACAGGGAACTGAAGTGCTAACTGAGGTTCAAGAAGATTCTTCTACTAACCTAAACAGTTTGTGTTTTCTTTATCTTTCTGCAAAAGACACTCAATAATGACACCTGTGTTCAATGCAAATTAGTGTTGTGCAAAGCTGAACAGCTTTTAAGAATGCTTCCAGATTTGGAGAATAAAGTATTCTTAGTTTTTATTTTGAAGGGGGAGGTAGTCAATAAAATATTTATTTATTTATTTATTCATTCATTCATTCATTTATTTAAATTTATTTGTTTATTTTTAGTTTACAAGACTCAATTCCATAGTTCCTTGGGTTTCACATTTCCCTTCTCTCCCTCCTCCCACCCCCCAAAAACTTTCACAATAGACATTAGTCAAGTTACAAAGGCATTGTATAAGGCTTATGCAAGCTTGTATAAGTTTGTATAAGAATTAAATATATATTAGAATTAATTATTATTTGAATGTTTGATGTAAACCATTTACAAATTAATCTGACTTTTTACTCATTTGGGAATGCCTTTTATAGTTTCATTTGTAAATGGTTTAATTAATTTTAATTTATTTATCTCAATCTGGTTATTTATACACTTCATTTAAATTATGATTTGTTGAGATGATTGGAAAATTAATTTCCATTTATTTTCTCTTCATTTGTTGTAAATTATCCTATTTTGTTTATTATTAGAAAATTTATTTTCCTGACTTTTGTGACCAGATCGGATGTTCATCAGTTTTTATTTTTTTCTCTCTATCCATTTATTTCACTACTGCTTTATTTATTCTTTCCCTTCCTTCCTTCCTTCCTTCTTTCCTTCCTTCGTTCCTTCCTTTCCTTTCCTTTTATCCTTCCTTCCTTTCTTTTTTTCTTTGGCAGGAAGGCAAGGGAATTCAAGTTAAGTTACTTGCTCAAGGTCACATGGCTAGTAAGTGTTAAGTATCTGAAATAGATAGACTGATAGACTCAGTTGTACATCATATTTAGCTTATAGATGAAGAAAGTGATAATAGTTTTCAAGCTGAAGTCACCACAGAGTTCATGAAGCCATTTCCCCTGTTTTTGGATGAGGAAATGGTGACACAGGTATTAAATGACTTTCTCTAAGTCACACATGTAGTAAATATATCAGATGTGATTTGATTGTGTCAAATGATTGGAGAACTAGCACTCATTTTACTATATTGGTTTTATACTTGTGATTATAGGTTGTTATTATAAGGTTATAGCAACTAATAATTCCAAGAAACAGAAGCTTTTGAATGTGGATATGGATCCAAAGGTACAAATTTTATAGGTTGCATTACAGATGGTGATTTCAATTGGGTGAATGGAAACTATTTAGTATAAATTTACATTTTTCTTTCAAAAGTCATTGAGTTCTTGTTTTTTGGGGTGTGTGTGTGTGTGTGTGTGTGTGTGTGTGTGTGTGTTTTGAGTTGGTCTTGGGAATTTTAGCCACATTATATAGCATGTTAATATAAATTATGTACTGAAATTCTTCAAAGACAATGAGTAGAAATGAAAGAGAGAGAGAGAGAGAGAGAGAGAGAGAGAGAGAGAGAGAGAGAGAAAGAGAGAGAGAGAGAGAGACCTATACTTTTTTTTTGGTTAATTATTACAGGTTGTTTTAAAGAACGGAAAATGTTGGGGGTGGAGCCAAGATGGCAGAGTAGAAACAGCACTTCCATGGAGCTCCAGGCCACACCACTTCAAAATCATGTAAAAGGGGACTCTGAACAACCTCTGGAGCTCCAGCACCCACAGAACAACACAGAGAAACTAACCTCCCGCTGAGGACAGTCTGGCAGCCCAGCAGGGAGTGGCCAGCCCAGCAATCTGGGAGCTGACAGCCCAGCACTCAGGGAGCTGAGCCCAGGACCAAGTGAGTCAGAGGTTTTAGCCCCAGGGCAGCTGGTCCAGCAGCACTCCAGAGGGAATCCAGAACACCAGCAGTTGTGGCTTTTCTAGAATTTCCAGCACAAAGTGAGAGGTTATTGCCCTATGGACTTTGGGACCAGTATTTGGGAATGTGTCACATTCTTCCCCTGGGCGCTAGAAGCCTCTGAGGAACAGCAGCACAACTGCCATTTTGCAGCTTCAGTTGCAGCTTCAGCTCCTGGCATGTGAACTGTAGGGGGATCCAGAGCCATCAGTCTGGGGAGGGGGGTAACCACCTTGGATCTGGATTGCATTCTGGGGTGGAGTTCTTGGGGTGGGTGTCCAGCTTGCCAGAGTGTGTGGGGGCTTCAGGGAAGGCACCCAACTAATGCCTCCAGCAGTTGAGAAGACCCCAACGTTTGGGATGGAAGCTCCCCTGTCTGGTGGCAGAGTCGTACTGTGGCAACAAGCCTAAAAGTCAAGTAATTAAGTGGCAGCATGCCTAGGCAAAGGAAACAAAATAAACAGAAAGGGAATGGATGTGAAATTTGAAGTTTTAAAATTAAATGTTTCAAATATATATAAATACTATTATTAATACTATTTTGCATGTAATTGGGAGATAAGATGTGCAGGCATTGGGGCACAGAGATTCACCTTACCCTAATGGAAAAGTCGAAAGAGGTATGGGCAAAGATATGGGAAAGAGCAGATTAGATGAGGGGATATCCTATGGGACTGCTATTCTGGGGTGGTGGGTAGGGGAAAAATGGGGGAAAAATTTTAAGTCAAAATCTGGCAGAAATGAATGTTGTAAACCAGAAGTTAATAAAGCATTTTGGGAAAAAAGGGAAAAAAAGGAAAATGTTTATACTAGGTTTAGTATAAACTCTAAAATATAAAACTCTATGATTCAAAATACAGTGTACTAATTATTTCATATCAGTTCATTTGTTTACTGTAGTAAAAGGCATTGAAATACATATTTTATAAGTATTTTCATCAAATAAGGATGATAAAAAATATTTGACAGCTGTTTTTTAGCTATCAATAATTCATATTCTTCAACTTTGAAAGATTTTTGCTTAGAAGTAATGTTTGCCAAATAACAGAATATGGAGGCATTACTATTGATGGTCTGTAAAATGTAACATCTTTCTGCAAATCTATATGTTATTAAACTTTGGTACATTATTTGATTTAAATCA